>OX336368.1:24600756-25028256 GCA_946902895.1 Fragum fragum
TTGTGCGGAAGCATACAAAATGGCTGCTTACTCAAAATTTTGTTCATGAAACTATGAATATTTTTTCTGACCAATCAGAAGGCCCGTTTTTTGATAGACGAAACTAAAAATTAAATTATTGGCTATAGTAAAGTTAAAAAGTAAAGTGGTTAGTGTTAAAATGTAGTCGATGTTCTCGGAACATACCCTGTCTCCTTATATGCTTTTGTCTCTTTCTGTAGTCGCCGTCTTTTCAATAGGTTATCCGTTTCATCCTTTTGCGAACGAGATTTAAAGTGAAAACTAATTGATTGACTAGAATAGTTCACATGAAAAAGAAAGAAATTAATTGTTACAGCTCTTTTTTAAATCATGTGACAAAAAAGATCTTAACTGAGTTGATTTCTTTATTAAAATTATGCGATTAATTTAGTTGACTATTTGAATAACAAATGTGAATCTCGATTATATATCTCGGAATCAACCAAAAAGGTGAATTCATTGATGTTTGCAGACGACGTTTTTAGCTTTTCTGACACGGTTGCTCTTTTACAACGACAAATTAACGTTATATCTGAATTTTCCCCCTACGTAGTTCTTAAAATAAACCTAAATAAGACAAAAGTACTAGTCTTCAGAAATGGTGGAATAAGTATCAGATAGTGACAGAGAAACTGTTGTACGAGCCTTCAAGTTTCTTATAGAAGCATTTAGATTTAGAAAGGAAACTCTTTAAATATTGCTTAAAGTTCGGCAACTCTGTCAACGATAAATCGACATAGACAAAAGTTGTCTAATTCTAGGTTATAGTCCGATATAAGAGCAACATTCTCCATTGCAACTGTCAATTATTGTCAAACCGAATTATGCAGTAATTGGATTTAAAACTGTAGGTCATGTTAGAAACTAATTGAAATGTACTGAAATATATATTGTGGCTATAATTAATATCAACATCATACATTTACTTGGAGTCACTCTAGTGTTTAATTCTTAAATTGTAAATGTTCATGGCCAGAAGACCTTATTAACTTTAATAAAATGATTGATTGATTGATTAATTAAAATAATGGGAAATCATCTAAAAGTAATATGAGCGCATGCGTGACATTTCCAACTATTACATATGTGTGCCAAGTAAAGATTCGGATCAGCCTGTGCATCCGCACAGTCTGATCAAAGTCTTTACTCTGCGCTCTGTAGAAAGATACTGACCAAAAGCTTCTTTAAACAATCAGGGAATATTCTAATTGCCATGATTCATATAACCGATCACGATAACAGGAAAACATGTGTCTTGTCCGAAACATGCTTCTTTCCGCATGTTTTATTTAGTAAATTAAGATATTATTATTTTTTCCATTGGGATATGAAACCTTAAACCGTAATCATACTGATTGAATATATACAAAACAGATATTTCTTTAACTTAATGCCAAAAAGCCATTAATTTAATGCTACAAAGCAGAGCAAGCCGCCGTCATAGCCCAGTCGGTAGCGCACCAGACTCCTAATCTTCAATTATGGGGTGTCATGGGTTCGATCCCCGGCGGCGGCAAATATTCTTTCCGACACATGTCTCTCACCAATGGGTGGATAATCGTAAACCTAAGTGGGATAGCAGCTGGAGGCTAGGAAAGGATGTAGTGGTAGTACTGGTGTGAGAAATACCAGGAATCTATTGTTAGGTGCTCCAGCCCCTGCGATAAGACTGAAATACTGTTAAAAGTGGCGTTAAACTCCATTCAATCAATCAATCAATCAATCAAAGCAGAACAAAGCAAATATTTTAGTGGTTTTGATAAATTTATCGATCTTCTTTGTGTACAAAATAGCTGTGTGCTTATAGCGTTGTTAAACAACAAAAACCAAGAGGGTCAAGATGACATAGACCTCTCACCTGAATACACTTTCCCAAGCTTACATGTCAAGCAATTGGTAAGTTTCCTAGGACTTTCATCAAAACATTGTTACTTTCATTGATTTATTTTCTCCCTCTGCTACTCTTTAAGGAATATATGGACAGCATTAAATTCATATGATTAAAGTAAAAGCGCAAAAAGAAATTGAAATTCGCGTAATTAATTAAACACAGTGTAAAAAGAAGATAAATCACTATTGATTGCTTGTATTGAACTAACGCTTGTAATAAAAAAAAAAAACTAATGTATTATTACTTGTATTACACAAGAAAAAAATTGACGTTTTCTGACTAATTTCAAAAAGTTACAATGAATTTACATTCATCTTTTAAAGAGATAACATTTGAAAATAATTTGATTTCATTTTCACTTTGATAATCATTTGATTATCATTTCTATTAGAACTGTTCTTGTTATTTTCATCATCATTTTCATTTATCTGCTCATTATTCTCTATTAAGCAAGTTATTTACATCGTATATTTGTTAATCAATGTAAAAAAACAACAAACAACAAACAACAACAACAACTCCAACCACCATCACCAACAACAAAAACAACAACAACAAAAACATAACAAGACAAACAAACAAGGAACAACAACAACAACAAAACAAAAAAATTATGTCAGTTTGAAGATTTGACAAATCTGTTCGTCAATCTAAGAATTAATCGACCAATCAATATCTCTTTGAAACGGAAGTGAATTTTTCATCTCCGTCATTAGCGGACATTATTTTAAATCATTTTGTTGGTATGGCGACTGAAACGTCGTAACCACATCCTATTCAAGCTGTAATTACAACGTCTAGGTCGCCTACCGATACATTTTGAAAAATAATGTCGTTTAATATCGAAGTGAAACTTGCAGTGGTTGTGGACAGCTCTTGAAGAAAAATGTAATAAAAAATAATGATAGCGAATTTACGAGAAAAAAAAATCTGTTGACAGGCTCATTTAGGTAAATTCGCCATTGACAGATATATTTTCAAATAGAAAATTCATTTAACGTTTTTTTTCATCTTGCAAAATAGCCTTTATTTGTTATCACCAATGTGACTGGCATCATTAAAAGTAACTTATTTTTTGATACTAAAATAAAGCATTTAACCCACTCCAACGCATTGAAGCTTTTTGATGCCACTAAGGAAAATGAGCTTCGGAAACATTGTGGAAAAATAAAGAAATTGCTTGTAACAAACAATTCCTTTGTTATCTACATTTTCTTTTACCCCAAATGATAAAACATTCTAAAATTTCATCAGCTAAAATTGACATCTGCAACTTCTTTGAATTTGAACCGGTCTAAAATTTAGTCGCCTGGTATGATTTAACTATTATTGATCTATTCGCCATATGTATTTGGATCTACCTCCGGACTAAAAGTTAGGCTTTATCTCTCTATATATGTACGTGTATGTTGATGAACGAATAAACAAATATATAGAAACACACATAAGAGATGAAGATAATTTTTTTTGTTTTCATTGAGGTATGAACCGAAAGAAGCTAATCACACTGTATGAATGCGCGAAGCGGATTCATACATAAGTGTGATTAGGTTTTTCGGTTCATACCTTCATGAACACAAAAAATATTCACTTCATTTCTTAAATGTGTGTTTCAATATATTTGTTTATTCGTTCATCAACATACACGTACATATATAGAGAGATAAAGCCTAACTTTTAGTCCGGAGGTAGATCCAAATACATATGGCGAATTTTTTGTTGGTTTGGTGACTTAAACGCCGTACCTACAACTAATTAAAGCTGCAGATACCTCGTTTAGGTCTCGAGCAAATGTAATATAATCTCGGCCTTTTCTCCTGTTTCTACCATGTTTCTTCTCAGTGATCGTATAGTGGATAAATTAACAATAACTCCAAACTTCTGTTTCTATCATACAATATTTATTTCTTCTAAACTACTCTGGGAGCCTAAGCTCCAACAGTCATATACGTGATCCATCCCATCTCAAACTCCCGGCTCTTCTCCCCCGTCTGGCGCATTTGCTTTCCCATTTATATGGGACCAAAATACTATATCAACAAATCAAATATCTTGTTTCGCATCTTCCTCTCAAAAATGTTCATTCAAGAAAGTATTGGAAGCAGATGGGCGTGTTTATCTTCGACCCATCAACATAATATTTAATATTGATTTCATGGATTCGAACCGTGGCTACTCTACTAATTTCTTCATGAAAGAAATAATTGAGCTTCCACAACAGGCTCGAATCATGGATTATGTTACATACGCCCCTGTCTTTTGAGATATATCATTGTTAAATATATATCTTAGGTAAGATAGCGACTTTAAATCCCCTGTGCAAGATCCTTTCAGAATTAACATATACAAGTACATATAATTAACTATTAAAACATATCAGCTAACTATCGTTTTGACATCGTGTTGTCTGGGTTAGCCCAATTGAGTCCAAGTATCATTAACTTTATGAAACAACTCTATAAACGAATACTATTTAACACCTATGATGACATTAATAATTCAACGTTTTCTATAGTCACTACACTACTCTGCTGTTGAGGCAACAGCCAATTTTATTCTTAGTCGGGACTAGGCATAATGTCCTTGCCTATAGACGAGTCATTTCTATGACATCTATACATTTGAGTATATCCCGACCTCATACTAGTACTTTGCTAACATTTGAACATCGTTTAAGTCAAGAACCAGCCATCCTTTGTATTTCAATTTCCAGTGTTTTATTTCGGGGACAAAATCATTTGGAGAAGGGTTCATTCATGATGAGTTCTCATGATGTATTTATTCATTTGCTTGGTTGACCGGCAAAACTCATTGTCCGTTACAGATTAAAGTATTCTCGTTGTTTGATTACTTGGCTTGACAGAAAAGTAATTTGGCAAACTCGTTGTTATTCATCGAATTTTGGACGCGCATTTGATTACCGATGCGAGTGATTTATGGGAAATAAACATAATTGAAAGAATTTTTTGTCCTGGCTCTCTATTGCAAAATCTTTCCTCCATTATCTCTAAATAGCTTTGTCCATTTTCTAATCCGGCGATATTGGTCTCCTATGAGATGTTATTAATTAACCCCGTGATCTTGTAGCTGGTATCTACTGATTTCCGTTCTCGACGTTAAAAAACGCGTTCAACAAAATACCTCTTTAATTCTGACTTCACTAAAACATTTATTTAATTACACCTTCATAATTATTATTGAAGCCTTAGGAGTACTTTACTATTTCAATACTTCTGAACAAAATCGTTCCGCAATCTTGTCCATAACGTGTTTAACGAATTTGGACTTCGTATCCGACAAATTTGAAGATTTTGTTTTTTTCTTCTTGGTAAATTTCTTCTTACGATTCGCTACATGGTCGATTTCCATTTGCGAATTTTCACTTAAGTCGTAATCCGGTACATTTTCCGGTGACATGCTCTCAATAGAAGTTTCTTAAGCGGTACTGTCATTATCATAATTTTGGGTGGCTTCATAAGGTCTAAGGGAACTAATTCATTTTCCATAGGCGACCATTATAGCATTTTGGCTTCTAGCTCAGTCCATGAGTAAGCAACAATGATCAGACCTACCTCAAATTGAAGAACAATCATTCATACATCCATATAAACAAATTTTAATATGGCATGATCCCTTTTCTCTATGACTTTTTACCCCATTTTTGAGATGACCCTCACCGGACAGCTATTTTTTCCGGTTTTTCCAAAAATTATACCCATTTTTAAAACTGGCTATTTCAGTAAAAAATTATTTAAATTCATTATTTTTCCGCTTGAAATATTAAAACAGTGTATAAATAGTCAGAAAAAAATATTTATGTTGTCATCAGGTATTATTGTCCAATCACAGGTCACCTTGATCTATTCCTACTATCAACCGGAGTTTCCCTAAAGATTTCTGCCAGAAGGGGGGACAATGAATTAGTTCCCTTAGACCTAAAGGAAAGATGATGTGGCGGCAAAATTCAAAATTTAAGCATATTTTAGTTCATATACCAATTTCGGATAAATAACTAAATTTTCAGCCATTTCCTTCATATACTTTGGCAGAAAATTAGGATTTCCCTTAACCCAGTCAAGCTAAAACCATAGGAGAAATAGACCAGTCTACAGGATTTCTCTGAATTGTAATACCAATTTTCAGTCTTAGAAAATAAGTGTACTTTTAAATCTAGTTGTATTTTTTTTTAACTGATACTGTTAAACACTCATTCCTTGACATGTAGGACACTGTTTCATTAAGTTAAGATAATAAATAATATTTTTTAATTATTTTTTAATATAATAACCCTTATCTTTTCACATTTTTCATCATTTATCCATTAATGAAAGCCTAATTGACAACTTTTTTTCAAATGAATGATTCAATTTTATCATTTAAATGTCTATTAATGTCTTATAAAGATACATGTGAAATTTTAAGAAATTTGGTCAAACAATTTTGGAGATTTGGTAATTTCCCTTTACCACAGGACTGCAGAACTGATTGAAGCTAAAAGCTATGGCTGAAATGATATCCCCTAGTACATAAAGAGCTAATTGAATCTAAAGAAAAATGTTTAAATCTTATCATCCCCTTGCAAAATTATATTCCTTATAAATCAACTGACATTTGTCAACAAATTTAAGTAAAATTCAATTAAAAAAATTAAATTTAAATTGAAAAAAAAAAAAAAAAAAAAAAAGAAAAAAAAAAAAAAGAAAAATTGATTTTCAATTCATTAGAGGCCAAAATTAATGAAATGTACTATTTTCTCTAAATAATAAGTTAAGACATGGCTTTTGATAAAAAAAATAAATAAAAAAATTCCACATCTGTTGGACAATCTCTTTTTATTTGCAGATTAAGAGTGATAAAGAGCCACAGTAGAAGGAGCATACCACCATAAGAACAAGAAGACAGTCACATCATTTTTGTATGGAATAAGCCAAATTCAAAGAAGATAGGGTGTTAATAGTCTGTTTTGTTTATTTTTTGACTAATTGGCCAGAAAACTGACCCTTGAACCCATAAGTTTTATGTGTTGATAAGCTGTATACATAGAAACAATGGATCATTTAACCCTAATCAGGTGTTCTAACAACATCAACATTGGATTTTTAAATAATTTGTGTATCATTTTGTGTTTTTTCACATCTTTAATAATGAAAGGTGATAAAAATAGGAGAAAAAATAAGTCTAGCGGTGGACATTTTAAGAGAGGCCACAATACACCTGGCCCTGGAAGGCCGGCCGATGACAGGGACAAACCCGAATATGTTAGACCAAATGAAGAGGAGGCCGCACTGTTGGATGTTGACCCAGTAATGCATAATGCTCTGAAGCTTGAAGGTTTAGAACAACATACAATGCTGCTGCGCCCCAGAAAAAAGCCGTCAAGAAAAGCAAATTCTGAAGATTTGAGGTAAATTACATGTTCTTTCCTACTTTTTTTTTTTTTTTTTTTTTAGAATTTTGATTCCAAGCATACATTTCTCAAACATTCTGATCACATGCAATTCAAGAAATGAATAATCTATATTTCCTGATATAGACAATTTAAAACCAGGTAATTTCAATAACTAATAGAAAATCACACTTATAGTAGAATGAGACTGATTGTGTAATATAGGCTACAAAATGCCTACTTTGACTAGATATTTGCATTGCAGCCATAATAGGATTAGTGATGTCCACATTCAAATAAAAAAGATCAGTAAAATTTGGTAATTAAATGGATTTTTCTGCAAGATTTCCCCCCCCCCCCCAATTGTGAAAGAAATTAACTTTTATCAATTTCAGATCAGAAAATAATGACTGCTATAGGATATTTCATGTAAACAAACTACTTGAGATGATAAATGAAGTTAACTCAGAGCACAGGAATGCCTATCCAAAGTGTAAAAGTAACCTAACCTTTGATAAAAGATCTGAAGCTCAGCGAGGTCTCTGTTGGCGTGAAAGAATGATATGCCTGCGCCCGAAATGTTCGTACCGGTCGAAGATGTATAATCTGTACACCGAAATCAAGACTGAGAAAAACCGACCTGGCCGCAGAACTGCAACAGCCAATGTGGGTATAAACATAGCCATGACTCAAACATCCATCGGGGCATCAAGTATTGTTCGACTTTTAGCAGGGGCTAATATTGAGGGAACTTCAATAAGGGGCCTAACTAAGACCAGTCGTACAACTAGAGATATTATTGTATCCGAAAACAAGGCTGATATGTCCTCGCGCCTTCGCAATCTACGGAATTTGAATAAGTGGCAAGGGAGGCCCGATGATCAGATACCGGTACAGATTGATGGAATGTACAACAACAACTTGTACTCTGGAGTAGGTCGCACACCCTTTCAACCCGCAACACAGTGTACATTGACGGTAGCAGAAAACATTACCAGAAAGAGACAGATTGTTGCAATGGAAACGATAAATAAAGTATGCTCCAAACATGGATTTCATACCCAAGATGAAGAACCATGTGATATTAAGGCTGGCCCCTGCTCTGCTTCTGCAAGCATGGAGACAAATATTGGGGATGAAGAAAGCTGGGCCAAAAGCTGTCTTACACAAATGTCAAAAGATGGAATGGAGGTAAACTATGTGACTACTGATGGTGATGGAAAGTCATTTGAGGCGGCGCGACAATTACATTCTGAGGGTCTCACTAAAACCGAACCTATACATCAGCTCGACACACGTCACCTTGGCGCAAACCACAGGAAATTTGTGAAGTCATCATCAAAGGTAACTGCAGTCATGCCAGGAAGAACTAAAGCATACCGGCTCTTTCTGCAAAACAGATTTGCTTTAGACCTTAGTCAGAGGTGCCAGGCTGAGCTTCAAAACATTATTCAGGGTTGTAGTGGAAACACCAATGTCTTAAAGTACACAAGGGACATGATTTCAGTCATAAAGCAGTGCTATTCTGGCAACCACAGTCTTTGTAAGACCAAATCTTTTGTTTGTAAGGGAAAAGTTTGTGATAACTGGGTAAAAAATAGCACTTTTCTACCAAATTCTTTCAAAATTGATTTAAGTAGGGAAGAAAATGAAGAAACATTGATGGACTGCATACAGTACAGACTTGGGGATGATGCTGTGCTTCTTACCAAACTCAATTCAAATACACAAAAAGTAGAAGGCACCAATAGAGCTATCAAAATTTCCTTACCTAAAGACAGGACATTCCGATCGACCTTTGAAGCACGTGCTCACAGCGCGGTGCACCGAGTAAATAATGGCCCTGGGCACTCTTTGCGTAAACTCTGCAATGCAGCTGGCTGCCCTATTCCTTTTGGTAGCAGAGTGGAGAGGCAACTACAATATATGCAGTCGCAGTCTGAAAAAATAAAGAAAGTACAAGGATCCATGGCGTACAAAATAGCCAGAAAAATTAGGAAGCAACGGCTGTACAGACTATACGAACAGCAGCGAGAAGAAAAGAATTACGTTAAAAATCAGTTGACAAGACGGCTAAATAGGGCCCGTAAGAAAAAAGCCGCCGAGCCAAAGCCAAGCACAAGCTATTCCGTGAGCGACCATGACATGTATGCACGCAAACCAGATTTGTCCAGGAAACGCAAGAAACCGACTTCAAACAAAGATGCAAGGGGGGTCATGACCCAGACAAGCTCCTCTAACAGCACATTGACACCGCCCCATATTATAAGAGTGATTCTCAAGCACAAGGTGAGCTGCATTTATACACCTCTTATTATGGCATAAATGACTGACATCCAGCCTATTTCCTTCACTGTCTGTCTCTTGTAAGTGGTTGCCAATCCGCAAAGTACAAACAAGTCGCTGAACGCGAGCTAGGGTTCGATTCCCGTCCGGCCAAGTTACACTTTTAACAGGATAACCATCCCTATCAAGACTGCCAGTCCATTCCAAGCATTCCGACCTTAGATCGGAAGGTTTGGAGTGCTTGGCAATCGATTTTTGTACTCTTTCTAAGAATTTAGGGTGAAAAGACATTGAACTTATCTTAAATTAAAGAATCGTCTGCAATTGAGATATGTACCGGAAGCAGTAGGTCCTCAAAGGTCAAAACAAGCAGTAACAGACGAGTCCATTTAGGTCTAAGGGAACTAATTCATTTTCCATAGGCGACCATTATAGCATTTTGGCTTCTAGCTCAGTCCATGAGTAAGCAACAATGATCAGACCTACCTCAAATTGAAGAACAATCATTCATACATCCATATAAACAAATTTTAATATGGCATGATCCCTTTTCTCTATGACTTTTTACCCCATTTTTGAGATGACCCTCACCGGACAGCTATTTTTTCCGGTTTTTCCAAAAATTATACCCATTTTTAAAACTGGCTATTTCAGTAAAAAATTATTTAAATTCATTATTTTTCCGCTTGAAATATTAAAACAGTGTATAAATAGTCAGAAAAAAATATTTATGTTGTCATCAGGTATTATTGTCCAATCACAGGTCACCTTGATCTATTCCTACTATCAACCGGAGTTTCCCTAAAGATTTCTGCCAGAAGGGGGGACAATGAATTAGTTCCCTTAGACCATAATCAGAACCCTGACTATCGGAATTCCTTAGCTCCGCCTCCCTATTGGATTTCATGCGTAGTCGTTCTTTTAACTCAAATAATGGAATTCTTTCTGAATCCGTAGATGATTGCCTCTCGAGTCGATATTGGTTATTTTGTCTGTTCGGCGCTATATCGTAGGTATCGTTACCCCTTGATTCTGATTCAGATTCCGAGCTAGAAATTTCACTTTCCTCTGGCATCGCCAACTGCGTTTTTCGGATCGGACGCCCCGTTGGATTATATAATTTTGCTTCCTTAAGTTCGCCCCAATCCAAATGAGCTAACCTTAACTGATCTGCCGTGGCCTTTGTTACAGTTCCGTCTAATTGATTTCGAATTACGAAAGAAACGGGCCCTTTTTGTTCTATAATTCTATAATAGGGAAGAAATCGCGGTGAAAATTTAGAAGTTCGTCTAAAATTTCGATAGTAGACTGGCGAGCCTACTTGCAATTCTTCCGAAACGGCATTTTTATCTGCATACCTTTTTCGTCTCGCTCTTGCTTTTTGTAAATTTCGATGCACCATTGTAAAAGCTTGATGTTGTAGTTGCAATAATTGTTCCAGTTTGTTTTCACCTTGGTACTTTCGTCTCGGTTGAAGAATTTTGTCTATAGGGAATACGGGATCAACGTGATATACGAGAAAATGAGGCGACATTTGCGTTGACAAATTTACCGAAAATCTAACAGACTGAAGGGCAGCCGGAATCAATAATTCCCACGCTCCATTTTCATTCATGAGCTTTCCTATAACTGAGAGTAATGAACTATGCGACTTTTCAACTAACCCGTTTGCTTTCGGATTATAGAATGATGTTCTGACACTATGAATCTTATAATATTGGAGAATATCTTGAACTTGTTTTGCGACATTTTCCATTCCATTATCATGGACTAATTCTAGGCAACACCCGTACCTCGGAATTATTTGTTCCACGAGAAAATGAGCTATTGTTTGTGCGGATTTGTCATGCGACGGGAAACATTCTACATAACCCGAATACATACAAATAAATGTAACCAAGTATTTATTTCCCGATAGTGTTTCTGGGTATGGCCCCGATACGTCCAGCGCCATTCGTGCAAACGGATAAGCATTTAAACTAGTTGTTTGCAATGGAGCCTTGATTGGTCTTAAATTTCGAGCTTGGCATGGAACGCATCCGTGTATATGCTCATTTATGTCTTTGAATAAATTTGGCCAGAAATACATGGGTTTGATGGTATAAAAACATTTGTCTACCCCGATATGACCGTTTGAATCATGGTATAGTAATAGGACGTATTTTCGTAAATGTTCTAGTATATAAAGTCTCAATGTCGGATCGGAGTCGGCACTTGACAGATAATACAAAATATCATCTAAACAAATGTAGTTATTTTGTACGGTTTTAGTTCCCGTATTCTGTTTTAAATGAGTTTTAATTTCTAAAATTTCTTTATCTTTCTTTTGTTCAGCGACCATGTCATAATCCTCAACCGTAGGTAAAGGTTCCTCTAGTAAATCTACATTCGGAATTTTAACCTTCGCAAATTGCTTTGGATCGAAATTGGTAGAATCTATGACATTTATCCCTGGATAGAGATCATTAATGAAAATATCATCTTCCTGTAATTTGTCTTCGGTTTTCTCGTTTTCTTGTGATGTTTCATTATCACTCTTTGTGGGAGTTCTAGTGAGAAAATCAGAAACAAAATTTTCCTTTCCTTTTAAATGTTTTATTTCTGTGTCATACCCGAGGATATTCAACGTCCATTGTTGTATCCTCCTATTTCTAATATCACCTTTTAACAAGTATTGTAACGGCGCGTGGTCAGAGTAGATCGTAAATTTACTATTGTGTAAATAGTGATGCAATTTGTGAAGAGCGAGTACAATAGCCCACGCTTCTTTTTCAATAACTGAATATCTTTGTTGAGTAGGACTTAATTTTTGAGACAAGAAATATATCGGCTTTTCATTTCTAAAACCTTTTATTGGGTACGGCTCATCATCCTCCGACATAGGCTGTGTCAGTGCAGCAGCTACTGCGCCAAAACTTGCATCGACATAAAGATTATATGGTTTGTTTACATCTGGGTAAGCGAGTAAAGGGATAGAGTTTCTAGTCTATTCTTTAAATATTCAAATGCCTCTTGTTCCTTTCCTCCCCATTGGAACTTTTTGAACTTGCGCGTAAGAGCAATAAGTGGTTCTGCAATTTGAGAAAAGTTGGGTACGAACCTCCTATAGAACCCAATACAACCTAAGAACGATCTGACCTGTCTTACGGTTTTTGGTGAGTCAATATCTTTAATGGCCTTAACCTTTTTCTGATCTGGCGCTATTCCATTTTTACTTACTATGAAACCTAAATAACGCATTTCGTCCCTAAAGAAATTACACTTCTTCAATTTCATTTTTAGTTTATGTTGACGTAACCTGTCAAATACTTGTTTTATATGATCGAAATGTTGTTCGGGCGTTTCAGAAACTATGGCTATGTCGTCTATATATGGAAATGCAAAAGGTAACCCTTCCAAAACGGTGTCCATCAGCTCTTGAAACAAAGAAGGGGCATTAACTAAACCAAAACAAAGAGCGTTAAAGGTGTAATTTCCGAGATGAGTAGTAAATGTTGCCTTTTCCTTAGTTTTAGGATCCAATTTTACATTGTAATACCCTGAAAATAAGTCTAAACTTGAAAATATTTTCCCTTCACTCAAACGCGACAATATATCATCAATTGAGAGTAACGGATACGTCATTTTCTTAGTTATCTTATTCAATTTCCTAAAGTCAACACAAAATCTCGTAGTCTTATCTGGTTTGACAAGAATTAGTACGGGAAAACCCCAACTTGTTCTGGATTTTTCTATCAATTTAGCATCCAGCATTTCTCGTACAGCATCCTCGATTCTTTTTCTGTCGGTTAAGGGTGCCCTATATGGCATACATTTAAGAGGCGGATGATCTCCAGTATCGATAGTCATTTGAACGGTATCGGTTCCAGTCAAATCCCTAAAACTAGTCGCGAATAAATCTCTATTCTCTATGATTAATTGCGACATTTTTTCCCGATAATTTTCCGAACAGCGTAAATCAGACAGATCCATGTCCGACTTATTTTCCTGATTAGCTGCAATCTCTTTAGTTAAAGAGACACAATTTTGCTCACTAACCCGTGTAGCTAGAGCTACAACGCTGCCCCGTTTTAGCTTGACAGATTTTCCGGTACTGTTTGTAAACATTATTTCTAAGTTTTTACCTTTGCACGAGTTTACCGAATTCACGAGAGAAATGCCCGGCTCATTGTAAAGAAACGTTTTTTCCATACCTTGTATTTCACAAAGTACATTTTTCTCGATCCCAAGATTTCTTTGTAAGCGACAATCAGCGACGCAACAAGTAGAAGGTTTGATTACTATTTTTTCTTTGAGACGTACAAAAGATGACACATGCACATCCTCTTGCATTTTAACATAAGTCTTATCAATACGTAACATCCCTAAATCAAAATAAATCCTGACGCCATTTTCTTTTAACCAATCATGACCTAAAATTACATTTCTGTTCATATCTTTTACGACAACAAATGTATGCGTCAGCGTTAAATCATTGACTTTAAATGAAATCTTCACGCAGCCATCAATACTTAGAGATTGACCATTTACGGATTGTAAACAAATAGCCTTCTTGAATAATTTCGGTTTAGTCTTGTGAATCCCCCTTAAAGGTTGGAACAATTTGAGATACACCCTGAGCCTGAAATGCATCTTTTAAACCCCCGAGTTGCTCTGAAAAGTTTTGAATAATGGCCCCTAAATCTGGCTGGTTTTGACTAGAAGTCATGTTCAAACATTAACAAAATACTCACGGTAAAATTAAATATCGTGAAATTGTCTTTTCCTTTGTCGGTTGTAACTGTCGAATTTTCTTCACCAAGGCCCGTCGCTATTAATTGGTCCGCTCGAAACACCAAATGTCTCCAAAAGTATCAGAATGACGTCGAAATTATAGCAATATTTTCCTCGAATTAACTGTCCAAGTTCTTCCCAAAATAAAACGATTAAAGTGACTGTTGTTTTTTTTTTCAAAAATGTCTTCTACTAGCGTTGAACTACGTAAATCTCCTTCTGATCTTGATCTTCGAACTTATCATCCCAGGGCCGTAACACGACTGTTAGTCGATCCTGGTCACGGCACCAAATTAAACATGTAATATAATCTCGGCCTTTTCTCCTGTTTCTACCATGTTTCTTCTCAGTGATCGTATAGTGGATAAATTAACAATAACTCCAAACTTCTGTTTCTATCAGACAATATTTATTTCTTCTAAACTACTCTGGGAGCCTAAGCTCCAACAGTCATATACGTGATCTATCCCATCTCAAACACCCGGCTCTTCTCCCCCGTCTTGCGCATTTGCTTTCCCATTTATATGGGACCAAAATACTATATCAACAAATCAAATATCTTGTTTCGCATCTTCCTCTCAAAAATGTTCATTCAAGAAAGTATTGGAAGCAGATGGGCGTGTTTATCTTCGACCCATCAACATAATATTTAGTATTGATTTCATGGATTCGAACCGTGGCTACTCTACTAATTTCTTCATGAAAGAAATAATTGAGCTTCCACAACAGGCTCGAATCACGGATTATGTTACACAAACCCTTCTACTTTTTTGTTACATGTTATTAGCCATAAATTATACAAAATAACACTTTTTTTTAAAATCGAAATGGAACTTCCTTTCGAGTTCAATGGGGAGGTTAAACGGAGTAAGTGGGCGGGGCCAGCGATTGATCAATAGCGTGTGTCTCTCTTTTAGGCCGTGCGAATATACAGATCTGGTCGCACGAAAAATAAGTCCCGGTTATTTAACCCATTACCAGACAACAAAATTTTAGATTGGTCCAAATTGAAAGAAGTAGCAGGCGACAAGTTTTAAGTTTATAAATTTAAATGTATAATGAAGGAATTGCTTGTAACAAGCACTTTCTTCATTTTCTCCAGCCTTATCCAATTTTTTGGGGGAGGCGTAAAAGAGAGGGATTATGTGGGAATGAGTCAAGTCAGAATCTGGCGAAGACCGTAAAAATTTCTTTTTTTGAAAATGTATCAAAAATGTCTTTCTAAGTTCTTTAAAATTTCAAATATGATTATGCTTTTAATGAAATAGTTGACGCTGTTGATATGTATGTCAATCGGATAATCGGACACCTATATGTATTTGTCGACTTTATGCGCAAACATAAAAAATAATTGCGTGCTAAAAATTGTGTTCATTGAGACACAAAAATAAAAAAGCAATCAATCAAAATACTCGAATCGTTATAGAAGAAATTGAAATTTAATTCTTAATGTATAGTAAGATAGAACATTCTTGATATCGACAAAAACTTTTGCCCAAACTGAACCTTATTATACCTCCAACACAGTAGGGTTACGAAATTATTGCAAATTGGCATCAAAATTCTAAAAGTAAGTCACGGGCGACAATTTTTAATACGAATCAGCCTGCACATCAACCGTTTTGAAATTTCCTGTGACACGGAGACCAGTATCTCGCGAAAAGTTGTCATTAACCAATTCCCACGCGACAAAATCTTTAGTCGGGCCCAGATTCACAGACGTTGCAGACGACAATTTCAAGTTGATGGAATATCATCTTTTCTTATCTTTTTTTTTTTTTAATAAAGATAGGTGGTTAATCGAGAAATCAAATGATACAAGCAATTTCTTCGTTTTCCGCAATGATTCTTCAAATCTTTTTTCTTGAGGGGCGTAAAAAGGAAGGCTTGTGTGAAAATGGGTTAATAAAGTGGCATTGTGTGGGAATGGGTTAAAGCACACAGAGAGTTTGGTATATCATACTGCTATTACTGCGTCTTACTTTACTTTATTTACTGAAATTTAATAAGTTTTGAAACATTTTGAAAAATAGTTTAACAAGTGAAAATAGTTTTCATCGGTGTAACTTTCCCAAGAGCGAAATGTAATAATTCGTTCTGATTTTCAATAATGGCGACTCAGGCTAAAATTGACCTTTTGAAATCGGCCGATTCGGTTTGGTACTCCCAACGTGGAGTGCTTCCGCTAGTCAGAATTGAGCAATCGCATCAATCAACAAATCATATCATTCATTTAGATCGGAGTGTACTCAGAACTCGGACACTAGTGATCACCTTTTGTCCGGCGACCGTTCGTCGTGTGACTGTATGGGCAAATTTCAACCACATTTGAAAGAAATGTCCCCTTGAAACTAGCCAAAAGAAATCAATTTGTTTGGAAACTCTAGTTGCCATGGAAAGAAAAGTGAAATTAAAGACAAATCTTCATAAATCTTTTTAATCTGACCCAAAAGGCACAGGTCCTTTATATTTTGAATGAAACATCAGTATTTAGACCTCTTTCTTTCAAAATTGCTAAAATAATAAAAGGAATTAGGAAGGATTTTTAAATATAACGTCTCTGCCGAAACTACTTGACCAATTAAAATCAAATTTGGCTGATATGTTCCTTAGGTGGTCACCTTTGAAAATGGCTTAATGAAACGATTTGAAACGCTGGTTGCCATATCAACAAATGCGCAATTCTAAGACAAATCTTCAAAAATCAACCTCCGGACTAAGAAGGCTGAAGGGTGTGACCTATTTCAAAATTGTTGAAACAATGATCCTCGGGTTTCCAGCGGTCGAGCCCTAAGGGCGCTTGGGTTGTATAGAAATAAAAAAGGGTCTTTAAATGAAATCTCCTCCAAAACGCCACAAAGTATAAAATTTGTCGGAAATGATCCTTAGGTGCCCCTCTTTAAAAAAAGCTAAAAGAATGGAAGCCGTTTGATAACCTAGGTGGCCATGGCAACAAAAGCCTCTCCCCGACCCAGAAGGTGTAGAGCTTTGACATTTTCATGAAACATCAGTAAATCTAAGTCTTTCAAAATAACTTTTATGATCCGTTGGTCCCCAGGGGCAGAGCTTCAGGGTTTGGGGTCTATATAGAAATAAAGAAGGAAATTTAAAACATCGTCTCCCCCCAAACCACTGGACAAATTTACACCAAATTTGGCAGAAATACTCCCGAGGTAGTCTATCTTCGCAATATCCAAAAGAATTGAAATTGGTTAAAAACTCTTGTTGCCATGGCAAAAAAAGTGAAGTGCCATTATGGGGTTTGGCCTGGTTGAAGGAGCTGTATAGGAATAAGGAAATATATTTACAGTCTCAAACGACTGGGTCATTTTCTAGAATTTCTAGAATTATTATCCTTAGGTCCAGAGGTGTTCTCCTCCTAACGGATAAGTCCTGGGGCCTTTGTATGAACACCGCGTAAAGCTTGGCTTTTGAATTCCCAGAGTATGGTTAGGTTTACTTAAATCATAAAGAGCCTTCATTTAAGGTGGGCGCACCAAGGTCAAAGGCCATCTTGTTACATGCTACTGGCCATAAAATTTGCAAAATAAGGAAGTTCCCATCGATGTCATGTGGGTGGGGGCCAGTGTTCGGTATATAACGGTCAAATTCAATGGACGTAGTTGAAAATAAAAAAAATCTACTGTATACAATGTACTACACGTGTTTACTTACGGACATCTAAAAAATCTCAGAGTGTTTTAACATCTAAACGAAAAGAACGCTGTTATTATTATCATCGCTTCACCCCTTTGCTTTCATTATATTGCTTGTTAAAAGCATTTTTTATCTTTATCCACAATGTTTCTACCCCAAGAATATAGACTCCAAACAATCATCAACTGAACATTGTCACTTGTAACTTCTTTGAACTTTGATTAGTCTGAAACTGTGTCTTCTGGTTTATGTACAAAAATTTGTAACTTCGTCCCTTTTTACCCCTTGTCATGCTGTATAAATTACCTCACCGAATTGCTGTAAAATCAAAGGCCTGAAAGTGCTGACAAAACTTGTTGTTTAAAAATCAATATTTCTTTTAGAAATCAATTTCATAAACAACTCTGGCAGGAAAAATACAAGCAGGAGGTACAGACTAAGATCAGCATGCACATAAGTGCAGTCTGATCTTAGTCTACACCTCCTGCCAAAACCGGAATATTCCGGGTTCAGCATGACAAGGGTTAAGATATTGACCTTTTCTCATTTTTTTGTGAATTAGAAAGATAGTTTACTTCAAAATTTGAAATAAACAAAAAACTAGGTTTTTGGTCTTTGAGCAGGATTTCACTGAATACGGATCGTTCGTACACCAACCTTAAAAAATCTTCTTTACACTGGATTAATAGAACTTGACCTGATCTAAGTAAACAAATTGAGAAAAACGGGAGAATGTCATCATAACAATAGTTCCCACCCTGACGTTGTACGTGCTAAGCTTCGTTTCGCTTAGTTTAAAGCGTGTCAATTGTTAGTTGTGGACTAAGTATGTTGTACAACAATCAATTTTACTGCCAACAAAGACAAAACAACAACAACAACAAAACACCAAACAATTAATATATATATATATGTATGTATACGGAAAAAGATAAGGAGATGCCCGTTTCCCCGCGTTAAGTGTACTACCTTTCTATATGTGATTATTTATATAGTAATTAAATTATGTAAAACTTCCAAATGGGCATCTCCTTATCTTTTCCGTATATAATTATCCGTATTGTATTTTCAATACTTTGGATATGTATGTATATATATGCTAACGCAAATATTTGTAGGAATTTGAAAATAATTCACTTTGTCTGTTTCTTGTTTTCCATGTTGTTATTTTATCCGACTACGAAACATTAAAAGAAAATCCTTTTTTGTATGTTGTTATGCCATTCCCATACCATGACGCCTTTTGTTGCATAAAAAAAGCTTATTACAAGAAATTTCTTCATTATACACAATTCTTTCTCAAAAGTTAATCAACAATTGAACCAACTAAATATTGTCGTCTGTATTATTTTTAATTCGGACCATTCTGAAATTCCATCCTCTAATAATGGGTTTTTAAAATAAAACGATGAATCCACATAAGCTTAACGATTTCTATACTTTTATTTTTCAGGCTAAAACCTCACTGAATGCCTACTGGTACAAAATTACGTACACCATATTCACGATCCTATTTCTGCTAGCTGGCTTTCTATATCTTATCTCAAATTCGAGCACCAAACATCAAGTGCGATTTAAAACAAATATTGTAAAACAGCGAAACAAAAGCTTAAAAAATAATATCGGCGCAAAATACAAATTCGGACATCCACACACCTTACATAAGGTTCCAGGGTCCAAGTTTAAGAAGGGAATCAAGGCTGTAAGGAAACAAAACTATAAAAAGGTCAAAAACTGCACTGAAAAATTTCGCAGCAACCACTTGATGACCACTAGGTTCCTTGGAAGACTCGGAAACAATATTTTCCAGCTTGCTACTTTACTGGCAGTCGCAGAACAAACTTGCTATAAGCCTGTTAGAAGATATCGAGCTGTGGTTGACAATACCTTCGATATACCAAGTATAGAACTATATAAGGGTGGACTTTCGTCAGCAAGGAAATCTGAAGAACCGGGATGTATGATATACGATAAAAATATTACTTCCAAAATTCAATCTAATTTCAACTGGACAATACTTGGCTACAGGCAAAGTTTTCACTACTTTCAAAATTATTCCAAATTGGTAAGATCTTCATTACACTTCAAAGAAAACATCAAACGAGACGTTGCAAACTTTTTGAAAAAGGAAGTGTTTAAAAATAAAACAAAGGTATGTTTGCATGTTCGTCGAAGGGATATGCTACTATATCTTCCAAAACAGGGGAAAACTAAGGCAGGTATAACATTCATAAATAGGGCGCTCAATTATATGAAAAATTACTTGAAGCCTAAACAATTTTCATTGATAGTAGCAAGTGACGACAAACGTTGGTGTGATTGGAACATCAAATGGGATCATGTTACTTCACCGTTAAAAACCGCCGGGCAAGATATGTATCTTTTAACCCAATGTGACCATAACATAATAACTCATGGAACGTTTGGCTGGATGGGGGCTTGGCTAAATGAAAGTGGCCTGGTTATTTATAGCAAACAATATCCACCGAAACACTCAATGTTTCAGAAGTGTTACATTAAAGGACATTATTATCCTAGTCATTGGATCGGATTGTAAGATAAAGGCAACAGAAGAGATAATAGACATTTATTTGTGTCATTCCCTTGCTGCTCCAAGTCGATATCCTAGAACGAGACGCATGGCAGTCATTTTGTGCATTCTTCATGTCATTGCCATTTGGTATCAAAGTTCCAAAATAACTTCATACTGTTTCGATATGGACCTTTGTATTAATTGCAGTGCAAATGACGGATCGCCGACCCCAACCATTGGCTCCGGGTGTCACACTAACAAACTGTTACAGGTAGTCCGACTACCAAACGGCTTTATTTTTCGAAAAAATTATGACTAGTAACGGCTACCAAAGTGTAAAATGGTAAAATGGCAAAGATTTTCCGTTTGATATCTAAGTAGAACTTCCTGTCTAAGCTAAGTGGGCGTGGTCAGAGATCCCCAAATTAAATAAAGCAGCAAGTTTGTGTTTGGCGTTGTTCTATTTATGTTAAATACGGTAAATCGTCGATGTAATTCTAAAACCTCGTAACTGCAGCTTGATTCAAGCTGTAGTTACAAGGTTCTAGAATTTCGCCCATAAAATATAACTTTATGGGTATTTTGTTTGCCGATTATATAGAACTATTTATAATAATGTATGTGCTGTAACTATTGTTTACTTGATTAGTAATTGCCCCCCCCCCTTTGTTTTCGTTGTTGAACAATTGAAGAATAAAGGCTGCTAATCTAAAATCGATTCATTGAGACCAGATGTAAAACTTTGTACTGCAACACATGTGTTCAGCATTTTTGGGTTTGGCGATTTAAATGGTGTACCAATGGCTTTATCAAGCTGTTGTTATGGCAGTAAGGTCGCCAACCAACCCTTTCATAATTTTGTTAAATGTTGCTGACAATGAATTTTCAAAATAACGCTGTTTTATATTTCAGTCGAACGCTTATCGAAGGTAAGTGGACCTGGCGAGCGAGTCGTAAAAATAAAATTGTCACGTTAAGTTTACAAGTTTGGGGATGTTATAAATAGTTGTGGCGAGACTACAGCCGTTATTATAATCATTTATTAAATACCTTGCTGTGAAATCTTGGGATTTCTCAGTGTAATAAATTTTGATATCGTCACTGGAGTGACGATAACACTTTTCAATTTCACTCTCTGTAATGAATCTTTAATCATGTATTCATCCGTACTTTTTACAATAGACATTCTCTCTATCAAAAAGATAGGTTTCGAGATTTTAATAAAAAATAAAATGTATAATATAATAAATAGAATAATCAACTGGTTATTGCAGACATGAAAAAGTATTTCACTCGGATGCGTTGTTAGGTGTTAAAAAACTCGTGCTGCGCACTCGTTTTTTCAACGCCTAAAAACGCATCCTCGAGAAATATTTTTTCATATCTAGAATAACCAGTTGATTATTCTCTTTTTCCCATTTAGTGATAGCGTGTAGTTTTGTTTTTGGATGAGTGATGTTTTTTAGGAAGCATGGGGTCTATGTTTCTAAACCCTACAGTGTATGTGTGCGTCGGGTAGACGCTGAGTTGCTTGATCATAGGTTTGGAATTTTAGTGTAAAAGGACTTCTTCTGGGATAAATATATTGTTACCAATTCATTTAATTTTGTAAATGATTTTTATTACATTGTTATTTAAAATCGGCATTAATGGGAAGAGTGGCTATGATTGGGTAGGTTGGAGCTTTGGGATGATACTCGTCGTTTCGTTTTATCCCATTTAAGTTTAGGTGTATAGATTTATTCATTTAATCAAACTGTATGATAAATTGATAATGTTTTTTCGTCTGCTAGACACTACCCGATATTTGTGTTACGCAAATGCTGATGTTGAATTGCTGTATATGTAATCGGATATTTGTGGATATTTTTAATATATTTTACGTTTTATGTATATATCAATAATTTAATTTTTAGTTTCGTCTAGTAAAAACGAGCGTTCTGATTGGTCGAATTCCATGAACAAAATTTTTGGAACGCAGCGATTTTGGATGCCTCTGCACAGAATAGTCCCATACAAAAAGGTATCAATATTTATAAAGCTTTAGGCTTTTTTGCTCGATGCTAGTAAATTATAAGAAATGAAGAGATTTTTTTTGTTTTCATGGAGGTATGAATCGAAAAACCTAATCACACAATGTATGAATCCGCTTCGCGTATTCATACAGTGTGATTAGGTTTTTCGGTCCACTCCTCTATAAATAAAAAAAAAAAAAAAAAAATGTTCTCTCCATCTCCAAATTGAAAATAGCTTGATAAATCAAATTAGAGTTCTGAGAAAACTTTGTGGGAAAGTGACCTGTTAGATGTCACGTTTTTTAATACATTACAGAACATCGATTGAACGTTTTTAGAAAATATTGTTGGAAAGTGAGCCTTTGGTATTTAATTACTGTTGCAAATGATTAAAATATTCTTAGGAATATATTTTGGGAAAGAGAACCATGAGAGCTCTAGTTAAGTTTCTGCGGTTTTATTTCATTATACTATGATAGGTTGCTTTGCTTTTGGATGTTATTTGTTGATAACGATGGATGCTCATGTTGGATGAGTTAGATATGGGCGCGTACAGATAGTAGTGGAATGGTACAGTCAGTCTCAATACTTAGGGAGTGTAGGGGAATCATGCCGGCGTCAACCTTCTAGGAAGAGGACTTTTTGGATGTGGGGACCGATACGAACTTATACGAAGTAGACGAATGGATAAACGGATATCGGTGATATGTGCGCTGAAAAAGCCATATGTATGTATCGTAAGGAACGTTACTTTTGGGTGACAGTTTAGCACAAACTGTAATATTTTAACCCTTGTCATGCTAAACCCGGAATATTCCGGTTTTGTCAGGAGGTGTAGACCAAGATCAGCCTACACCTCCTGCTTGTACCTTTCCTGTCAGAGTTGTGTACGAAATTGAATTCTAAAAGATATATTGATTTTTAATCGACAACATATATCAGTCCTTTCAGCACTTTGATTTTACAGCGATTCCGCATGACAAGCATGACAAGGATTAAAAACTTATTTCTTTCTTTACCTGTGATGAGAAGTAGCATCCTTCTCTAACAACTTTCGGTGCATACGTGTGAAAAAATCATAGGGGTATTTTGCATTTGATTTTATAAGTAGTTGATTAGTATTGATTTGTTTGTATATTTAATGTTTTATGTAAAATTAAATTTGGAAATACACATCCTAACTTTTCCAAACCAACTCTCGGCCGTCTTGTGACATTTGGTGTCAGAAGTGGGATAGCTTGGTTTGGATAAACATCTAGTCAATTGGATTGGTTGATATGGAATTTTTTTCTAGATTCTATTTAGGTTTATGTTTGGTTATATAAGATTATTTAATTTACCTTGAATCATTTGATATCACTTGCGTTTAACGTAATTGATCCCATCACTTGATCTGTGTTATTATAACGAAACGTTCATTTGTAATATGTTGTTTTTTTTCTTTTATCTAAACTTAAGTAATGTTGTCAGGAGTCTACCCCTTAGCTTGACAGGATTGTGTGATGTTTAGTTGTTATTTTGTAGATGTTTAGAAAACCAAGGGGAGATTTCGGGGCGTTAGTAGTAACATTTTTGGTGTGTTGTGTTCACACGTTGGTGAAGTATGCTGCAAATACTGTAGGTAAAGTTTATTAACTTGATTTCGTTGTCAAGGCTAAAAACAATAAGTTCAGTGAGGCTGGGAGAGCTTTAGGTTATGAAGGCAAGGAGCTTAGGCCATTTGTGAATGACAAACAAGATAGGTTGAGGGAGGAGTGGGCTCAGTAGAGAGAATTTTAAGGGAGAATAAGGAGAGAAAGTAGGAGAGAAGGCGCGAGCAAGTGTTAGAAATTTATTATTAGTATTTAAATACTATTAGATGGATTGAGTTGGCGGAATTACAGAAAGACCATTAAAAGTCTGTTCGACTTTATGTTTATGTTCAGTTTTTATGGATGTGTAATACAAATTTGAGAACATTTTTAGAAGAGAAGAGGTGCAAGACATGAGGTTGCACTAATTGGCAGATTGGTATCAAGGAATAGGGTTTACTTCAGCAGAAAGTTTGACAAAACAGAGTAAGAAGCCATTGCAGAATGAGACAGAGGGAAATGCGACAAGAAGTAGTCAATCAAGTCAGCTATCATTACAGCCAAAGGTAAAAAATGAAGGTAGGGGGTATTTTAAGTGTCAAGTCATTTAGCTAATAATTGTAGTAGTCCTTACAATGTAATGTAACGTAGAGACCAGGTCTTGCAATAGTGAATCTTGTGTTGGGTGTGCAGAGTTCTATGCTAGTAACTGACCAATCGCTTGCCCCGCCCACTTACCTCGTTGACCACGTCCATCGACTCCGACAGGAAGTCCTGCGTCGATTTTTAACGGGGTTGTTTTGAAAATATTATGGCCAGCAGAATGTAACAAAAAGTAGAATAGTTGGTTGGCGACATAAGCGTCGTTACTACTGCTTGAACAAGCAGTTTTTACGACGTTTAAGTCGCCAAACAAACGAAGAAGGTTAACAAAAATGGCGGCTAATGTCGGAGTTAATAGCATAAGCTAGGGCTTAATTGATTATATGATTGGTCGCTTAATTATTGATCGGATGCCGTGATGTGTCAATTAACGGTAAGATAGATGGTAAGATAGTTAAGGTTTTGAGACATACAGGTTGTAGAGGACTTGTTATACGAAGAGGTTTGGTACCAGTTAAGGTTTTCGTAGGCGAAATGCAGAAGGTTTTCGTAGGCGAAATGCAGAAAATAAGGTTGGCTGATGGATCGGTTATTAGGGTAACGATGACAGAGGTTTAGATACAAACTTCATACTATACGGGTAAGGTAAGTACTTGGTGATAGTAAAAAGTTTAAACGCTTCCTGTCTGCGTTTTTTGTAATTCCTTTCAATTTATTTTATTTCAAAGACACGATTGACAAAACCTGTAGATGTTAGAATTTAACAAAATGTGTTGAAAAATTTAAAACGTCAGAAGTATGGATAAGGTTTTAAAACATACAATATAAGAAGAACAGAATGGTAATCATTGTTCATCTTATTTCTAATTTGTCTGTATTAGGAAGCCTAGTTCTACTCTTTTTTTTTTATCTAAAATTACCCTTTTCATCAGAATATGCTGTATAATAGGAAACAAGAAAGTGTCTATGAGTACACTTAAACCTACATTCTGGCTTTTACTAGCTGGTCTGTTTTGGGGGAAATAATCAAGCTATTATCATCTCTTTTGTGTCATTGGCGTTGGTCTAGGCATTTTGAAATTGAAAAAGTCATATTTGATCTCATTTTAAACCCTTTGACAGCACAAAAATCCTCTTCGATCTCAAGTAAAAACTCTCTGACAGCAATTACTCTATTGCAAAATATTTTGATGAAAGAAAGTCTAAGACAAATAAGTAAGTAAGCTGACAAAGGCAAAAGATATTGTGTGGAAAGAAGAAATAAAAGTATTTACTCCTTTTCTTACAATAATTAATGAATTAAAGCATTTCAGACTCACGAAATGCATTCACTTTATAGAAAAGGGTTAAAGATAATTTTGAAAATACTTCTTAAAAGTAACTGTATTTTTTTCCCTACAAAGTTTCACAGTTACTTCTGTATGCGTTTATTTATTTATTTACCTCAAACTGATGACTGCAACCTCTAATATTCATAGTTATTATTCATACTTCATCTGAGAACAACATGCTCATAATGAGCTTTTGTGGTCCCTGAATATTCATTGTCAACAATTTAGTATTACCAATTCACAGCTCTCAATTTTGGCCCAATCTTTACCACACTTCCTGAAATTGATTTTGTGGTCATGGGTAAAGTTTTGGCTACATATCTCGACCTTCATTTTTTAAATTCAATATCAAGTACCCAAAGCCAAATGTCGTTCACAATTTCAGGGCTCTTGTAAATTATACAAGATACCTTATCATGATAGTCCTAGGCTTTATTGGATTTGTAGCATGCCATATACAAGTATTTTATACAAATGTGAAATATCTAGTCTGATTGATGGCTTGGGAAAAAAATCAAGAGTCTTACAGATTTCTGCCTTTACCTATAATATTATATCTCAGAGCCAACATCCAGGGATAATATTAATCCAAGGGCAATAATGTTTAGTATTGTGGTATGGTACCATAAGGCACAGTGAATTCAAATTAGAATTGTCTTTCAGAGAGACTGTCTTTAAAGATTTCCTTCCTAATCTTTTTTTATAGTCTAACAACCAGCGACATAGAGTTTATGGTGATTCAAAAGTAATATAGATTAAGGAATATAAGTAGAGTGAAATGTGGTGCGTCTGAATTCAAAATTTACAAACTCTACGACTGATGCTTAATAGGGAAAAAAGATTTCTAAAGATAACCTTCTTCATCTCTATCTAAAATTAATAACACAACAAAGGGCTTAACTTGATCCAAAAGTAAATTTGACTGCCTTAAAGGCCGAATGGTATAGGTGCTTGACTCGTGATCTGAAGGTCACGGGTTCGAGCCCCACTGTCACCCGGGTGTGTTAATGTATAAGATATTAGGCAGCCCCGATCTACCCAGGTGTTAAAGCCACTGCCTCTCTTTCATGGACGTGAAAACATCTGGGGTGTGAGTGTTCGAGAGCGATTCTATAAGCTTTCTTCGCAATCGAACTAAAACAAATTAGTATCAACTAAAATTTTAATTTGAAGTATTTTAGTAGTGTACCATTATTATTCCGAAACCAAATCTGGAAAGAGCTAGGACTAAGGACTATTTCTGTGAACTTTGGTTGAAACTTGATGATTAGTTTAAACCTTGTCATGCTGAATAAAAAATAACTTCATAACTGAGTTTAAATCAAAGGACTGAAGCCCTGGAAAACCTTATATTGAGTATATATCTTTTGAAAATTGATTTTATCAACAACTCTTGCTTGCAAGGTGGTGTAGACTAAGATAAGACTGTACATAAATCGGCAGAATTGTTCTCTATCATAAATAGAATTGCCATGTGAAAAGATCAGATAGCTCCAATGTTAAGGTCACAGCTCAAGGTCAAACGTTGAAATTCAGGATTTCCAGAGTATTGCTCCTTCAATTATGGATGGCTTTGAAATAACTTTAAACAGTTATTCCCTTGCATGTGTAGATGTGCAATTTAAAACAAATTTTCAGATAGCTCCAAGGTCAAGGTCACATCTTAAGGTCGAAAGTTAAAATTAAGCATGTCCAGAGCATAGTTCCTTCAGTTATAGAATGATTTCAATATGATTTGGCACAACTGTTTTCAGTCATGAAAAGATGTGTCATTTTGAAAAAAAAAAATCGGATAGCTCCAAGGTCAAGGTCACAAGTCAAGGTCAAATGTTAAACAAGAGGCGCAGTGGGCCTTAACGGTCACCTGAGTAAAAGAGCATCAAGACAAGTAATTTTGTTTGAAAGAATAAGAAAAAGGTTTGGTTGAAATCCCCTCAGTAGTTCTTGAGAAGAAGATGAATATGTTTAAAAGTTACCAAAAATTACCCCCTTTTGGTCCCCATTTTAGGCACCCCTGACCTCCAGCCTTTTAATTTTCACAAATCTGTATAATCAGTACCCAATGATGCTTTTCACCAAGTTTGTTTGAAATTGGCATAGTACTTCATCAGAAGAAGATGAAAATGTGATTTTTTTTAACATGATGAACTTTGACCTCTGGGTGTGGCCCCATACCCTACCCCAGGGGCATGAATTTCACAATTTATAATAAACCTGTCCTAGTTGTCATGCACACAGAATATTTAAGCTCTGGCATTAACGATTTATTAGAGGAAGATTTTTAAAGAAGTACCAAAAATTACCCCTTTTTGCCCCCTATTTGGGCCCCTATGACCCCCAGAACCCCTATTTTCACAAACTTGAATTGGCATCCCCCAATGATGCTTTCTACCAAGTTTGGTTGAAATCCCACCAGTAGTTCTTGAGAAGAAGATGAAATGTTTAAAAATTACCAAAAATTACCCCCTTTTGGTCACCATTTTAGGGCCCCCTGACCCCCAGCCTTTTTATTTTCACAAATCCGAATAACCATTACCAAATGATGCTTTCCACCAAGTTTGTATGAAATTGGCTTTGTACTTCATCATCAGAAGATGAAAATGTGAATTTTTAACATGATGAACTTTGACCTCTGGGTGAGGCCCCATACCTGACCCCAGGGGCATGAATTTCACAATTTATAATATACCTGTCCTAGTTGTCATGCACATAAAATATTTAAGCCTTGGCATTAACGGTTTATAAGAAGAAGATTTTTAAAGAAGTACCAAAAATTACCCCTTTTTGCCCCCTATTTGGGCCCCTATGACCCCCAGAACCCCTATTTTCACAAACTTGAATTGGCATCCCCCAATGATGCTTTCTACCAAGTTTGGTTGAAATCCGCCCAGTAGTTCTTGAGAAGAAGATGAAAATGTTTAAAAGATAACGGACGACGGACGACGCACGACGGACGACGCACGACGCACGACGACGGACAAACGATGATTGCAATAGGTCACCATGATCATTCGGTCAGGTGACCTAAAAAGCCATATCTGGATCTAAGTTACTGATTGAATTTAAAATAACTTTACACATTTCTTCTATATCATCAGTAGATGTACAATTTGAATAACTCGTAGAATAAGGTCTCAGCTTAAGGTTGAGCGTGAAAATTTAGCATTTCCAGAGCAAAGATCCTTCAATTACGGATGATTTTCGAAATAACACAATTGTTGTCTATCATGAATAATTGGTGTAATTTGAAAAAAAAATTATTCATACAGTTCCAGTGTACAGGGAACAGTTCATGGTTGAACCATTAAATTAAGCATGTCCAGAGCATTACTCCTTTAATTATAGATGGATTTAGATATAACTTGTCACAATTGTTCTCAGTCAAAAGTATATATGTAATTTGAAAAAAAAAAATCGGATAGCTCAAAGGCCAAGCTCACAGACTAAGGTCATCCTTAGATTATGGATTGATTTCGAAATAACTTTGCACAGTTGTTCTCTATTGTGAGTAGATGTACCATTTGAAACAAATTTTCAGATAGCTCCAAGGTCAAGGTCACAGCTAAAGGATGCATTTTAAAGTTTAACATGTCTGGAATATAGCTAGCATATGCCCGTATCTGTGTCTGTCGGTTTGTTCGAACCCATTTTCCCTGTTTATTTTATACTTTTTGTGACAGGGCTATATTCGATGAGCATAATCCGTCTCTGACGGCTCTTGTTCTTGTAGCTAGTGTGTCTTCTCAACCATTGCTTTGTACATATTGATGGATCACTGCTGTTCGCTAATACACTTAGAGGCGCTTGAGCGCCTGTATCACTCAACAGGCCCGAATCTAATGATTGTGCAAAGTGTTTTTTTCCAGAAATTCAATATAGACTGAATCATCTTTGCAATCTCTGGAAAGTAAATTTATTCAGTGAGATCTTTGAAAAAGTTCTAGAGAAGCAGTTTAAACTTTTCACTGTTTTACAATAGTCAGGTTGATATGTAAAATCCATCTAGTAATCAAACGGAAAGTTATTAACAAAATATTCACAGTATACTATATGAACATAAGCCAAAACGATGAAAGAATTAATGTTTTTCAACAAATTATGTAAAGAGTAACCAGAGAATCAGTCCTACGAAATTTGGTTGAAATCCATCTACAGGAAGATTTTTTGGCGCCCCCCCCCCCAAAAAAAAAGTCACCTTTTCATCGAATCGAATTAATTGAAGAAATTTGAAAGTTTCTCTAAAATATAATTCCAGTGAAATCAGTCTACTGGCTTCTGAAAAAAAAACATTTCTAAAGTTTTCACCATATACTATATATGGAAATAATCCCCACCTCTGTAAGACATGTTTTTCATCCAATCAAAATTCTTTTAAAAAATCTGATAAAAAGTCGCCAAAGGATCATTCTCATATAATTTGATTGAAATCAATTGACTAGTTTCTTAGGAATTTTTATAATACTTTCACAATTTATGGTGATTAGACCCGCCCATAAAAGTTTTTTTTCTTTCGATCAACATTCTTTGAAGGAATTTGATAAAGAGTTCCCCAAGGATTATTCCTGTGAAATTTGTTTGAAATCCAACTGCTTTCGGATAGAATTTTCAAGGATTTCACCAAATTATGTGGAATTTCCCCAGCCCTTTAAAGCCATGTTTTTCTTTCAATCAAAATTCTTTGAAGGAAACTGATAAAGGGGCAACCAAGGATCATTTCTGTGAAATTTGGTACAATTCTGTTCTATTCTTTCTGGGGAGAACATTTTTAAAGTAAAAGTTTACGGAAGTATATGATGGACACCATGCCATGACAGTAGCCCAATGGTATTCAATCAGTGGAGCCAAAAAAGATTTACCAACCAAAGTCTTCATTTATGCAGGAAAAATATCTTGAACCCTAACAGTTATGCCAATCATTTACTGTTAGTTTAGCAACATTTTGATGCTATTTGATTTTAAGTTTCATCTATCAAAATCGATTGGTCGAAAAAAAAATATTCCTGAATAAAATTTTGAGCACGCAGCGATTTTGTATGCTTCCGAACAAAATAGTCCCATACAAAGAGGTAACAAAATTTGTAAAGTTCTTGCTTTTTTCGCTCGATTCTATTAAATCAATAAGAAATGTAGTGAACATTTTCTTTTGTTTCCGTGGAGGTATGAACCGAAAAACCTAATCACACTTGTGTATGAAGGATGTAATTCTAGTTATGGTGTGAGATATACCATTAATCCATTGTTAGGTGCTCCAGCCGTCGCGATATGACTGAAATACTGTTAAACCCCATTCAATCAATTAATCACTTTAGATTATGACCTTGAACTTTGACTTGTTATAAAAGTCTTTAACCAAAAACAATAACTTTTTCCTTATTGATTATTTTTCGGCCTATGGATCTCATATTGTCTTCGTGCATTCCTCAGAAGATAGGCTTTCATTTAGGACAACGACTTGTCCATGTGACTTTAACCTTCAACCTATTATTAAAATTATTAACCAAAAACTTTACCTTTGTCTATCTTGATCCTTTTTCATCCTGGGTGCTAATATTTCACACATGAGTTCACAAAGGGTCGACCTTGACCCTATGAACATGTTCCCTGAACATTTACCATGTTTCAAATAGCACCCGAGAGGGTAAAGCTATGTTGTCCGCGGACAGGTCTTGTTTTGAAACATCACGGGTTGATAGATACCCTCACTTTAATAAACAAACTCCTATTTGAAAGCTTGTAATTCGAGTCAAAATTTGAAAAGTTGTAAAATCATTGAAATGAGTGTTGTAATCACTATGATACTTAACCCATTTTAAATAGAGGAGATATTGCTTTTTAACAAGCTTTTCCGCCTTTTCCAACAAGATTTTCGAGAGTTATACTTCTGCAGTTCGTAAACGTGGGATTGAGTGGGAATGCGTCATAAAACTTTATGATAACATGACTCTTAGGAGGGCATTAGTATTTTACAAATATCTCTTGTTTTTCGTGAACAGTGACGCTATTTTCTCGAATTCTAATGTCCTTTAGATTCTTAAATTCATTTTGATTTGACAAATCTGCAACTTTTGTCTTCCAGTCATTGGTTAAACCTATTCCCTACTTTGTAGTTTTAACTGCTTTTAATTGAACACTGATAGTTCAGCTTCAGATTTGACAGCATCGTGTTGCATGCAGCCCAACCGAGAGTGGTACCGGCTGTTATGTTTATGTATAATATTGTCGCATGAACTTGATTGATTGAATGAATGGGGTTTAACGCGCTTTCAACAGTATTTCAGTCATATCGCGGCCACTGGAGCACCTAACAATGGATTCCTGGTATTTCTCACACCAGTACTACCACTACATCCTTTCCTAGCCTCCAGCTGCTATTCCACTTAGGTTTTCGATTATCGACCCATTGGTGAGAGGAAAATGTCGGAAAGAATATGTCCTGCCGCCGGGGATCGAACCCATGACATCCAATGATTGAAGATTTGGAGTCTGAGGCGCTACCGACTGCGCTATGACGGCGGCTGTCGCATGAACTTCATAATTGTAATAATATTATTTAAGAGATGAAGATATTTTTTTATTTTCAAGGAGGTATAAAACAAAAAATCTAACCACACTGTATGAATACGCGAAGCGGATTCACATGTGAGCGTGATTAGTTTTTTTTTGTTTCTTACCCCCATGAAAACAAACAAACAAACAACAAATATTCTCTTCATTCCCTTTAATTTAATAACATCGAGCGAAAAATCAAATACTTTTCATATTTTGATACATTTTTATGGATTATTTTATGCACAAGCTGTGTGCCAAAAATTTTGTTCATGAAAGTATAAATATTTTTTCTGCCAATCAGAATGCGCGTTTTTGATAGACAATCAGAAACGTATTGTCTGTGATGCTGATCATTTCAAAAAAGTATATTCCGGATCACCAAAGGAATTGCTCGCATTTATCGATTCATCACTTCTCAATTGACCAATCGGTGCTGTCAGTCAAATAATCAGACGACCAATCAAATATTTCAATAAGACCGAAAGTGAACTTTAAAATCCGACTGTGATTATGTGAGCAAGTTGATGTAGAAGTTCTACAAGCGAATGGAATTTTCAAAGACAAGCGATTTTCGTGTGGAATTCAAAAGCTGACACACCGCTTTAACAATATACGACCATAAATAATTAACAAAACTGTAGTAAATGCAACAGCCTGATTGTTTTACAGTATTTTTACAAACACTTACCAGTTGGTTGAATGGGTTAACGCCATTTCTATCAGTATTTCAGTCATATCGCTGGAGCACCTTAACAATGAATTCCTGGTATTTCTCTCACCAGAACTATCATTACACCCTTTCCTAGCCTCAAATTGGGTACATAGAATCTTTCTATCCGACCGCACAAATTCTCTGTGAAAATCAAATGCTTTTGAATGTCTTCTGTATTTTTTCTGTACTCTCTTTCTGTCTTTCTCTTTCTCTCTCGACCCATTCATACTGCTTAATCTTGTACTCTGACGTTGTTTAAACCCTGTGTTATTAATACGTTGATTGAAATAAGTGGTATACTAGTAGTAAAGCTCTTAACGATTCATCCGTTGTAACAATGTTTATGTTTTATATAGGATTTTTTGTTTTGTTCTACACAGGTCTTATAATTTGCATTTTGTAAATTGTGGATATATACCTACACCACAAATGAAATGACGGCGGCCAGTCAGAGAAATACAACTCTAACACCAAAATAATAATAACAACAATTAAAGATAATTGTATAATCTTTTACAAAAATTTAACAGCAGCTTTAACTTCACAGTCTTTTCGAACCAAGCATTTTCTAAGGCTGAGAGCCATTGGGCTGTTGTTATGGCGTGATGTCCGTCGTCCGAGCAGTCTTCCGAAAACATTTACATTAAAAATCTTCCCTTCAGAAAGTACTGAACAGAATTCAACCAAAATTTCAAAAAAGTGATCCTTGGGTGACCCTTTTATCAGATTCCTTTAAAGAATTTTGATCTGGTGAAAAACATGGCCTTATTGGTAGGGGCATAGTTCCACAAATGGTAAAAGCTTTGACAATCTTCTTCTTTTCAGAAACCAGTTAATGGATTTAAACCAGATTTTTTCAGAATGATCCATGGGTGACTTTTTATCAACCAAATTATACAGGAATGGTCCGTTTGTGACCCTTTATCAGATTCCTTCAAGAAATTTTGTTCGGATGAAAAAACATGGCTTTAATTCTATATATGAGAAAGTAGTCGATGGATTTGAACCAAATTTTACAGGAATGCTCCTTGAAGAACCCTTCATCAGATTCCTTCAAAAATATATCTGATGAAAAACACGGCTTAAAAAGCGGGGAAAATTTCCATATATGGTGAGAACTTTAAAAAAAAAAATCTTCAGGAACGAGTCGATCGATTTCCATCAATTCTACGGGAATGATCCTTTGAAGACTTTTTATTAGATTATTTAAAGGAATTTTGATCGGATGAAAAAATGTCATAGATAGGAGGGACTTATTACCATATATAGTGTATGGTGAAAATTTTGAATATATTTTTCTCAGAAACTATTCCACGCCCGGTAATCTCGGGCTCCATCTCTTTTTGGAGAACAGTGCAAAATGGAGACAATTGTACTTCCGATATGGAGCCAAGGACCGGAACTGAACAGAAAAGGTAAATAAAACAGTGCACCTCGCGTACAATTTGATCTCCTATTAACCTATTATACATTTTCCCAAAACGTCCAGAGTTTCATACCACATAGAAATGATTATATTATCCGTTGGCGGTGATAGATTTCAAAAATAATTCCGTTTGTGAATAGAAACTTGAATCAAAGTTTGGACATCGGACCCGATCAAACACGAAAATGCGTGTTGAAATCGTTCAAATCCATGTAATCAACAGTTCTGAAAGATTAAAGCGGCAATGTCTGTGAAATGAATGATAACGTGTTGTTACCACAAAAAACTGCGTTTTTCCTACCCCTTTTGCGGATTTTCTTAGATGAGAAGGAGACCAGGGTGCGGTGCGGGAGACAAGATTCAGAGGGAGAGGCGATGCATATAAAAGAATACAGTGAATGATTTTCTAGAATTGTAACTTTATGCATATTACAGGACACTTTTTCTTTCCCTTTTACACAGTAAATGTGTCTTTCAGACTCTCTAGAACAGCCATATTTTTATCTGGTCTATATTTTTCTCCTTTCTCCAAACTGACTTACCGGGCAACAATGGTGAATATACAGTGAGCGCGTAATAATTTTTGTAAATCTATTCTACCGAAACATTATCAAAGAAAAACAAATAGCTAATTTGAGAATTCAGGCCATCACAAAATTTGAAAAAATACGCTAGGTTCTTAGAAATATGCATAGCGGAAGGAGTTCAGATCTGCAATAAACGGACGTTCTGTGCCTTATACGTTGTAAAAGCTCTATAACAACACCGGTGGTTTATTAGAATTTTCACACGTCTTTAAAAAGGGGTGGGTGTTAATTAAAGGCTACAGATTTAAGACGGAAAAAAAGGGGGGGCGAAGATTTACTTCGACTGCAAAGAGCAGGTGGTTCATGTACAGTATACATAGTATACAGTTAGTAACATCGTGAAATTGACATTTACATCGATCAAAACCATTCAAAATCACTCACACAGCGCTCCAATCATTCATTCCAAACACTCACTCAAACCATTAAAAAACGCTCAAAATAGTTCAAAAACATTTAACAACCGTCCAAAATGTGCAGCATTTCATTCAAATCGATAACAATTTTCCACAATTTTTACTGGCAGCTGTGGGTTTTAAAGCGACTGTGGTAAAAATATCGCAAATTGGACGAAATTAGCGATCTTGGATTTCATACTTTTAATTTCATTCAAATCTCGCTCCTCCGACTCATTCAATTTCATTCCCAAATCATTCCCAAATCATCCAAAAATTGTCAATTTCACGGTGCTTAACTTAAGCAGTGAAGTTTTTTACCTTTTGACATAATCTACGATACAGCGCCTTCTAAATATAAAGAATAAAAAAACCTTTAAGCAAACCAATTATCTAAGCATGAATCATCACAAAAGGGGACATTTGGTTTAGAACAGTTACATTCGCCCTCTATTGAATTCATTGTGGCATTGATTTGTTTGGGATTGGGTTTATTACAGGTTATAAGTTTTCCGAAAATCATAAAAAGGGTCGGCTTTGACTTCCGAAGAGGGGCTGGGGTTACATAAGAGTATGGGGTTCTATTTGAAGTTTTACAGTACATTTATATGCATCGCCTCTCCCTCTGAATCTTGTCTCCCGCAACGCATCCTGGTCTCCTTCTCATCTGAGAAAATCCGCAAAAGGAGTAGGAAAAACGCAGTTCTTTGTGGTAAGATTATTGTATATCAACACGTTATCATTCATTTCACAGACTTTGCCGCTTAAATCTTTCAGAACTGTTGATTACATGGATTTGAACGATTTCAACACGCATTTTCGTGTTTGATCGGGTCCGATGTCCAAACTTTGATTCAAGTTTCTATTCACAAACGGAATTATTTTTGAAATCACTCATCGCCAATGGATAATATGATCATTTCTATGTGGTATGAAACTCTGGACGTTTTGGGAAAATGTTTAATAGGTTAATAGGAGATCAAATTGTACGCGAGTTGCACTGTTTTATTTACCTTTTCTGTTCAGTTCCGGTCCTTGGCTCCATATCGGAAGTACCATTGTCTCCATTTTGCACTGTTCTCCAAAAAGAGATGGAGCCCAAGATTACCGGGCGTGTATTCGATTGATTTGAACAAAATTTCACATGGAATATCCTTTGGAGACCCTTTATCAGATTTTTTTTCAATGAGTTTGATTGGATGAAAAACATGACTTTCTGAGGGGACGCTAATTTCAATATATGGAATATACACTGAAAACCCGAAAATTGAAAAATCTTCCTGTGGATGGATTTCAACAAACTTTTGAAGGATTGATCCTTAGGTGACTCTTTCTCAGATTCCTTTAAATAATAGTGATTGGTTGAAAAACACGGCTTTCATTGTTGTGGCTTATGTTTATATATGGTTTAAATTTAAACTTTTGTTAATACCTTTCCATCTGGCTTAGTAAATGTAATTTACATAACTAGACCTGACTTTTGTTGATCAGAGAAGTTTGTAATTCTTCTCTAGATGTCGACAACTGTAAAGACAAACTGCAAGGAAAATATTCAATTGTATAAGGGACTTTGGGGTTTCAAGAGACTTCTAAGGTAGAGTACGTCAAAATATTCATTGTCAGTCAAAATAAAAACAAATTAGGTGAATAGCAGAATCTCCGATACGGCCATAAATTAAGTGAGGACTTAATGAAATCATCATCGTATACTTCAAATGTCACTTGATTATTTGTGGTACAACACTGAAGTTTAAAGTTCCCTTTCCTATACCCTACTACTGACGTCTATTTCCTTTTCCGTATTTTCATAACCATGACTTCTTTGGGAAAGATGTAGTGTTGTACAAACTTTTCTTCTCCACCAATGAAGTCGCAGTAGTAGCGAATATACATCTTCAAAATAAACATGAAAGACAAGAGGACCATGGTGGTCCTAAATCGCTCACCTGAGGCATCTGCAAATAACAGTACTTTTTATATAAAAAAAGACAACTTGAGCAAATATAAGAATTTGGTTTTTGTACAAAACAACCCAGTAATGCTTTACAATGAAAATGAATGCCTTTGGCTTTATAGTTTAATACATTACCAAACTATCCAGGAATTTGTCACCCTTAGGGAAAATAGGTTTAAAAAAGCATTGTGAGAAAGGGAGTGACAAGCAATTTCACCATTTCTATTTAAGCAGAAGAATACTTTCAATGCGATTTACGCAATTTTTGACCCCAGGAGCAGAGACATTTTTATCCGAAGAGCACATTTTTCTGTAACATAGTACAAAATTATTTAGTCATGCTGCATACCAAATATGAATGCCCTTAATCTTTTATTTCAGAAGGAGAAGACTTTTGAAGTTGCTCTAATTGGGTGTTTCCTAAAATTTTGGACCTCTGGGCAGTGCCATGTTTTATCTCAGGGCTAAGATTTTAGCTAACATGATGATCAACCATCTGGTTCAGCTTGATTGGCCTACTGGTTTAGGAGGAGAAGACTTTTGAAGATACTTAAAGAATTAATTAAGATTCCCATTTTCAATTGCCGCGGCAACCAGAGTTTTTGACGAAATTATATTAATTATATCCGAAGGATATAATATTGTTTATATTGCTTTATATAATCTTATCCCTCATCGAGAATACCTTATTGTCACGTGACTAGCAAACAGGGAATATGAAAGGGGAGGAGCTAAGGTCTGTTTTTAATGCTACATGTAATCTATACGATGTTCCAGAATATATTATTATCACGTGACTAGTACAACAAGGAAGAACCAACTGCAATCGAAAGGGGTGGAGCTACGGTCTTGGTTAATTACACCTTGGAATCGGGATGTATGACTAGTATTCGTTGGACAGCCCATATAAATTAGGCTAATACTTTCATTGTTTCCTCCTTATATAATGTGGATTTAACCTTATTGTTTCCTGTTAACATTTTAAAAGTAAAATAGCATTAACGTCTCACCTCTATTTCATGGACATATTCAAGTTCTTGAGTTTCGACTACTGTGTCCCAGAGGATCTAATACTTTAAGTGAGAATGAGTAGTGTAAGAAGGAAAAGCCGTACTCGGGCTAACAACCCTAGGGATACGTCAAAAGGCCCTGCTGTACCAGACAACTCTGTATTAAGTTATTCACAATCTGGATATATGCCATATTCGCGGCCAGTCTCAGATAGCCCCAATCAGTGGACCAGGAAGGAGTTAAGACTTCGATTGTGGAAGGATTTAGGAATAAAGGCTCCAACTAAGAATGCTACAAAGTCGTTCTTGCTACAGCTGTATGAGGATAATAGAGCTTCGACGCTCTCATCAAGGATAGATGACGATGCGCCCCAACAAAATACGGCTTCTTCATCTAGGAGCGATAATTCAGTAAATACTGTGCCAACGGAGGAAGGGAATATTTACACAACAACGATGTTATCAACCCTAAACAACGTTACTCAGTGTTTTCAGACACTACGCAATACCGTTTCTCAGTTAACAGCCCAGAAGTCCGATCATACATGTACTCCCGCAACCTTTACCCTTGGTAGTTGGTACAACCGAGACTATGATATTTAAAAAACTGAACGTGCCTTTGTCAGAGCATAAAACAATCGGACCAACTACCTGTTTAGAATTTTTAGGCATTATACTCGATTCAATACGGATGGAAGCTCGTCTTCCATTGGACAAGGTGCAGAGAATAAGTCAGTTTATCGAGTCCTTTTTATCAAAAACTTTCTGTACCAAACGTGAGCTTTTACAGTTACTAGGTCATCTTAACTTTGCCTCCCGCGCAATACTACCCGGTCGCTCTTTTGTCTCTTTTCTGATACACTTATCTACTACCGTTAGGGAACTGCACGGCACTGTTTACTTAAGTCAGGAGTGTAGAACAGATTTAAGGTTCTGGCGAACGTTTTTAGATCAATGGAACGGTGTGACACTTTTCCACTACAGAGGATTTACACCAAGTGACAATCTCGAACTTTTCACCGACGCATTTCGGTGGATATTTTCAAAGAAAATGGTTTTCTTCAGCCTGGCCCCACGAACTTCCTTCGGTAAATGACAAGGCTTTGTCGATTGCATATAAAGAGTTGTACCCTATAGTGGTAGCTGCGGTTCTTTGGGGGAAAAAGTGGTCTAAGAGACAAATAGTATTTCGTTGTGACAATGAAGCCACTGTCGCGATCATAAATAAAGGCCGGTCGAAATGCCTTCACATTATGCAGTTAATGAGGAGATTGACATGGTGTGCTTGCATTCATAATTTTAGTTTTAAAAGCAAGCATATTCCTGGAAAAAATAACGCTATCAGTGATTCTCTCTCTCGTTTACAGATTTCTCGTTTCAAGAAGCTAGCCCCCAACGCGGAAGTGAGCCCATACCAGTGCCCCAAGCACTTAGAAGTAATTTGGAATTAAACAGCACAGTGCAAGAATTGTGGTCACGTTCTTTGGCCAAAGATACACTAAAACTCTATTCTACGGGATACGGTCACTTCAAAAGGTTTCTTCTACTAAATGGAATACAGTGGGCGCCCGACGTCATGCCCCCTATTTCAGAAGAAATTCTTGTGTTTTTTGTTGCTCACTGTTTCAAGCATCTAAATCTTGCGTACACAACAATAAAATTGTATTTAGCTGGTATTCGCTTCGCATATTTGAAAGTAAATGTGTGCTCTCCTCTGGATAAGTTGGATGTCCAGCCACAACACAGATTGGTACTGATTCTTAAAGCAGTTAAAAGAGTTCAACGCAAAACGCCCTTTACAAGACTTCCTATAACAATAGACATCCTTCATAATATCATTCTCACTATTCGAAAAGGAGTTTTTTCCGAATATATGGATTTACTCATGGAATGTGTGTGCATTGTCGCCTTTTTTGGATTTCTACGTTGTGGTGAATTTACAGTAACTGGCCAGAATGATTTCGATTCGAATCGTCACTTATGCTGCGAGGATGTTATGTTCGAAAAGAGCCACTTCACGTTGCGTCTTAAAGAGTCTAAAACGGACCCTTTTAGGAAAGGAATATCTATCCAGCTACATTATACTAACTCGGATCTATGCCCATTTGTTGTCATGAAACAATATCTTAAGAAGCGACAGGAATTAGGTATGTACTGTGGACCCTTAGATCCCCTTTTCATCACTGGTAGCAAAAGGGCGCTTGACAGAGCCACGTTTATTAATAACTTAAAGCATGTTCTCTGTATATGTGGATACGATTCAAGGAAATACAACGGTCATTCCTTCCGCATTGGCGCTGCGACAACCGCGGGCTATAAAGGAGTAGAGGACCACATGATTAAAACCTTGGGTCGTTGGAACTCCGACAGTTATTGTCGCTATATTCGCACTTTAAGCTCTAATATTAAGCAGGCGCAAACATTACTCAGCAAATAATTCGCAAACAAATTTATGAGCCGTGCAGCCAACGCCCCATTTAGTTTTGTGTTGTTGATTTACTGATTTTATTGAAGGCTGATTTGAACATTTCGGCTAATAATTTAGGCTGTAGTTTCAAAGTTTTGGGTCGCTCACCGCTCCTGACCTTTTCATGAATAGCCTGTCAGGATAGAACAACTGCTTGAGATAATACAGACTGCGGTGACTGAAGGTCAGCACCGATACACGCGATTTGGCACGATGATTAATTACGATAAAAACTTTCTCAGGAAATAAATACACCATTTGGCATTAATCATGTGACCGTTATCTTCGCGTGGTTGAAGTCAGTTGATGTGATTTATCGCAATCCTAAATTTATACGACCACCTGATTTGCACCAAGCGTCTTAATTACAAAATAACAAAACAACAACAACAACAACAAAAACGTTTCTATCATTTCCTCCCTTGGGCGTCAACCCAGCGATTAGCAAATCGCTGTGTTTATTTTGGCACTCTTGTAGATTTGTTAAATACTTTAAATAATCTTTTATATCCAAGGAAAGAAATGCTTAGAACAACCAACTAACTATCGACCAATCTTGGTCTTTCTAGAACCCACGGTTCTACGCTGCCTGCTATTCGGGCCATCGCCCAACTATAACCTCGACCTTACGGTCCGGCCCCTCCGGCCACTTGCATGTTTTAACTTCTGAGAACCTACGGTTCTTGCCACAGAAACCACGTTTCTGTTCTTCTAGTAGAATAACTCGGTTCTACATCTTTGACTTCGTAGAATACTTTTTCTACAAACCTTTACTAGAACTTTCTTTGAGTTGGTTGTTAGTCACAATAGCTAAGGTTTGACTCCCAAGGGCCAAATATATAGATTGTTAGGTGTATTTAGTTGTGCTTTATTAGATTGTGTAGCTATATGTATTCATTAAATGTGGATTATCAGTGTTTTTGTATTTATGCCTTGAATAAGTTTATTGGGTAACCAATCTTGTAAACTGAGATACCCACCAATTCTCCGACTCCAGCCACGTTAGTGCACATATTTCGACCATTCGAAGCCTGGAGGGTCGACGGGCGACCGTGACGTCGTGTCTGCAGCTGAACGAAGCTGTAGTTGCGCAGTTTTGGCCTCCCATCGGTTATGATGTTGCGTGTTTTCTTAACATGTGTTATTCAGAATCATTCTTATACAAAGACCCAGAAATGTCCGTTTATTCTCTGACGTCCACTCCGGGAAATGCAGACGATAACGACCATTTGAAATGCTTTGAGTTGCCGGCGAGCGACTGGAGGGGTCGTCGCTACAGCTTTGTAGGCTGTAGTTACGGGACTTTGATCGCTAACCGACGATATGATGTATCCATCAATTTTCAAGGTATGTTTTCTTAACGTGTGTTGTTCAGAAACAGTCTTGTACATAGATATGCCCATTTGTTCTCCGACACCCAAACGGGAAATGCAGACAATAACGACCGTTCGAAGTTCTTTGAGATGTCGGTGAGCGGCCGGAGGGTAAAGGCTGCAGTTTGAGGAGCTGTAGTTGCGAGATTTTAGTCGCTAACCGACGACATACTGTAACTCTTACTAAGGAAACACTGTCAAACCCACTTTTACGTGCGTAAGCGGTATAAATATTAATTATATCCGAAGGATATAATATTGTTTATATTGCTTTATATAATCTTATCCCTCATCGAGAATACCTTATTGTCACGTGACTAGCAAACAGGGAATATGAAAGGGGAGGAGCTAAGGTCTGTTTTTAATGCTACATGTAATCTATACGATGTTCCAGAATATATTATTATCACGTGACTAGTACAACAAGGAAGAACTAACTGCAATCGAAAGGGGTGGAGCTACGGTCTTGGTTAATTACACCTTGGAATCGGGATGTATGACTAGTATTCGTTGGACAGCCCATATAAATTAGGCTAACCGCCTCTTCCCCATCCACGCTCCTTATCTTTGCTACATTTTTTTTTGCTTTTAGGGTTTCTTTTCTTATTATTGATATTTTGTTTTTCATTTTCTGCACTATATAACTACCAACAACCAACTACCCATCTATCAATCGTGGTTTTTATAGAACCCATGATCTTTTTCACTGTTTGCTTCTCGGGACATCGCCCACCTTTCATCCTGACCGCAAGGTACAACCGCTCCTGCGACTTACATGCTTTCATTTTAATTCTGAGAACCCACGGTTCTTGCAGCAGAAACCACGTTTCTGTTACACTAGTAGAATGGCTCGGTTCTACATCTTTCACTACGCCTTCTCTAAGTGAAATTTAAACTCCTTGGGTTGGTTGTTAGTGTTTCGTTTTTTGTACCTTCTTTAACTTCTTCTTTTAGGGAAGTCAAACCTTATTCACTATACGCCTGATACATATGCGGCGCATGAATGTCACTCTTGAAGATTGGCACTCTTGTAGATTTGTTAAATACTTTAAACAATCTTTTATATCCAAGGAAAGAAATGCTTAGAACAACCAACTAACTATCGACCAATCTTGGTCTTTCTAGAACCCACGGTTCTACGCTGCCTGCTATTCGGGCCATCGCCCACCTATAACCTCGACCTTACGGTCCGGCCCCTCCGGCCACTTGCATGTTTTAACTTCTGAGAACCTACGGTTCTTGCCACAGAAACCACGTTTCTGTTCTTCTAGTAGAATGTCTCGGTTCTACATCTTTGACTTCGTAGAATACTTTTTCTACAAACTTTTACTAGAACTTTCTTTGAGTTGGTTGTTAGTCACAATAGCTAAGGTTTGACTCCCAAGGGCCAAATATTAAATTCTTTTAACAACTTTTGTAGAACTTCACCCAATGAATATCCCTGCAAAGTTTCAGCTTAATTGGCCTACTGGCTTAGGAGGTAATGATTTTTAAAGATCTATAAAGAATTACTAAAGATTCCCATTTTCAAATGCCGCGGCAACCAGAGATTTTTTTTTACAGAATTAAATTCTTTTAACAACTTTTGTAGAACTTCACCCAAGGAAAATCCCTGCAAAGTTTCAGATTGATTGGCCTACTGGCTTAGGAGGAGAAGATTTTTAAAGATCTTTAAAGAATTACTAAAGATTCCCATTTTCAAATGCGCGGCAACCAGAGATTTTTTTACAGAATTAAATTCTTTTAACAACTTTTGTAGAACTTCACCCAAGGAAAATCCCTGCAAAGTTTCAGCTTGATTGGCCTACTGGTTTAGGAGGAGAAAATTTTTTAAAGAAATTGTGGACGGACAGACAGACGGACGGACGGTCGAAGGACAACGAATTATCACAATAGCTCACCTCGCGCTTTGTGCTCAGGTGAGCTAAAATTGTGAACTCAAATAAAGGAAACTACACGGATATTTTGTTTCAAGGTAATTCAATTCTATTACCCCATATCACGTTATCTTTTTTCAAAACTGATGTCAAGTATGTGAAAATGCAGCAAACGAAATCACTTGAAAGTTGTAACCAGCATTTTCCCTACCTTATAAATATCGATTTAATGTTTTGCCTTTAATTTTGGACCAGTCAAAAATTATGTATTATTAAAGATTTCACAGTTAAGTAAAAACATAAAACCACAAGAACAAGCTTCTATTATGCTTGACCATATAAACGGTTTTAAATTTCCATGTTTTAGATGGAGGCTAGGAAAGGATGTAGCGGTAGTATAATGGTGTGAGAGATATAACGAATCCTTTGTAAGGTGCTGCAGCCGCCGCGACATGACTAAAATACTGATAAACATGGCCTTTCATATCAATCAACCAACCAATCAAGCAAGCAAGCAAGCAATCAATTAATTGATTAATCAATCAATCTAAATGGAAATCATAGCGCAGTTGGTAGCGCGTCGAACTGTAAATCTAGAGGTCCTGGGTTCGATCCCCGACGGCGGCACTCATCCTTTCCGACTATTTGTCTCTCACCAATTGGTCGATAATCGTAGACCCATGTGGGATAGCAGCTGGAGGCTAGGAAAGGATGTAATGGTAGTACTGGTGTGAGAAATACCAGGATTCCATTGTTAGGTGCTCAAGCCGCCGCGATATAACGGAAAGATTGTTGAAAGCGGCGTAAAACCCCATTCAAACAAACAAACAAGAATCGATAACATATAAATTTCATTTTTACCCAAGAGTACATACTTTTGGTCATATCTGGCGCACATTTTAAGTTTTCACCGAACAGTGTACCATACGACTTTTCAAAACGTTAATATAACAAAAGTTTAGTAAAGAAGCGAACTATTTATATATTGTTGTGAAGGTCAGACATTTTTCTTCCCATCTAGTCATGTAATTTTGTCAAGCACTTTCTGCATTCGGAAATACAGACCGATGTTTTAGATATTGTGAGATCTGAAGTATATTTAAAGATGAAACTGAAGCGGACAACTTGAAAACAATTGCGTAGAGTTAAAAGATAAAAAAAGACAACAAAAGAAAACCTAGAAAGGGAATGAAAGAAAGCAAAGGCTTGTCATAATTGGAACGAATGTTTCCAGCTTGAGACGGGAAGAAAAGGGACAAAAAGACATCTACGTATCGATAGAAAAGCGGTCCTTTTCAGATAGAAAAAAATCGTATACTTGTATATCGTCGTTGTCGTTCTAAAACGTCGTAACTACAGCTTTAATCAAGCTGTAGTTACGACGTTCTAGAACGACACCGACGATATGGGAAATAGACTCTAGCTAACACTCGTGTCCATTTTCCATACACCACGGCACTGGTTTTCCCTTCTATGCATATTTACTCTGTTCTCAAAAATCTTAGTATCAGTTGCAACATTTCGATCTGTTTAAAAGTGTAAATATATTTATTTGTTTGTGGAAACATATTGCTCTGTTTGTTTTTCCCGCAATCTGTAGTTACGACATTTTGCTCGTGAACTTAAAATAACGCTCAAGTTACGACATTTTGCTTGGTCACCGTCCAATTTCTGGAGTTATGGAGGAAATTTCAAGTTATCATATCGTAGCTATTATTGATATTAAAGTTATCTGCTCTTGTCTTGACATTTTGGAGCGTTTGTGCATTAAAATTACGTTAAAAAATTTGTTTAAGTTTCGATTCCTTTACCGCCAATTAAGATAAAAATGATACGTCAAAGTCAGAGGATGTAAACAATCGACGTATGCTTTTTTTCTAACAGATTTTAGATACATTAATTCTCGTTTTAAGCACTAATGCGACTATAAAAAAAGTTGTCGCTTAAGAGAATGGTCACCTAAATCATGCTTTTTGTGAAATATATGAAGGAATGGTTTGATCGCATACATGAATTTTCACAGAAATCTTGCTAAATCCTGTGTTGTTGGGACTCATTAGAATCGTCTCCCAACGTTGAATTTAGGAATTATATGCTTTTTGAAAAAATGACCACTTTTTAAAAATAGCTTTTGATTTTGTAAAGGGATTTTTGATTGTTGTCGCTTAATGGGGTATTTTTTTCCTATCCTCATGTTCATTTACATACAGGATAGAAAGATCTACTTGATGTACTTAAGAGTTTTCATCATAATATAACTAAGCATGATTTAGCATTATAAAAGTGAAATTTACGTGTTGCAACAATACTCCGTGAGAAATAGGTGTTATCACTGATGACGTAAATATTATTTGGTTACGTAATGACGCTACTAACCACTAACTGATTGGTCTAATTGAGATTTGACAAATTTGGCATTGGTTCTAAGTACGATATGAAACTTGTAATCTCGAGGACGGAACAGTTGGTTTGGTATTATTAATCGATTCTAGCAAAGTTATGTGGTTTGATGCCTACGCGATCTTACCTTTTTATTGGCAGCGAAGTCTAGTCCAAATGAAGGGAGTTAAGTAATATGCTATTACAAAAAAAAAAAACAAAAAAAAAACAAAACATTTAGCAATCTGTTCGCCTTAATTGGTTGCGTTCTCGCTCTGAGAGCCAGAGGTCCCGGATTCTATTCTATGACTTTCTGCATACATTTTTCCACGTGAAAATTATTTATACAATATTGAATGTTAAACATCATTGTTAGCCTCACCGTTATTGCATGTATATTCGAGTTCATTTCAGAATCAACCTTTAAGTTTAAATGATTCTCCTATGCTTTAATTCTCATAGATAAAAACCTGATTAGTTCAACGATAAAGAAGTAAAATGATCAAAATGAGTCAATGTTTTTGACCAATTTTACCCCGCATACACTTTTCGTTTTCTGAAAGCTATCTCAGTAGTAAAATATGCCTCTAATTACTAAATTGAATTTCGACATGGTCCAAGTGAAGAAAGAAGTTCCTACATTGCACCCACATTTCATCTGAATATTTATCTTATGTTTTTTTCAACTGAAATTAACTTGTACTTGAGCTCTAGAGACTAAATATAGAATTAGTCAGGAGTAAGTATCCTGACCAAGTTTTAAGACAAAGTAAGATCCCCGGAGGATCTCTCATGGACAAATGGGGAAAGTTCTTACGTTCTTTGTAGAAGTAAAAAGATCTTGGCTCAATATAAAATACGAAACATCTAGTCACGTCATTTGTCGAGGAATGTTTCCTTGGTTGCTTCTTCTTGAAATAGGGTGTACCAAACAGGGCACAAAAAGACAGAGGGACTTTCTTAAACACCATTATGGAAAGAAACTAGGCAACGGCACGCGAAGATTATTGAATTCCTTGTATTGTTTGTTAATAGAATATTCTGAAAAAATCTTTCTTTATTTCTGTGCAAGATAGGATGCGCCTGAACATTAATTTGACCCGAAGAAAATTATATCAAATTTTTAGTAAAAGGTCACCAAGCAATGTCACATGATATGGTTAACATATTGGCCTTATGATATGACGCACGAGAAATTTATCAGAGTTTCCTTCTTTGTTTTATGTAGCGGAAATATCCACGCGGTCCCTAATGGGTGCAATTTTTTACAACCCTTGTTTTGGGTAATAAAAGAAACCTCGTGCAAAATCTTTACACTTTGGTTGAAATATTTTTTAATTTTCAATCTTTCCGTTGCCATTTCAAAACAAAGTTTTTTACAGTGTATTTCTTGTGCAAATTAAGAAACGTGCTTGCTAAGTTTCAGTCTTGCTCAGGGGTGTACGGGTAGATACGTTTTTCAGTAACTCAGAAAGGGCGGACTAACGACAGACTATGACAAATCACAATAGTAGGCTTAGTTCAGGTGAACTCAAATGTACTGTGTATTAATTTTGTAAGAATAATGATTGATTTATTGAATGCGCTTTATCGTCACTTTTAACAGTATTTCAGTCATATCGCGGCGGCTGGAGCACCTATCAATGGATTCCTTGTATTTGTCACACCAGTACTATTGTTACATCCTTTTCTAGCCTCCAGCTGCTATCCCACTTTGGATTCCGATTATCCACCCATCTGTGAGAGACAAATGTCGGAAAGGATATGTGCCGCCGGAGGGGATCCAACCCATGACACACATTTTCGACTTTTTCTTGTGAAGTCTCAAAATCAGCCATTGACTGGATATTCCGTCACGAACGAATTCTATGACAATGAGGGTAGGATTGATTACGAAGTATGACAAATAAAAGTCTGAGTCACCTTAGATTAGATTATTGTCATGAATGATATATAAACTGAAGAAATTATATGTTTGACTGTCTAGATCTATTTTGGTATGGCCATATACCGTATATATTAAATAAACATAAACAATACCCAACTGTTGATGTGCATTCAGTTTATATATCGACTTTTTGTTGTGCACATTGCTGGCACATAGTTTTAAGGTATTTATTAAAATTTCTATTAGCTATTTTCTCTTATGTTTGAATTTGATTACTTACATATGCTGTAACGTTTGATCTTTTATTTAGCTAGTTATTGGATGATTTTTTGAAAAATCGAAAATGTTCGATTGTGAGCTTATTTAAACTTCTTTGTGAGTATGTTTCCTCGTTATGGTTTCACCGTGGGCGTTTCAAACTGATTTGACCTGCGATTACAGGGCTGTGTTTTGAATTTATGTCCAAATCGATAGATAAATTATAGATTAAATTATACTATATATTCATTTCTTTATAGACCTTAAAACCTCCGAAGCCTTTCCCTAACGTATTTGTTAATGAAAATCGCATGGAACAATTTCTGAGCGCAAAGAAGCAGAGGAATTTGACATGAATAAGGGGGACTAGAAATGTGCTATGAATAAGAGCTCGGATACAAAAAGTGTTGAATGTTTACTCTTAATTTGTTGTTTTTTGCCTCAACCGACTTTTGGAAAGTCATACGAATTTTTTGTTAATTCCACTTGAAATTTCTGTGATGTTTAATACACAAGCCACAAGTTATTTTATCTTACGTCAATACAAGGGTGTAGTAGTTTGCGAGAAATGTAGAATGTTATTTTTATTGCACGTAACGAAGGTTGTTTTACAAACAATTCAATTTGTTTTTACTTTGAAATATATCTGAAATATCTAAAGAAACTAATGCAAGAAAATATTGAAAATATTTTCATTACTGCGTTTTTGCCCCACCTTTTGGGGCAAAAAGCCTTTCTAGGTGGGACAAGACGCCTGCCTAAGAATCTCAAAAATCTGTTTCAACGGGATTTTAAATCTCAACAAAATGAATATACCTCCGATACTCAAAATTATATCAAAGTGCCTGAAAATAATCAAATAATGACAAATTACACAACTTTTTAGATTTTAAAAACAAAATTTTGTTCTATTAAGATTTAGACAACCACCTACATGAAGAAGAATAATTTCATGTATAAATCTTTATATATAGCAATATTTTATGAGTGGGCGTTTTGCTCCACTTTACGCTACCGTTAGTAAGCCTGCATTTCAAATATTGTGTGCGTTACCATGCTGTATTTCGACAGTTTATATGTCGAACAAAACTGTATATCTAATTTGTTCACGAATTTTTGAAATATTATAGGTATGAAACGAATCTTAAATGCGCAGATATATCTCTTATTTCTAAACATTCACTCGTTTCTTGTTGCTTTTTGTGTGTAGTACAAGATGCTATCGTCTTCTCGCCGGAACTTGATATTTTTACGAAAAATGTGTAAAGACATCAGTACTTCTTATTTCAACCCCTCCTTACCACACACAATGTGTCTATCGGAGGGGGGTGGGGGGATAGAAAGGGTTATGAAGTCTGCGCTTCTTCATAGCTTAGTCATCTTTATTTGTTCCACACCCGCTTTTTCAAAGCACGCTCCTCTTCTGCATTGCATACTTAATTTTTAATAGAAAAACATTGTTATTTAAATATTTTCATAAGAACCACTAAAAATAGATCGTATAGATCGTAGAATAATAAATAAAACGTCTCTAAATCGGTAATAGTGTTTGATAGCACTTTGGGGATCGTTTATATGCCATTTGATTTTATTGATTTTATTGAACGCCGCTTTTAACAGTATTTCAGTCATATCGCGGCGGCTGGAGCACCTAACAATGGATTCATGGTATTTCTCACACCAGTACTACCACTACATCTTTCCATCCGATTATCCACCCATTGGTGAGAGACAAATATCGGAAAGAATATGTGCCGCAGCCGGGGATCGAACCCATGACGTCCCATTCTTGAAGACCAGGAGCCTGACGCGCTACCGACTGCGCTATGACGGCGGCTCCTTGATTTGAAAACATACGTGTTAGCACACACTTCGAAAGTATTTGCAATTTACTGGGTAAGCTAGAACCAGGAGTTTTTGCGATATAAAGCATTGTTAATTACCCGATCGAACAGCATTCCAGGATTTAAGAAATTTATCTTATAATTTCCTAGATAAACGATAAAAGATAGTAACATGTGTTTTCTTACACTAACTCGGTGCCCTTTCTGCATTGTCGGAAGTCCATCTTCTGAGATTGAATTCATAGCATTTGGCGATGAAGGAATTTGATTGGTTGTCGAGATGTTTTTCAAACCTACGAAAGATCAGAGGTAAGAGCTAGCGTAATAGAAGACAAATACGGGCAGACAGCGTTTCGTCGAATCTTTGTAAGCAATATATTTCCAGTCACGAGTCATGCTTCCAAAAACAAGAAAGATAAGAATTGACAAATCGCAGCTGTCAATCAAATAACCAGTCGACCAATCAAATCATTCATCAAAAATTAGTTTTGAACTCCGACATCGACCATCATTTTTGTTAACATTTTTGTTAGTTTGGCGACTTAAACTTGAATTAGCTGTAGATACGAAGTTTAGGTCGCCAATCATCTATACTACTCTTTTTTAAATGCTACTTGCCATACACTTTTCAAAATAACGCCGTTTAAAATCGAAGAGGTACTTCCTGTAGGAGTCAACGGGCATGGACGGGGCAAGCGATTTGTAAATTTAGGCTATAGACTTGTCATTGTCCATAAAGTTGTCTTCGTCTTCGTGTTAAATCCTACAGTGATATCGTCACTGTGGGAAATATATGTCTGCTATCAAAAGAGCAATTTCTACGAAAAAGGGGGTATTTTTGACGCATTTATGCGCCCCTTTCGACGAAGATTTCTACTTACCTGTCAAGCATTCAACAGACTAGCGCCAGGCAACTGTGCATAGTGCTCTTGGATAAAGTTCTAGATCTTTGGGTTAATTTCCTTGTCAGAGTTGATCGTAAAATGTTTCGTTTGCTTCGTCTCTCATCTCCTTGAGAACTGGTGTCGTTTAAGTTATATTGCTATAATAAAGTAAATTTAGTTTTAAAAGATTCTTATTTCTTGAATTGTTACTAATTTTATCAAACTTTCTTTAAGTTCTTGGTCAGTCCATCGATACTTTTTCTTGTTTTAATTTATGTATTGATGTGACATAGCATGGAGGTCATTCAATTGAAAAATCGCGGCTGCCAATCAAGGAATAGGTCGACCAATCACTTCATTCATTCAGCCCGGAATTGATAATTAAACTCTGACATTGGCCGCCATTTTTGTGAACCATTTTGGTTAGTTTGGCGACTTGAACGTCGTAACTACAGCTTATTCAAGCTGTAGTTACGACGTTTATGTCTCCAACCAACCATTCTACTTTTTGTTATATGTTACTGGCCACAGGTTTTTCAAAATAACGCCGTTTTAAATCGAAGTGGGGCTTCCTGTCGAAGTAAGTGGGCGTAGCCAAAGGAATAAGTGGGCGGGATTAGCGATTGGTCAATGACCTTTTATGAAACTTCATGTCCTCATTCTCTATCAGAATGCAACGCAAAATAATATTTCCATTTAGCCATTCCAACACAATGACACTTTTTGACGCGCCTCAAGAAAACTAATAGTGAAAACATTGTGGGAAATGAAGAAATATAAATTGTTTGCGATGATTCGATATAGACATATAAATCAACATGTAGCGCCGTTCAAAATGACACAATTACACTAATAATGGCGTCATTATTTCAGTTCTATGCTCTTCTCACAATAATTTTTACCCCATATCGGGGGCTCTTTTTATCCAACAGTTTGATTTTGTTTAAGACTAATAAGTGGACGAGTCGAATGAACATTTGCCTCGACGAAGTACAAGAAAATGCAAGACAGTATCACAGCAGAAACACAGAAGTCCAAAAGGGTAGGTATAATATTACCACGTCGATGTGCGAGCAAAATGTCGCAACTATAGCTTTAGTAAATAGTAAAAGAGCTGTAGTTAGGACATTTTGCTTTCGCACGGACGACTGACCTTAATCTCATCTGCTTAAATATGCAGCAGATCTTGACGACAACTGTTGTTACTTATCTTTGCAAATCTACTTCCAACGAAAAGACTTATCTTCCAGAGACGAAATATTATATTTTACGAAAACGAAATTAGTTTAAGATGCAATCACTTATTGCAAAGGTATAGTCACATGAAATCCTGTTGATACTTTTGATGACGAAATTTGATCAAATCAGTCACTTGCGTGTATTCGACAATGGTTTTTCGTAAAAGTACGTTCATGAATATCAAATTTACACGTGTATTTAATAACCACTCTCTATGTAGACCATTCCATGATTTTCCCATGATTCAATTTTTTTGTTTTATTCATTGTTCTTTTCGGCGGAGATTTTTGGTGGATTATCACTTAATAATTTTACCGAAAAAAATGGAGGAATCATAAATATGATATACTCACTGTTTTAGTAGATTGGGTCCTGCTTTCGTCCATGTCGCAATACTGAACGCCATCTCAGCGGGACCAAAGACACAGGTGGCGTCATCAGATCGCCATATAATCCACTTGCGAAAGGACGCTTTTATATGATTTGTGCAAAAAAGTTATTGTATGTCCGTTATTTTGCATTAAAGAGTTTGCTTTTTGTGTGTTATTCGCAATTTTTTTTCATTGCTTTCGTTATTCGCTGATAGAAAATCGATCATATACTAAAAACAAAATAAAACAAAATTAAAACAAAACAGAAAAAAAACAAAAAAACACACACACCAAAACAAATAAAACAACAACTAAACAAACAAAGAAACAACAAAAACATAAACACCCCCCCCCAAAATAACACACACAGAAAAAAACCCAAACAAACAAACAAACAAAAACACAACAAAAACAACAACAACAACAAAAACAACAACACGAGTATCCTGCATATATCTAATGCTCTAAACCTTCACTAGAACCTATCATACGTTACTTTTTAGCTTTCCGTAATATATTTGACCGTCAGCTGGCCACGTCCACTGACTCCGGTAGGAAATTCGACCATATTAAACAGAGCTATTTTGCAAAATAATTGGCTAGTAACGTTAAAAAAACAACGTTAAGTGGTTAGCGTTAAAAATAGTCGACGTTCACAGAACATACCCTGTGTGCTTATATGCTTCTGTCTCTTTCTGTCGTCGCAGTCTTTCCATCGGTTATTCGTTTCATCCTCTTGCGAACGAGACTTTAAAGTGAAAACTAATTAATTGACAAGAATAGTTCCCATGAAAAAGAAAGTTATGGAATGTGACAGCTCTTTTTTAAATGTGACAAAAAAAAAAAAAAAAAAATCTTAACTTAGTTGTTTCTTAATTGAATACTTATATATATTTCATAATTGATAAAAAGTCGCTCAGCTACCAAAATAGCTAAAATACAGATACATAAAGCTGTTTCTAGGAGCTAGGAGTTTTGTGTAGCCCATCGATGATAATATTGCGAAAATTACGGGAATTGCGATAGCTTGATATTCTTCTGGAAAAATATAAACCAATAAGTAGTCATTATTTTTTTCAAAGTTTCTTAATTTTCTGATAGTATCGTATTTCTCAAAGTCAAACAAGTATTTAAAAAAAGATAAAAATGTGATAAAAAATGGGAACTCTTCTAAAACAATATTAGCGCATGCGTGACATTTTCAACCATTACACATGTGTGCCAAGTAAAAATCAGATCAGCCTGTGCATCCGCACAGTCTGATCAAAGTCTTCACTCTGAACTCTGTGGATAGACACTGACCCAAAGCTTCTTTAACAACCAGCGAATATTCTAATTGACCCGAATGGCTGTCTAGAGTGCCAAATGTGTGCGAGTCACGCACCTGCGAAATGGTTGGAAATGTCACGCATAGGCTCATATTTCTGTCCTGGTTAGTCTAAGGCAGGACTTTAATTTTGCATAACAGAGATATACTATTTCGTTCGAACAACTTGTTCATAGTCAAAGCCTATTAACTGCCTCTTTTCATATTATTTAAGAGATGAATAGAATATCTTTTATTTTCAAGGAGGTATGAAACGAAAAACCTAATCACACTATATGACGCGTACTAATCAGACTGTATGAATACGCGAACCGGAAGCATAGATAAGCGCGATGAGTTTTTACGTTTCTTGCCTCCATGAAAACAACAACAAGCTAAAAAAATATATTCATTTCTTATAATTTAATACCACCATGCGAAATAAGCAAATATCTTACAAGTCTTTATTCATTTTTATTCAACCCTTTTTTTTTTTGGGCGTGGAAGCAAAAAAAAAAAAAAAAAAAAAAAAAAAATGACTGCGTGCTCAAAATTTTCTTTATGCTTTATGGAGGTATGAATATTTTTTCCGCCAATCAGAATGCTAGTTTTGGATAGACGAAACAAAATATTACATTATATACTTGACGATTTCGCTTTAGATTGTGGCAGTGTGTGAGTTGCTGCTGATTTAAGTAAATTCTATATTTTAAGGTTACAAAATTATAATAACCCATTACGAGACGACAAAATTTAAGACTGGTCCAAATCTGTTAATATACTTTTTATCTATAAAATATAGATAGACTACGTTTGATGTTTGTTTGGATAGGGCTAATATGGATAAAAAATAGTGTATCTCAGAATTAACTCCTCATTTGGAACACACTCGGCCATTCCCGTAAACTTTTGGAGAAGACCTCGGACGTATATATATTTAAGCATTATGAAACAAAACGGTGTACATGTAATTTGTTAGCCGGAAATCTCGGAAAATCCGGATGTTTCGGAAGTCACAAAATTGCTGAAAAGTTGTTAGTTTATGATTTGCCCTGATTAGCTCTGATATCAAGTTTACTTGAAGATAAAACAGAATTCTTAAAGAACATTTATGAGGTGCATTTTGCAACATTTGCTTTGCATAACGGATAGCGCCATTTTCTTAGTTTGTCACGTGAAGCTTTCAAATAGTCCCGTAGAATTGAACGAGTAGTTCCTCTTGTAAACTCCTGTCAGCGGAGCTTCCCTTTGTTCGTGCTTCACTACCCATTTAAATCATTAATCTTTCAACGGCGGAATAGAATTACAATGGAATTACACGAAATCTTATTAAAACAGTCTTCTGAGAATATTTTCGTATTAAAAATTAGACATCTTAATGTAATAACACAGAAATTACAAGTTCAAAGTTAAGAGTAATAATCTTCTTAAATTCATTGTAAATTAAAGAAACAAGCTACAGTATATACATAATAAAGAAATAAGAAAGTATTTAACCTATTTCAACGAAAAGACAAACGAACAATTTCTTTTTTTTTTACCCGAAATGATAAAGTTTCCAATTTTTCACCAACTAAAATTGTCATATGTAACTTCTTTGAATTTGAACCGGTCTAAAACTTTGTCTTCTGGTATAGTTAAAGTATAATTGATCAATTCATCATATTCATTTGGATCTACCTCCCAGTCCCCCCAGTCCAGCACCCGGTGAAGGCACCGGATTCAGTCCCAGTGGGATAGCCGGGGAGGCCATCGGGAGGGAGAGGAACAACAAGTTCCAAACTAGAACATACATGTACAATTATATTAATGAACGGACGAATAAATAAATAGATACACACATACGAAAATATTATAGTACATGTAAATAGAGGAAGTATTAACAAATCGAGATATTAGTTACAAAATAGCGCAAGAATTTAACCTGGCAGACGACAGTCAATTTACCAATCGCGGCTGTCAATAAAATATTAAGTCGACCAATGAAAACATTCATTTAGACCAGATGTGAGTTTTGAACGCCAACATTGTTTGTTTTTTTTTTTTGTTAAGCTTTTGTGTTGGTTTTGTGACTTAGACGCCGTAACTACAGCTCATTTAAGCTGCTCTTACGACGTTTAGGTCACCAGGCAGCCCTTCTACTTTTTTGTTACATGTTATTGGCCATAAATTGTACAAAATTTACTTTTTAAAAACGAAGTGGAATTTCCTTTCGGGTTCAATGGGTTGGGCCAACGAAGTAAGTGGGCGGAGCCAGAGATTGATCAATAGCGACCGTGTTTCATGATTTATCTTGCGTGGCTTCTGCCAAATAGTGATTTTAACGTAAATTAAATTCGCTATTCACGAACGCCTGTCAAATAGTGATTATTTCGGATGCATTTCTGAATCGTAAAACTCGTTTAAAAAAATATTTTATTGAAATCTGGGTTTGCCGACGATTGGCCGAAGCTTCAATACAATACAATATATACACAATAATTTAAAAAACGGGTGTGCCGACACTTTTTTTTGTAAGCTCCAACGAAACATGCTAATAATTGCCCAATGTGGGCGAATACACATGAAACAAAAATGGCCAACGTGGGCCAAAATAAAATTCCCAATAATGTCCTAATATGAACCTATAGAAAACCAACATGCACCCCATTGGGTCAACAACTAGCAAATACAATGTTTATGTGGCCATCATTAACATTTCTTACGTTACCCAGACTTGATCAAACCAAGACAGTTAACAGATTATATGTTTTTCATCATTTCATTACAATAAAGAGAATGTCCCTTTCACCAACTTAGTAAAAGAGACACAACACTATAATTACTCCATTTAGCAAAATTTAATCTGTATTTAACCATCTAATCGAAACTTGAACTAAGGGTATTTTTTGCTCACTACCGAACATACTGGCACGCCAAATCCGCCATTTTCCCTGCAATGAAAATACGTGGTGGAAAAATAATATAACCATTCACTAAACAAACACTTGATTTCAATAATATAAGTACTTTACAAAAACAAAAATCAATTTTACATCTAAACAGAATATAAATTTTCTATGATCATTTTCTTATAAATGGAATCAAATTAGTTTGGTAACACTTGATGCAACAGCCATATTCATTAATATATTTCGCCCCAAAATATCATTAATTAAAACAAAGCACAACACTCCAGCAATATCTCGTTTCAACTACCAAAGCAAATGCACAGCATAGGCTCAATGTGCCAATAAATTGTAACATTGATGGTGCAACAATAAACATTTATGCATACATTTGATAAATGGAACATGCACAACATCTAAGCCACAGTCAATGCAAGCCACAACAACTTCTGAAACCTGTCATATTCTTACCATATACACATCTGCAACCAATTATTACTAAGCAAAAACTAGTCGTATGCCACACAGTTCTAACCTCAGAAATTTCTTGAAATTAAAGTCCAATTCTTAATGTCATTATTTAGATGCACACAAATATCATTATGCGAATGCATCCTTTTTTCGCAAGTTTAGTTCTCTTGTTGCTGTAATATGTAATACAACAGCATAATTCATTTCAATTATCGTCAACGTATAATTAAATGCCGTTTAGAATACTCAAATAAATCATGCGGATTGTTTAGTTATGACTCTCGACGGTCAAAATAGTACATATTACGAAAATGCCTCTACCGTTTTAGTAGCCGCCGTCATAGCGCAGTTGGTAGGGCGATGGACTGTCAATCTAGAGGTCCCGGATTCGATCCCCGACGGCGGCACTCATCCTTTCCGACTAATTGTCTCTCACCAATGGGTTGATAATCGTAGACCTATGTGGGATAGCAGCTGGAGGCTAGGAAAGGATGTAATGGTAGCACTGGTGTTAGAAATACCAGAATTCCATTGTTAGGTGCTCCAGCCGCCGCGATGTAACTTGAAGATTATTGAAAGCGGCGTAAAACCCCATTCAAACAAAACAAAATCTACCGTTTTAGAATTTTGACATATTAATCATAATAAATAATGAAATACAACAGTGCAAAGACGTTGTCGCCTTCAATTGACTGTTTCACAAGGGTTTCTTTCACCCGAGCCGTCCTGCTTAATAAGGTTTTCAATTTGCTTTCCTATTTGTAAAATACTTTTATTACATTCCTAGCTGTGAAATCTTAGGATTTCTCAGTGTAATATATTTTGATATCAACACTAGTGATTATATCAACTTTTACTCCGAAAATCGGGAACTACATTATAGACTTTTATTTCCATAGGGCCGGGTCGCTCCAAGTTATTTTTCATAGCTGAGGTTTGTAATTTCTAGAATGAAGAAAGTTTTTATCTAAACCCTCGACATAAAAGCATAATAAATTTCTAAGACATATGCCACATACTGTAAAACTTCTCTGTTGAAATAATGGCGAACGATATATGGGAGAGAGAGAGAGAAATTCACGGTGACCTAACATTAAACTTCTTAAGGATACGAATCAATTAAAACAACAACAACAAAACAACAACAACAGACAACAACAACACCCAGCAAAATAAGTAGAAATTAACTTTCAGAAGCATCGAAAACTGATGAAATTGCAGTTAAAGTGATAGACACGCATGATCTCATTTTGTATGCAAAGTCAGGAGACTGAGTGATCACCGAATGCCTTTTCTATGATTCTGTTCCAGTCCAATTCTTGATTGGTCGATTGATGTTCGAAATATCCCGATGCATTTAGATAGACGATAAGGTTGTTGCCCTTAGATACGGGATATGTTTCGTCCCAATAATTTTCGTGATTGACACTACAAATATCTAAGTGTCGAAGTTTCCCTCAAAATTCCTTTTAAGCCCGTGTCCACTTGGAAAGGCAATTCCAGATGGCGATCAGAAAATATCGAGACAAAAAATTCGTCGATATCAATGCGTGCGCATCCGAGTGTTAAAGATGACGAATGTGATAGAAATAAATAGTTAACGGTTTAAAATTTAAGCTGTTTCGAATATAACATATATAGAATAAAAACTGGTTAATTTTGAAATGAAAAATCTCTCACTCGAAAGCGTTGTTATGAGTTTGAAAAACGAGTTCTCGGACTCGTTTTTCAAATCCTAACAACGCATTCTTGTGAGAGATTTTTCAAATCAAATATTCAACCTCTTGTTTATCCTCTATGTAATTGCCCCATGTGGGCCAATAGACAACAAGCAACAGTGTTTCAACGAAGGCCAATATGTAGCATAGATAATGATCCAAGTGTTGGTCAAAAGACAAACAATATATGTCCTACTGGGTATACAATGAGCAAATACAATGCATACCAGAGCAATCATTGGCTATTGCGTGAACAGATAATTACCACCTTCCTCTTCATATACCCAATTCAATACAGTACTATGAGGTCAACAATGGTTGATGTTTCCTGTTCTTTTCGCCAAAAGCGTATGATTTTCTCCTTTTTATTTTTAAATAAAAAACTACAAAAACATGCTTATCTCAAATACACAAGTACTGTAAATGATCTTAAAGTATAGTCTGAAGGCTTAAACAGGAAAAAACCTACAAAAGGAGACTATTCTAAGATTCCGTACAACAACAAAACCTCCACAAAAAACGAACTGTTGATAAAGAGTCGATTCTAGCATTTTGTTTTTGTTGTTAGTGTTTTTTTGTAGATTTTTCTAAATGCTAAGGGGCTACCGACTTTACACCTATGATCTATCACGTAGCTTCAATATGCCAAAGCATTCAGAACAACATTCATGTAAATTACTTTTATGCCGAAATCGTTTTATTACTTAAGATAATCAAAGTGCTGAAAGCACTGTAAGCTAGCAAAGCATGGTAGAAAACTTCCCCTTGTTGGGTAGAAAACATTATGGACATTGAAGAAATTGCAATTTCTTCATTTTCCACAATGTTTTCTAAAGCTTTTTTCAAAATGCTTAAAAAGCGGAATTGACTGGGAATGGGTTAAATAGCGTGCGTTTGACACAGTTTACTACAATTTGAAAAGAGTTTGCAATATACCTGAAATGCATTAAGAACTACTTTTAATGGCGTAGTCATCTAAAGGATTCAGTGGTTAAGCCTCCAGTGGTAGTTTGCACTCGTTGAACTTTGAGACGACCTCAAAATTTCGTATGTTATCTTATGCTATCAAAGCTTACGCTTTGCTAGCTAAAAATCGCTTTCATGAGCTCCCTCGAAACTTGCTATACTAAATTACCTTTTCGTTTCAATTATATCAAAACTTTACGTCACCGGCAATTGATTTCGACAATGATATCTTAGTTATTTAAAACACTACATATTATTTTCAATGGAAAAAATAATTGTAGCTTTTTCCTGTAGTCTCAATGAATATTACTATACCAAGAGCTACGGATCCACTCAAAGCATTCACTACAAAGCTTTGACCAGAGAATTCCGAAATCAACATATATAACATTGCACCTGAAATAGACTTAGACACCCATCACCTGGGTGTACCATCTGTAAAGCATCATAATAATAATCAATGAAGTAAACATTATTCCAATCATTTATAGATATGTATATCTCTTCGCTTAGACTCATAAATCTTCATTTCCCTATTGAAAGAAAACGGGAAGGTAACCTACCCAAGCGAACCGGAAATACTACATAATATGTATCCTTTTAACAGCAATAATATTTTTTATTTAACAGCACAGAGAGGGAAAGGTGTATAACTTATTTGTAACTGTTTTTGTTTTTTAAAACAAAAAAATGGCCTTTCAGCTGTATTTGCTGCTGGTCAAACCGATTTATTCCGTGCCTAAGCGGTAAAAACTAACAGAAACACAGAAAAAATATGTATCGTTGAATGTTAAAACCGCAGAACTCGATCGACAACTATACTCAATATATAATTGAAGCTCTAAATTTAACGCAGTACAAGTTTCTGTTCTCGGATTACGGTGGTTGAGAATTAACGTTCATTTGCTTTACGGTATTTTCATATCATAAGATTGCATTTCAAAAAATTGTAAAGATTTATGACGTGTTGTGTGAAACGCTTCTTCAGGCATGCAGCCCTGGTTTATTGTAGTTTTAACATATTTTATTGCTACTATTTTGTAAACCATGTACTTAATATATATAAGACACATACAATAAACAAAATTAGCAAAAGGGTTCGGCCACAAGTTCTAACAGCTTACATAAGGCTAGTCCCTTTGTTTAGCTTACATATTTTTCAGTCTTCTGAGTATCTAGAATATATATCTACTTAGGAACTGAATTGAAGTACAAACGTTGAAAGGTTGCCAGTACCTATTACATGTGTAGGCACCTTACACAGTCCAACATCGGTACTTCGTAATGTTGTAATTGAAGACAGTTATGGTCCAGTTATAATGAAAAAATCTTTCTTTATCGGCAGAAAACTAAAGGATAAAAAGGACAGTGTTACATATGTACATGATTCTACAAAAAGGAAGAGTAGTATTGTAGGATTTTATATATAGAAGGGTTTATGTCAGAAAAAATGGGGAGGAAGTGTCAGTCGGTTAATTGGTCAAAGGAAAGGGTATAAGTTTTTGTGCTGCAAAATCAATTATCGAACCTTTTCGAATCCTGTATAAAACATTGAACAGAAAGAAAGATTACTCTATTTTCCGTTAGATCTTAATAATAGTAAGTGGGGAGAAAGAGGGTGGAAATGACGTAGTTCTCGAAACATACATAACCTTTGTAAAGTGTATCTATTACATTTAAAAAGGAAAGGGTTAGCATCCTCTACCTCGTATCCAAAGCTCCAAAAGGGAAATATGTAATATGATTTATATAAAGATCAGAATTTAATTTACTACAGTTATTTCTAGGTCTGGCATGTAAAACCGAAAATCTTTGCTTACTGATAAGATAATGTTTCGGAACTAATGGCATTGAAAAATGTCTGAATAGGTTTGATTTGAAAAGAGAAAGAGATTGGACAGATTTTGTTTTCTTGGGAAGCTTATTCCAAAGATTTACAGCTGACGGTATAAAGGAAGTTGCTAACAGCTCACTTCGACAAGGAAATGTATCAATATTTTGTACGTTACGCAAATTATAAGCTGTTCTTTGTTTCGACGTTACCAGGGAAAATGTCAGACAAGTACTCTGGAGTAAGACCATTAAGTATTTTGAATACATAAACAAGTTTTTGGTATTTGTGTCTATTTTCAAGAGTCATCCATCCTATTTCTCTGTAAAGACTGGAGAGTGGTGCTGATCTGGTGAAACCTGTTACTATACTGGCGGCTTCGATTGAATTTTTTTTCCAGTGCTTCTTTCTCCGGACAGTACAGTAGTTACCCAAACTATTGAAGCATATTCAAGAATCGACCGATGAATATTTTATGGGGTTTTTAGAGAGAGTCTCGATTGATTTGGAACTTCAGGTTTCCCACCATTCCTAGCAGTTTAGATGCCGACTTGGATATGTTATCAATGGTGTTGATGTTTGTGGCTGTCGACATATTGAATTTGAATATCATTAAACATTATTACTGGTTGTCGAACCTTCTTGTTCTTAACTAGCATTGCAACTGTTTTCGTTGGATTCACTTTAATAAGCCATTGGTCAGCCCAGTGTGAAATCATTTGGAGGTTATGATTAAGCATTCCTTCAATACCAGGTGTACATGAAGCTTAGCATGCAAGAGAGCAAAGAGCCTAGATATACTTAGTAAATTTGAAAACTACCCTTTACGGAGACCAAAAAAAGAAATGGTCCAAGGACAGACACTTGAGATACACCAGCATTTACTGACAAACGACCTAATCTAACAGATAAATAGTCAGTAAGTCATTAAAGAAGAGAGCCTTTAATTCCTAGTTGACAGAGCTTAAATGAAAGACCCTTGTGCCAAACTCTGTCAAATGCTTTAGATATATCACAAAAAAAAACTAGACCGGTACTTTGCTTTCCATCAAGAGACATTACAATTTGATGATACAGCTCAAGCAATTGACCTACAGTTGAGTGACCTCACAGAAAACATGATTCTTTATTGTAAATTAGCCGGTTGGAGAACAGATAATTATACACAAGTTTATGAACACATATCTTATTGTGCCTTACGTCTAATATTACCTTAATTCACTGAGGGAAAAAGTTTAGCAATTTCGTACGTTACAGCCAATTTCTCCGGTGTCTAGCTTTGGATTCAAACCATATTTTCACACATCGATCTTTTATATGTTAGCCATAGTATTTAAAAAAAATCAGATGATTTCAAGGCCATACGTGTTTGTTGTACAGCGTCAAACATGGTAGGGGTAGGGAAGTAAAAGTAACACAAAGATTTAATGTCTTGTGTGTCCACCGTTTGCGCCAATAACGGCATCACAGCGTCTTCTCTTGCTGGAAATGAGCCTACGATTAATGGCCATAGGGATACGACCCCATTCCTGACGCAGAACACCTTCCAGGTACCTAACCTTATTAACGTCATTCCTGTCTCTTAATCTCCTACCCAGATGGTCCCAAAGGTGTTCGATCGGAGACAGATCAGGTGATTTGGCCGGCCAATCCAACACATCAACATTATTAGTCTGTAAAAGGTCCAACGTGTACCGAGCGACATGTAGTCGGGCATTATCTTGCTGAAAAATGGTATCAAGCCCTTGAGGCAAGAAGGGCAATACCACTGGCTGGACAATTTCGGTGCAGTATCGAACGGCATTTAAGTTTCCCTGAACAGCTACCAAGTCAGTATTGCCACGGTATGATATACCACCCCAGACCTTGAAGCTGCCGCCCCCAAAACGGTCATGTTGAATGACGTTGGCGGGATCCATCCTTTCGCCATCACGCCTCCAAACACGTACCCTGCCATCCGCAAACATCAAATTAAAACGGGATTCGTCTGTGAATAGGACTTGATTCAACATTCGTCTTGGCCATCGACGGTGTACCCTTGTCCAATTCAGTCTTGCATGTCTGTGTGCACGTGTCAAAGGAATGCCAACGTAAGGTCGACATGCGCGTAAACGTGCCAAGCGAAGTCTGTTTCTTACAGTACGAGAACAGACCCATGTTCCCGTTGCATTTCGGACCAAACCGGCTATACGAGTGCTATTGAGGAAGCGATTACGCCGTGAACACGTCACGATGTAATTGTCCTCACGTTGGGTAGTCTTACGTGGCCTGCCTGAACGTGGCCTGTCTTTGACGGTGCCAAATTGACGATACTTTGTTCTAAGTCTTGAAATGGAACTTTGGCTCACGCCAAAATGTTGAGCTACCTCTTTTACGATTATACCACTAGTCAGCATACCGATGGCTACGTTCCGTTGGTCTAAGTTAAGCCCTGGGCGATGTCCCATTTGAATTTTTAAATGCTTTAATGAGTTATCTTGTTATTGATGCTAACCAATAAACTGGGATAGACTTCACGTACATATGGAAGCACGCGCAGAACGTGTTGCAGCAAAATTACGTCAGACAGCCTTTAGAAGCGAGGAAAACGTGCTCTTAATGCATAATTAGTTAGTTAGCTTTTAAAAATTGCAAACGAGACTGATTTTATAAGGTTTATACATTTACGTTGAAAAATAATGTAGGTCGAAAAAATTGCTAAACTTTTTCCCCTTAGTATATGTAAATAAATTCTAATTTAAAGTTAAGATTGTTAGCCAAAGGACTGTTTTTACTTGTCAACTTATTTGAAAGTTATTATTTCAGGGGATAGACATGACCTAAGTTTTTGAGTTTGAAAGCTGGGAGTGAAACAATTAAACCATCGAATTGATAAGATTCGGTGATAAGGGTGCTGCTTAAATGGTCTTCTTGATTTATGCACGTACTAACATGGTACTTGTTATCAAAGTAAGCATTATAATTGCAAAAGTTAATGTCAGTTCATTTGAATAAAGTTAATTATAGATCAAAACTTCCAAAAAAGAAAAGTCTCCTCACATAATTTTATTTAGATTGTAAATAACTAATTATTTTAATATATTGAATCCCCCTTTTTAACTTAGATTTGACTCCTTAACACCGATGTCAATTTTGTAATGGATGCTATCCTTCATGCACACTGCAAGCGCTTTACTCAAACTTCGAGTTACAAGTGCATATAATCAGTATAGAATGGCCATTTTCATTGCAGTTTGTAACTTACGAGGGGTTTCAAACTCCTTAATTAAAAGTCGTAACAAAAACAAATTTTTATTATTTTCATTTTTTGAAGATTTTTAATCTATTTTATTATCATTAGAGTACTATTATTTGAAAAAGTTGACATTCTAAACCGCTTCTCTCAATTTCTAACATTATTTGTAATAATTCGCCTTTATTAAATGATAATATAATCCTGTTAGTAGATAGATAAAACGCTAACTTAACTTGCATTTAAATACAACCACGAAAAAGATGTGAATAGCGTGTATAAAACGTTCGTTTTTAGCCTGAGATTGCGTAAGAAATCTGAGGCTAAAGTTACAATGCTAAAAATTCAAACCCATGCAGAGTTTAATGTAAAACATAATGTAAAAAAATCTACCGCAATCAATGTGATCTTCTGTCGCATGAAAAGTAGATCGGATCTGACCATAAATTAATACGCCCGATTGAGGTGAGAAGGACGAAGGCGAGATATGACTCATTGAAAGCTGTCGGCTTGATGTACAGTACTTTCGTGCGAGTGTTCTGAATTTGGCAAAATTATCAAAACTTGACGAGTGAATGGTAGAAAGAAAGGAGATATATAATATATTGGAAATTATTAAACATATTTAATCATAACATGTTGTTAAGAAAAAATAAGGTGTTTGTTTCATACCAAAATAATATTATTTATTCTAGAGTAACAATGTAAAAACGGTCCGGTTAGACGAAGTTGCTGTATAAAGCTGATAAGTGAAGCTGTCGGTTTTACGCGATTGGAATGTTTTGTTTAACAAATTAATTGGTCATTCATAGGATCATATTCGCACTGTCTGAAACAGTTTGGTCGTGCTCGGCTTTAGTGTCTATATATTTTTACCTCCGAATTCTACCCAAAGGATGCAACGTCTACATACCGCTTTTAAGAGGTGTACATAATCATGTTAACCTGGTAAACGACCGCCCGCCCTCTCTCGCTCTCTTTATCTGGAGATTATAAAGCGCATATTAACATAACGAAATTATTCTGTGTGGTAGAATACTCACATCGTACGCAAGAGCCTCCTTGGTCGAACCTGGCTACTCGCTCCATTCCCCCATCTCTCCCATTCTCTAGCTCTCTCCCGCTAGCTCCACTGGCTGAAAGCCAACGAGCTTTTGTCACGATGTGGTTTCCGTCGTCCGTCCATCCGTCAACTTTTACTTTAAAAATCTTCTCAGAAAGTATTGAACATAATTCAACTAAACTCAACCAAAATTCACAGGAAGGATCCTTGGGTGGCCTTTATCAGATCCCTTCAAAGCATTTTGATCGGGTGAAAAATATGTAACGATATATACATGTAAATATATCGTTACAATACCTCAACGGGATGAAAATTATTGCGGGCAGGTTGTGTTCCCTAGCGCACAAATTGGCAGATCTGCGCATAATCGACAGTAGATTTGGGTAAAAAGTGGCACCTCCGATAATTCGACCGTCAAACTTTTTCTGCCAAGCTTATATATCTCCTGTATACATATCTCAGGCTTTCAGCGCTTGGATTACTCAGTAGTGTTAAAATGTTACATACATATCCCCGACATGAAATGACACAAATACAAATCCTTTCTCCATTATCAGTGTATAGATCTATCGACCCCAGGTCATAATGCACATCACAAGTAAAGTCCTCCATCAAAACATCAAGAAATAATCAAATTCAAGTTTAACGGTTCTCAGCATTTTTAGGCGCCATCATGTTCAATACCTGTTTGATAAATCAAAGCGCTGAAGGTAGAGTTCTGCATCGAAATAAAGAACGGCTATACATTAGAATATACCCGCACATATCACGTAAATTCGCTATTAACTCGCGTCTTTCATTAGATTTTTCCGATGATTTTTGTAACAAAAGCTCCTGGTTTTACGGCTTAAACATTTTTACTAAACCACGTAAGGTATCGTATCTAACCATCACCTTTTGTATTCAGTATGACTACAAAATGGATATTGTACCGATCGACCTTACTTTTTGGCAGACTAAAAGCAACGATGTTGTCCGATTTTCAAAGAAGCTATCGCGTGCTCTTTTCGGCTATCAGAAAATATAGATCTGGTCGCACGAAAAAATAAGCTTCAGTCATTTAACCCATTACCAGACAGCAACATTTTAGATTGGTCCAAATTGAAAGAAGTTGCAGACGACAATTTTTTTAATATATTATTACAAGAACATTCTGTCTCGAATTTTCGGTCACTTGATCTAATCAAGAAACAAATTAAAACTTTCGAGAATTAAAAACTACTACACCTTTCCTCCATTACTCAATACATAACCATTATTAACCATTATTCAAGTTGATTGAATTTTATTTTTCTCATCTTTTTGGATAAAAAAAACATTGTGGATAATGAAGCAATTGCTTGGTACAAGCAATTTCTTCATTTTCTACAATGTTTTCACAAGTTTTTTTGAGGGACCTAAAAATGAGGGCTTGCGTGATAATAGGTTAAAAAAGCGTGATTGTGTGGGAATGGGTTATAGCACACAGATAGTTCGATATATCATACTACTATTACTTTGTCTTACTTTACTTTATTTACTGAAATTTAATAAGTTTTGAAACCTTTTGAAAGATAAATTCACAAGTGAAAACAGTCTTCATCGGAACCTCTAAGAAATCGAGATTTAAAATCGACTCACTCTAAAATGACCATTCGCTGCTGTCAATCAAATAATCAGACGATCAATGAAATCACTCATTTACACTGCGAGTTGGACATTGGTAGCACTTTTGGTGAATCATTTTTGTTGCGACCTAAACGTCGTACCTACAGCTTATTAAAGCTATATTTTCGACGTTTAGGTCACAAACAAAATATTCTACTTATTTTTAACATGTTGCTGGCCATAAATTGTGCAAAATAGCGCCGTTATCGAAGCGAAACGTCCTGTTGGAGTAAATGAGCGGGGTCAAAATAGTCAGTGGGCAGGACCAGCGATAGGTCAATTGACCTTTTGAGATTTCTTTTGAAAAAGACTTATGGATTGAAGAGACAGTACACAACATTGGTCAATTCGGTTCGGTAATCCTTACGTTGACTAGTTCACGCTAGTCGGAATTAAGCAATCGTGCCTGTCAATCTAGGAATCAATCAACCAATCTACCAATCACACTATTCATTTTGACCGGAAGTGAACTTTGAACTCGGATACTGGTGATCACTTTTTCTCCGGCGTCCGTCCGTCGTGCGTCAACATCTCCAAAACATGTGGGTCAATTTCAAGCAATTTTGACAGAAATGTTTCTTAGGTGGTCACCTTTAAATAAGTCAAAAGAATTGTAACTTTGGTGACGATGCCAACAAAAGTACAATTAAACAAAAATATGAATCTTTTCCATCCGACCCAGAAGGCATAAAGCCTTGATATATGTTGAATGAATCATCAGTATATCGACTTCTTTCAAATTGCTATAATTATGACCTCTTTTCCAGTCGCAGTGCGAAATTTTAAGAAAAATCTTTAAAAATCAACAACTCCTGACCCAGAAGGCGCAATACCTTAATATTTTGCCTGAAACATCATAATATCAACTTCTTTCAAAATTGCTAGAATCATGATCCTCGGATTCCCTGAGGCGCAGCCCAAGGAAGATTGGAATTTCCGAAAATGAAAAAGAAGATCTTTAAAATGATATCTCTTTAAAAACCACTGAGCCATTTTGAGCAGAAGTCAACCTTAGGGGGCCTCCTTTTGAAAATACATTTAAGAGATGAAGAGAATATTTTTTGTTTTCATGGAGGTATGAACCGAAAAACCTAATCACACTGTATGAATACGCGAAGCGGATTCATACATTGTGTGATTAGGTTTTTCGGTTCATACCTCCATGAAAACAAAAAATATTCTCTTCATTTCTTATAATTTAATAGCATCGAGCAAAAAATGCAACAACTTAACAAATTTTGATACCTTTTTGTAGTGAACTATTTTGTGCGGAAGCATTCAAAATGGCTGTGTACTCAAAATTTTGTTCATGGAGGTATGAATTAAATTTTCGACCAATCAGATCGCTCGTTTTTGATAGACGAAACTAACAATTAAATTATAAAAGAATAGAAACCGTTTGAAAACTCTGGTTGCAATTACAACAAAAGCGGAATTTCCTCAGAAACTTCTGTGCAGATTTAACCAAATTTGTCAGAAATGTTCCCGAGGCTAAAACTCAGGAAAAATGACAACAAAAGTGAATTCTTAAAAAAATCTGTTCCTCCTGACCCAGGAGGCATAAAGCCTTGACATTTTGCTTTGAACTTCAGAATATTGACCTGTTTCAAAGTTACTCGAATCTTTACAATCATGCCCCTAGGGGTTTAGCATGGTTGAAGGGGCTGTATAGAAATAAAGAAATGTTTAAAAAAATCTATTCTAAAACTTCTTGGCAAGTTGTCCAGAATTTCTAGAATTATTACCCCTTGGTCCAGACGTGAAGAACAAGTGTTATCCTTCTAACATATAAGTTCTGGGGTCTTGAAATTCGTTATTTAGAATCTGTTTATGGAATTGAATGAACATCGCTAAAAGCATGACTTTTGGATTCCAAGGTACAGAGCCAATATATGCATAAAGTATGGTTAGGCTCACTTGAATCATGAAAAGAGCCTTTATCTCAGGTGAGCGCTGCAGGGCCAACGCCCCTCAGGCTACTGGCCATAAACTTTGCAAAATAACGCCTTTTATCCAAGAGGAACTTCCTACCAAAGTCAGGGGGTGGGACCAGCGGAGTCAGGGGGCGGAGCCAGCGATCAGTCTACTACGGTCAGATCCGATTGACATATTGCGACGTCGTTGAAAATAAAAGTCCTACTCTATACTACACGTATTATCTTTACTTAGGAAGTCCTAATGACACCCAAAAATTTATTTAGAGAGATTTAAATTCTAAACGAAAAGAAGGCTCTTATTATTAACACCGCTCCTCTCATTTTGCTTTCACTATATTGCTTGTTAAAAGCAAATTTTCTCTCTGTCCGAAAAGTTCTACCCCAAGAATATTGATTTAAAAAAATCAACAACATGAACTAACGGTATAACTTGTAACTTCTTTGAAACTAGAGGACTCTAAAACTTAGTCTTCTGTTTAGTGTATATATAACTATTGTTTAGGATATTGACCTTTTTTCATTTTTTGTGAACCAGAAAGATAGTTTTAAAAAATTCAAAATTTGAAATAAAAAGTAGTTTTTTCGTCGTTACGCGGGTTTCCCCTGAAAACGGGTCATTTGGTCGATTTAATTCGTACACAAACCTTCAAAAATGTTCCTTAAACTTAAATAATAGTCCTTGGTCTAAATGTAAGCAAATTTGGAAATTCACATAAAGTTTTGGCAACGGAGAATGACTTTATTTATTCATAGTAATAATAATTCCTATCCTGACATTGTACGCGACATTTTCTAGCGCAATGCTTCGTTTCGTTTAGGTTCAAACGTGTAAATTGTTAATTTTGGACTAGAAATATATGACAATCGATTCCGATTGTTAACAAAATAGAATAAGATCAAAGGTCTGAATGTCCTGTGAGCGGCTTTGGTGGCTTATCAGTAGCCATGTTCAATAATGATGTCTACATGCCTACCATGTGTGATCATGATAAGAGTCAGTATAGGCACTCACACACAAAGAGCAGTTATCACCAAGTGTTTTTTTAAATGAGCATAATATTTCCTGTATAATGGATCACCAATGTGCCGAAAAAGCATTGTGAGCAGCCAAGCTAAAATCAAAAATGAAGAAATAGCAACAGAGTATTGAAACACAAACATGATCACAAAAATATGCACCTAGGGTTACCACAGTTTATGTTGTAGGCTCTCCTTTTATACGGAACATATATGCTTACTCAAAATGATACATAAACTCATTAATTAATACTTAATGTAGAAGCTTTTTATATACCGGTGCCTACGACGAACACAGCGCCATAAGGTATTAGGAAGGACAAAATGGGAAAAAATCAAATAAACTGAATTCAAAATATCGAAATGCAATTAGGTGGCGAATCAAACATTGATCTAGGGGAATTTGTATGGCAACTTCAGGAAGAAAATAAAATCTTTTTACGTTTATTACACAAAAAATTGGCTGTGAGCATTCAGCAAGTAACCTTTTTTCTTAATCAGCGATGACACGAGATGTAGGACATCATGAAATTAACATCCGGTTTTTGGATCGATTTTAAATGGCGGTTTTGTATGAACATAACAGCTAAACAGTCGCAAATATTTATAGGAATTTGAAAATTACTTACTTTGTTTGTTTATTGTTTTCCTTGTTGTCACTTTACCTGACTACAAAACATTTTCGAAAAATCCTATTTTAAAGAATTCTCCCACAATGACGCCTTTTGGTTGCCAAAAGAACAAAAAGGTTCGGATTTTTTGTTGTAAAATGAAGAAATGGCTTATTAAATTTCATCATTATCCACGATAATTTCTCTCTAAATCAAATCAATTTCCTCAACTAAATATTGTCGTCTGCAATTTCATTAAATTCGAATTAGCCTTAAATTCCGTCGTCTGTTAATGGGTTGTACAGATAAAACGATGAATCCTCATATACTTAACGATTTCTATACTTTTTATTTGCAGACGGAAACCTCCCTGAATGCCTACTGGCACAGAACCATGTACACACTATTCACGATCCTATTTCTGCTTTCTGGCTTTCTATACCTTATTTCAAATTCGAACATAAAACATCCAGTGCGGTTTAAAACAAATGCTGTAAACCAGCGAAACAAAAGCATCAAAAATAATATCGCTGCAAAATACAAATTTGGACATCCACATAAGATTCCAGGGTCTAGGTTTAAAAAGGGAGTTAAGGCTTTGAGTATTAAAAACGATAAGAAAGCCAATAACTGCACTGAAAAATTTCGCAGTAACCACTTAATAACCTCATGGTCACGTGGAAGACTCGGAAACAATATTTTCCAGCTTGCCACATTACTGGCGGTCGCTGAACAAACTTGCTATAAGCCTGTTAGACGATATCAAGCTGCGATTGACAATACCTTCGATATACAAAATATTGATTTATACAATGGAACATTTTCATCAGCTATGAAATTTGGAGAACCGGGATGTATGATCTACGATCGAGATATTACTTCTAAAATTCGATCTAATTTCAACTGGACAATACTTGGCTACAGGCAAAGTTTTCATTACTTTCAAAATTATTCCAAATTAGTAAGATCTTCGTTCCGCTTCAAAGAAAATATCAAACGAGATGTTGCAATATTTTTGAAAACGGAAGTATTCAAACATAAAACCAAGGTATGTTTGCATGTTCGTCGAAGCGATATGCTCCTACATCTTCCAAAACGGGGAAAAACTAAGGCAAGTATTACATTCATAAACAGGGCGCTCAATTACATGAAAAACTACTTGAAACCTAAACTTTTTTCATTGATAGTAGTTAGTGACGACAAACGTTGGTGTGATGAGAACATTAAATGGGATCATGTTACTTCACCGTTCAAAAACGCCGGGCAAGATCTGTATCTTTTAACCCAATGTGACCATAACATAATAACTCATGGAACGTTTGGATGGATGGGGGCGTGGCTAAATGAAAAGGGCCTAGTTATTTATAGCAATCAATATCCACCACCAAATTCAACATTCAAGAAGTGTTTCATAAAAGAGCATTACTATCCCAGTCATTGGATCGGAATGTAAGTTACAGCCAAGAGGAGACATAATAGACGTTAATTTGTACCTTTCCCTTGCTTATTCCAATCGATTTCCTAGAACGAGAAGTGTGGCAGTCGTTTTGTACAGTCTCCATGTATTCATTACCATCTAGTATCAAAGTTCTAAAATGACTTCTATCTGTTTCGTTATGGATATTTTGTGTTACTTTCAATACAATTGAAGAGTCGCTGGCACCTCACGCCAACCCTGTTGGCCACACCAACAATTGGCGTTATTTTGCAAATAATTATGACCAGTAATAGCTAACAAAGTGTAATATAGTTGGTTGACGACCTAAGCGTAGAAGCTTCACGTGCATGTCGGTCAATGTCGTCAAAGTTCACTTCCGATCTAATTGAAGTATTTGATTGGTCGTTCGAATTTATGATTGACAATCACGATCGGTCATATCCACGGACAGTTGTATAACATTGTCGTTTTTATCACGTTTTGAATAAGTCAGATAATTGGATAATGGGTATGCTTACGAAGTATCCCTGTCATATGAATACATAAATAAATAAAAAATAATAATTAAAATGACGGAATGCCAATGATAATGAAAGAATTAATCGGCCAATCAATATATTTAGTTGACCGAAAGTGAACTACGAACTCCAACATTTACATTAGGCATTTTTGTTGGTTTTGCGACTTAAACGTTGTCACTGGGGCTTGTTCAGGATAAAGTAACCACGTTTTGGACGCCATTCGAAACATTCTCATTTTGTTACATGAAAATGACAATGCTTTTCCGAACTTCCTGTCTGAGTTTAGTGGGCGTGGTCAGAGATCCGCCAATTAAATAAAGCAGGCAGTTTGTCTTTGTTGTTGTTCTATTCATGTTAAATACGGTAAATAGTCGGTGTAATTCTAAAACCTCGTAACTACAGCTTGATTCAAGCTGTAGTTACGAGGTTTTAGAATAACATCCAAGAAATAAAACTGTATGGGTCGGTAGTATTCTTGTGTGCTGTATGTAGACCTTTTTATAATTAAGAGATGAAGAGAATATTTTTTGTTTTCATGGAGGTATGAACCGAAAAAACTAATCACACTGTATGAATACGTCCATGAAAACAAAAAAATATTCTCTTCATTTCTTATAATTTAATAGCATCGAGCGAAAAATACAACAACTTTACAAATTTCGATACCTTTTTGTATGGAACTATTTTGTGTGGAAGCATACGAAATCACTGCGTGTTCAAAATTTTGTTCAAGGAGGCATGAATTGAATTTTTCGACCAATCAGAACGCTCGTTTTTGATAGACGAAACTAACAATTAAATTATTACTATATGAACTGTAACTATTGTTAATACCCCCTTTGTTTTCGTTGTTGAACAATTGACGAGTAGATGTTGTCAATCAAAAACCGAATAACCGATCAAATCAATCATTGACACCGGATGTAAATTTTGAACTCCAATGTAAGTGTTACGCATTTTTCGTTCTGCGATTTAAATGGCTTATTCAAGATTTGTTTATGGTTTTTAGGTCACCGAGCAACTCTTTCACTTTTTTGTTAAATGTTACTAACCATAAATTTTCCAAATAACGCCGTTTCATATCTTAGTCGAACTTTTTATCGGAGGTCGGGGGGCATGGTGAGCGATTTATCGAATTAACATTTTGTTGAAAGGCATACTTTTTTTCAATTCTACAACGTTTTCATACTTAACCCTTGTCATGCTGAACCCGGAATATTCCGGTTTTTGTAGGGGCTGTAGACCAAGATCAACCTACACATAATTGCAGTCTGATCTTGGTCTACAACTCCTACTTATACTTTTCTTGCCAGAGTTGTTTATGAAATGGATTTCTATAAGAAATATTGCTTTATGAACAACAAGTTCTATCAGTGCTTTTAGCCCTTTGATTTTAAAGCAGTTCACTAAGATAATTTATACAGCTTGACAAGGGTTAAACTTCACCTGCTTCATTAACTCATTAAAATTCAATTACTTTACAACAGCAACAACAGATTCAACCCTTTGAAGTCCCTAGAAAAGGTATCATATAGCCTGCGGCACGGGTGACATCGTTTCTCCGACAAGAAACTGTATAACTAATAAAGTCGCCGAAAATACGATTCCTAGAGTTATAGATTTCAAACAAATACTAGAAACTCTCAAAGTCTATGTTTAGCTACAAAACCGCTGTTATTTTGAATCGAGATTTCCTTTTGCTGACGGAAAGAAAGTTCCCATCGGGAGAGAATGACGGAAAAACGGCACAGTCGATCGATAAGAACAAGAAATTTTCTGAAGGAAATGAAAAGAATATGTAATATGTCTTATATCATCTTAAAGGAAAAGTCCAGATTTGAAATGGTATATCAAATATAAAAATTCCGAACAAACCCTAACAATTTCCCATTTAGTTGTTTTGGGCGTGAAATGCTTATGTTAATAAAAATAAATGACTATGAGAAATTCTCTTAACAAAACGTAGGTACTTAAATGACATATACGATATGAACAATGAATAAACCGTTTAAAGCAAATTACATCATAAATTTTCTTTTATTTCTAATTCAATTAAGAGATGAAGAGAATATTTTTTGTTTTCATGGAGGTATGAACCGAAAACACTAATCACACTGTATGAATACGCGAAGCGGATTCATACATTGTGTGATTAGGTTTTTCGGTTCATACCTCCATGAAACAAAAAATATTATCTTCATTTCTTATAATTTAATAGTATCGAGCGAAAAAAGCAAAAACCCTACATCTTTTGATACCTTTTTGTATGGGACTATTTTGTGCGGAAGCATACAAAATCACTGCGTGCTCAAAATTTTGTTCATGGAGGTATGAATTAAATTTTTCGACCAATCAGATCGCTCGTTTTTGATAGACGAAACTAACAATCAAATTATTTAAAGTTAGTTATAAAAGTATTAAAAAGTAAGGTTCGGTATCTATTTAAAGGGAGGTATCGATGTTTCTGAAACCTATATAAGAAAGAAATCCAATGGCCACAAAGTACACCCAAGCGAGCATTTGATGATTTAATATAAGTGACCTATTGTCTTCATGGTAATCTGACAGGCTTAAAGTGGCTTTTTTTGAATATCTAGGAAAGATTCAGCGGAAATCCATGATATTTTCAAAAGTCGCGACATTCAGTTAACCTCATTTGTATATGACCCAAATTCAACAGAGGATAACAAAGTGACAAGGACTAAACCGACTTCCTGAGTAATTTCACATCACGTGGTTAGCGCAGACGTATATAGTGTCTTTATAAATATTAACTATTACGACAGAATTGAAAATCGGCTAGCAACTATAACTCCTGACGACGTCACGATGACGTCAATTTGAGCGAATTCAAACTGAATGCAAGATTCCAAGCATCCAAGCATCCGTCTCAGTATAATCTAAAAATAAATTAATTTTAACAAGTAAGAGGTATACACAATCATGCCCCGACTTGCGAAAAGAAATGAAGATTATATATTCCTCCTTGCAGAGAAATGTTTTACAATGTTGTTTCTAAACGATACCCTTGCTGAAGTGGTAGCCGAATTGACAAATCGCGGCTGTAAATCAAAGAAACAATCGACCAATCAAATAATTCATTTAGACTAGGATTGAAGTTTGAACATTGGCCGCAATTAATTTTCAGCTGTTTTGTTGCTTGGCGACTTAAACGTCGTAAGCTGTAGTTATACGACGGGCTAGGTCGCCAACCAACCATTCACCTTTTTACATAATGATATTGGCTATAAATTTTGAAAAATAACACCGTTTAAAAATCGAATAGAACTTCCTGATGGAGTCAATGGGCGAGGCCAATGGAGTATGCGGGCGGGGCCAGCGATTGGTCAATTATCCTATGGTGGTAGGCGCATTTTTTCTCTGTAATAGGTATTGTGCAGTCATATCTTTTTTGCTGGCAAGGATTTTGTATCTAGTAGATGACTAAAACAATTCCAAATGCTTTAAACAATAGGTTTTTCATATTAGTTTCTAAAAATATAATAAACAATTTGCCCATATGTAGTTTCTATTACTTCAAATAACAGTTAAACGCGAAATAAATATGTATCAACATATACCAACGTTTCACTTTCGTTTGCTTGCACTTTTAGATGATCAAGTCATGTATTAAATATATACGGCACCAAAATATTGATTGTACTTCAGAATTTTTCAATGTTGTCTGAACAGGTGGTTGAAACGAAATACATTTGTACTTGTACATGAAGACTTTAACGAAGAAATGCTGATTCTACTTCATCTCTGTTCTATAACATAACGAGATAATATCAAAACGATTATCTGAAAGAAAGAAAAATGATTAAATACTCTGTAATGGAATGTGAGTACAGCTAATAAACGCAATACAATTCGAGAGAGGTTAAGTCTACGTCAACCGTACCTTAACCCTTTCCTGTACAATCACTGGTTTTTACGTCCTTGTGATTTTATACTTAAGAAAACCTTGTGGGAAAAGAAGAAATTGCTTGTGACAAGCAATTTCTTCTTTTTCCACATTTTTTTATTCTCTACTGAATGGTTATATTGCAAATTAAATCCACTATAAATTTTCGTCTGCAAAACCTTTGAATCTGTTACAGGTCTAGAAAAATGTAAAATAGGAAAGGGTTCAAAGGTAGGTCGAGCGTTGAACTTTTCCATTTTATCAAGTGTCAACACATGTAACGGGTCATTATTGTTTCTATGTAATTGTGTATTGAAGCTGCATCTGTTTGCATTTTTTGTATTTATTGTATTGTAAGATAACTTAATAAAATTAGATATCCACGGGTAGCAGAAAGATTGACAAACATCTTCGTTTTCTATCGTTGTTTTTATTTAGGATAGGGATTGACCGAGATTCTCAGTCGCGTCCGGAATATACAAAACAGGGCAATATTGATTATATCAATATTAATAGTACTCATGAATGTGTACTCGATTTAATATGTTTCTGTATCAAGAAAAATGTTAACACATCAAAATAAACTTAGCCGGTAAGTTTGGTACCATTGGGCATTCAACGCTTATTTTCCCTTAACATCGCTTCGACATTTCAAGATAAATTTAAACCGCGGTGCTTATTTAATCATATCATCAGGATTATTTTTTGAAAAATGAAATATCAACAATAGCTATTTGTCACACATTCTTCACATATTCACTTAATTTTGTTATGGTTGATCAACACAGCTTTGTTTCTGTATTGATCGACTCACAATAGGGATTTTTTACATCAATTATGTAATCAAGGGACGCTAGTCCGCATTTCATATTACTTTAGTAAGTCAGCGTTTGTTTCCAACAGATAAGTACAAGCTTATAATAAAATTATGATAACAAATTCTTTCAGTTAGTCCTATGATGATAAAACTCTATAATATTGGAAGTATAGTCTGATCTCATTTCTGGTTATCCTTCTAAAATAAGCTGTATGAGAGTTTGACATGGAGGGTCATTTCTCATCATTTTTCTGGCCTATTCAAGTTTTTTGTCAATTATTTCTAAAGTTGATAAGACAATATGAATATGTAATTCAAAGCTTTAAAATAACTCTTGAGATGTGTCATCCAGATATTTTTTAGATCTCCGACAGGATTTTCCCCTGGCATATACATAACACCAAAGTTATATATCTGCAATTCAAGTAACATTTTTGTAATCTCGGTGTAGCATTGCACAATGATTTTTCATAATCCAACTAAAGGGTGTGTGGCAAGACTCTACAATAACCTTTTCCCGTAAATATACTGATGAAAACGCCTATACGAGAACAAGAAAGCATCTCATTTTCTACCTGCGCATTATTTGATCCTGCAAAAGTAAGACTTTTTGAAGCATAAACGACAGGTTTTCCCTTTTGTAAAAGTATGCTTCCTGCACGTGTGGATAGTCTTAAATTGATTGCTATCCCTTTGAATTTGGACAAGTCTAAAATTTTGAAAAACAGTAAAGGGTTTTCAAACACAGAGTTTTCATTATTCTCTGAATTTAATATGTCCCCTCACGTATGCTTGGCGCACATCCATTTTTAGAACTTTGTATGCACGCTAATCTATTAAAAGCCAGTGGTCGTCTGCACAGCGATAAATCAGTTAAAAACTATTCATTTATCAATAACAATGGAATGAGTGTCGTCGATTAGTTTTTATCGAAATCTGATTTTTCTAATGAGTCTTTAAATGATACACACAGTAGCCCCGTTCAAGAGTTATTTATAGAATTTGACGGCAGTAAAGTCGATTATTTTCGGTCAAATCTATTGGATAATATTGATAAGTTAAATGACGTAATGTCAAACTTGCATGATAATACTGTTGGTGATAGCATAACCCCATTCACGATTTACATACAAAACGGTGCTTTTCAGCATTTGGTAAACTCTCAAAGATAAGCTTTTATAAAAATAAAGCTTGGTTTAACAAGGAGTGCTACTTTGAGGTTCATAAAAAAGCAAAAAATCGAGAAATATATTTTAAAGCGATAAAAACGAAATGAATAACAACCAGACCCGTCTGATGAAATTGAATACAGCAAAATAAAAAGAAAGTCCAAACGCGATTACAGAATTAACGAGGAAAAAGAACCTTGAATGAGGCTTGTAATAACCCCAAAGAATTTTGGGAAAATATAAGAAAGTGTACAACCAATTCAACAATAAAACAAAACTTTTTTGATGAAATGTTTGATCATTTTAATACACTATGTAAAACACTTCCGACAGAGGATCAAGTAACTTTTTCACTGAAAATTCAATATACGACGATGACCTTTATTGTGAATATTCAATGCAGGAAATAAAACATGCTGTTATTTTCACAAAGTAACTCAAAAAGCGCCGATACTGATCAACTAATTGCGGAACTTTTCTTAATAAATATCAAACTTTCTAATAAAATTTTACAACAATATATTCAATGATAGAATTGATCAGATAACTGGTGTGAAGGTATTATAGTCCCGATATTTAAAGGGAGTAATTACTGCGCTCTAACGCACAACAATATTTTATCGAAAATTTATTCAAAACTACTGAATAAGGGGGACAAAAAAAAAAAAAAAAAAAAGAAAAAATAATTGACACTTAGTTTGAAAAAAAATCTGCAGTTGATTGTATTTTATTCTCCGCGCAATGATCTAAAAAAAACATCATAGGAAAAGAAAATATTTATATAGCGTTTCCAATGTGTATAACTGTACATTTAGCCAAATCGGAAGTGACATCGACTGTACGCTAAATATTTCACTAGTGAGACTAAACAGTTTCACGGGTGGAAATTTCTCAACCGAGGTAAATTTTGACTTCAAGACGGATTTAAACGCGGTTTCTGATAATAAATTGCGAAATGAACGCAATTTTCATGTCTGTTTTACATTTCCTTGTGGAACGGTGATTCTATCCGCAAATCGGAATTAATCACAGGCAATCAGTGAGTTTTACTTTTTTGTCCGAGGATGCGTATGATTTTTCTCCGGAAAAGTATGTTCTGGCGCAGATTGCAAAGAGTTCCACTGGTAAAATTACATTATTGTCTTTAGTAATGAAAACCTCGAGCTCCGTTTGGTGAAAATGCCCCGAGGATTTAAATAATATCCCCGTGAAAAGAACCACCCTGCCTAGAGCAACTGTACGAACAGTGACCTATGCATGTTTCGTGTCTGTACAATTAGCTCCGAAAGTCTGTACGATTAGTTCCGAAAAAGATAGCCACATTAAGTCAACTGTTAACTGTAAATTTCTTAAATGGGAGACGTTTAGATGCAATATGTCCCATGTGTTTGCATATCGTATTAACCGTTTATACAATTTTTTTTTCTTAATGATTCTATTGTGTTTGAGGTTCACCGAAAGTTTATTTTTGAGGTGTATCTTATTCTCTGAATCGACATTTGTCATATATTTATATTAAAAAACGACAATATACGAGGAAAGAGGGTGACTGAAGCTCATTTGGACCAATGTTTTAACATTTATAATCAAGGTCCATTACGAAAACACGCCTATACAATATACAGTAATTTTTTCAGCTGTAAAAAATGAAAATTTTCCGTTGTTATTGTCATTTTTTGGCAATGTTAACTTTTTACGTCAGACCCCTCTTGGGAGTATGGAGCCCCTCTAGGAAAAATTTCTGGATCAGCGCATGTTTAGTACTAGGACTTCTGTGCGTCTAAGGTGAAAGAATTGGAGCAATAGGAATCATGTAATTTTTGCAGACCCGATCAAACACAAAGACAACAGACGCGAAATGATCACAATGTGCTGTTCGAGATGTGAAAATTATGCAGTGAGGTTGTCCAGGCTGCTCTGACTGGAGGGATAAGCTGATAATCTATATGACAGCCGTGCGAATAGTCTCAATCGGGCTGCACTTCATTCACACACGTCCAATTGAGCGACCTATAATGATATGCAAGGTTCAGCCGATTATATCGTATGGATTATGCCACTAGTGTCGCACCTCTAAATTGGCATAGTACATGTACGCCTCTTTAAGACTTTTGTACAGGGATAAATTGCTTATCTCCCATATTAAGTTTCAAAGTATTCAATTAAGCCCAATTCCTGAAACCTTTATCACTACAGTTATGCGTGCGATGACAATCATTAGCAGACTAGTACAATGTCAAAACTTTTGACATCAGTTCTTAGTTAGGTCTATTGTGTGTTTTTGATATAAATATGCCAATCATTAGCAGACTAGTACAATGTCAAAACTTTTGACATCAGTTCTTAGTTAGGTATATTGTATGTTTTTGATATAAATATGCCCACGGTTGCGTTGCCAAGCATATCCCCCGGCATTCTATATTTACCTAAAGGCCCTCAAGAAAATAAGAAAATAAGGTATTGAGCTCCCTTGCAAACCGACCATGGAGATGTAAAAATCTCAAAGTCAAATGAATAAAGGCCTATTCACCAGGTAAGAGGACCGCATGAAAGACTGGTACTCGTGCGAAATATGTTGTCCTCCTGAAAATAGCGATAATAATAAGAAAATAATTATCATTATTATTATTTTAATTATTATTATAATTATAAATATTATTATTAGTACTAGTATTGTATGCGGAGCGCGGTTTACATCGACAAGCGGTTGACCAAGCTAGTTTCCCTATTTTTATTTACATAGGTTCAGCTGCTACGAAAGGAACATAAAAATATCAAATATACCCCTGAAAAATAGTCAGATAGAAGAACTTAAAGAAGCTCTATAAGACAAACAAACCCCACGAGTTAGCTCGTATAACGGTATTATTAAGTGCAAATATATTTACAATGGCTTATAGGATCTGCACCTGCGAACACAAAGACTATCCAAATAAACAGGATAACAGATGAAATCAGCTGTCGGGAATTATATTTTAAACTGTCACTTATCGCACAGATTTTTCTGCGACCTCTTGTCACTACTGATACTGTCCGCATGTCACTAATTCGAACAGTCAATCGGAAGACAGGGTTGCAATTCCTCGGTCGTACCCGGCTATATACAATGCATTGCTGAATGACATGGTATTGGTGTTCAAGAAATAAGATTTTACTATCCTTCTTCGAAGGCTAGGTCACAATTAATGCTCTCAGTTACGCATAATGACTTTGGATTCGTCAGTCTGACGGATCACATCAAAGAAAAATGAGTGATTCGTCGATTAAGGTATGGATTTTACTTTATACTCAATAACACAGAACGGCACACAAACGAGAGACAAGTTATATTAGTTCTTTCAAATACCGAAAACCGCTTTTAAATCCGTCTTATGCTCTAAAATTTACCTCGATTGAGAAATTTCCTACCGATAATTGTGTAGTGATATATTTAGCGTATAGTCGGTGTCACTTCCGATTTCGCTCACTCTACGGTTATACGACTCTTTTATCAGTAACTAACTTATTACAGCAATGAAATCTATCTTCAAAACAGTAAAATCGTCAATATATAGCATTTTAATCAGACCCTATTTTGTTAAAGATAGGCGTCAAGTAAGGCGATCTTTGTAGCAGTATTCTCCGATTTTTCTTCATTACTATGACATGAAAAAAAAAACAAAAAAAAAAAAAAAAAACCAAATTGTACCAAAGAAGGACTTTTTTCACTTGAAGAAGTCAAACTATTTATATTATTATTTGTTGATGATGCCATTGTTTATTCTCACGACACTAAGTCACTTCAATCTATCCTTAATGGTATCGAATCGTATAGTGATACGTTGAATCTCAAACCAAATTTATCAAAAATCAAAACAATGATTTTTTAAAATAATGGCGATTATGAATAAAATGTAATGATCGCTGGTTATTGGCGGGGGAAACTTGTGTATTCAAGCTGTGTAATTTTCACTTTCACCGCCTTGGTGCACAATTTTAGCCAAGAAGAAAGGTCGATGAAATTAAGACTGCATATAGATGGCGCTCTATATAAGAACACAGAAATCCGTCCTAGCTCGCCATATCTGGCGTTTAATTTTGTAGAAGTATTTACACATAAGTTCTCCTGCAAAATTTTGAAAATAAAAATTCAATATCCTAACAGGGGTTTACACACCAAACTTCAGCAGAATATAGACAACACAACTGGGCGTGACTCCATCACCAAATAATCAAATTATAAGAGTTTAAGCAGAGTGGGCTGCCGACCGAATTGGCTTTTTAGGACAAGCCCCAATAATCTTACGATTGAAATACAACCTAAGCCCAGATTCAAGCAATTTAAAATGTAATTAGCATTGCTAGCCAATAATTAATATCTTCAACCATTATAATGATAGCAATTTTACTACACAAACCTCGGGAGTATCGATGGCTTTGTGACAGTAAAATTATTAAGTGGAAAATCTTAAAGCTAGCACTATTAAAACTCAGCAAAGAACTCAAAATTATGTGGTTCGCTGACTGCCCTAGATTAATTTTGTTATGTGACTAGATAAATAAGTTAACATGAAATTTGTCGTGTTACTGCTCTGGAACTGCCACCACTTACCTGATAATAAACGCGGAAAGAATGATGGAATACGCGTTAGTTTTTAAGGAAAAAATTTCATGTTTGCTAGTCCGATAACACGATATCAACCATTTATTCCCGTTAAGTTATCTTGTAAGTGATTGAAGTTCCAGGGCATTTACACAGCAAAATTCACAATAACTTAACTAACTTACATCATGAAAAATAACATGATATCCGCAATTTTTTCTATCATATTATATGGTAAGTGATGGCAGGTCCAGATCACTAACTCGACAAAATTCGAGCTCACTTTTTTATGTTGTTTCTTAGCATATTTGAAGTTTTCATGAAAAATAACGTGCTATCCACCATTCTTTTCGCGTTAATTTATTTGGTAAATGGATGCAGTTCTATGCCACCACATTTTTGTATTTATCAATATTCCTCGCCGGAAGTGAAGATTCGATGTCCACAGAATAGAGCGACTAAGGGCGATGAGGGGAAGTAACAACGATTTTCTGAAAGGCCTGATGTGGTTAGCCATACTACACTACATAGAAGTCTATAACATTAGCTAACATAAATTTTCAGTGTACTGTGCGTATGTGTAAAGAGGTTTCGTGGATGTTTTTTTAATTAGCCCTTTGAAATTACTACTTGATCACAGCTCGTTGAAAAGATATATAGAATCCATTTTTGGTTTCTTCTATGTAATACTTCGAAATGAATAACTAATCCAATATTTTACAAGTTCTTGTACAGTCATTTGAAAAAGATCATCTCTGTAAAGTTACAAAAAAGTATTGACTATGAAAGCTAGTTAGACTGATATTAAGTGAATATGGTTTAAAGTCCTTTTCAGTTGTTCCGCGTTTGTTTAATGCACATAACCATGACTTCCTGTAATGTTTCACGCTAGTACATTTACATTATCTACTACAGCATTATATTTGAACCATTTGCTGCTTAGCCAACTTAATATGCAAATCAATTATAATGTTTCAATCGGTGAGAGATAAATGACAATTGCGACGTGTAAGTTCCCTATGGACATCTAGACGTATGGAGTTTTCTGACTAACAGTAAACAGTAATGAACGTGAATTTGTCCTTTGTGTTTACATCTAAGTTGAAACGTCTTGTATTTTCCATTGATTAGTTGATATTTCTCTTTGTTTGTTTCTTATCGACGACAGATGTGCTTTTTGTTCGTAAATTTAATTTGCTAGTTGGCTCATCTGTGCACACAGTAGTCATTAATTCAGTGTTGCCATTCTACAGGTAAAAGAAAAAGTCAAATGTTTCTTTAATCCATTCCCACACAGTGACGCTTTTGGACGTACCCTAAGAAGAACAAGGGGGGGGGGAATGTTTAAAATGAAGAAATTGCTTCATTTTACACTATATTTTCTACCCAAACGTTGAAAAAATCAAACATTTCATAAACCATAAATTGTCAACTGCAATTCCATTCAAATTTGACAAATCTAACAATTTCCTGTCTGGTAATGGGTTAAGTTGTTAGAGATTGTATATTAACGAGGAAGATCCCATTTGAATATGGGGACATTCAATCAAATTTCGGAAAGGGGTATTAATGAAAATGCGCTTATTACCGCTTTGCGAAGGACAATTTGAGTCTCTCCTTCTGGAAACATTTGCATGGTGACGAGAAAGACTTCTTTTCATTATGGTGACATCCCAATAGATATTACGGAGAAGGGAGCTTAACTGACTTTTTGTTTGTAATTTTGTTAATGAATATGGTGACATTCCATCTAATATCACGGGGAAGGATAATCAATGCCCATTTCGTTTTTACCGCTCAGAAGGTCACAATATCTTTGTAATCTTTCTCAAACATGCCGAAAATTTGTATGGTATTGAGAGTTGTCTTTAAATAATATGGCGTATTTTTTCATTTTCATTTTACACAATGTTTTCTACCCAAAAAGTTGAAAAAACCACCACAAAACCATAAAAAAACATTATTTCCTAAAAGTAAAATTGTCGTCTGCAAATCCTTTAAATTCGGACCATTCTAAACTTTTCCCGTCTGGAGCCATTAAATGCTCTACAGATCTCGATCGGACAAAAATTCTCAAAAAAATCTTTGTCAAAGTTATATATAGACCCCTCTATCAAAAAAAAAAAAAAAAAGAATAGGTCACAAAAGTGCAATGAAAACCGTTGCCGAACACGAACGAAATTAAATTCCAAATAGATTTTTTGTTGTCATATTAAAAGCTCAGCGGATCATTTTTGTCTGACAAACTTTCTAAAGAAAATATCTGTTTCGTCATTAGATTGACCCTCCAAATTTAAATGAAGTACTTTGAGTTGATAAATTGTACCAATATTTGAACGTAGGTGAGCGATATAATGCTACCATAGCCCACTTGCTTATCTGTTTGTAGAACTTCAAAGTTTTGATTTGAATTTCTCGAAAAACGAAAATACGGAAGGTTAACTCAGGTAGGAGTAATTTATCATCAGTAAATATTCCTCACGTTTATAGCCACAATCTTAATGTGTGCCCGCAAAGCTAAAATGGACCGTCCTGTTACTTCACGAATCAATTATTTGTAAAACGGATCGAATCAGGGATAGGTCAATCAAAGATGTTACTAAATAATGAATAGTGTAAATTGAGCAAGAGTGAAATTATTCATGTTGAGCTTGGGCAAAGTTCATTACCCGACAAGAGTCGAAACTTTTCGTACTGTCATGATCCTTTTTCGCCTAACGTGTCACCTTTACTAAGATGCAGTTAATTGGCCAATCGCTGACCCCTCCCACTTAGTCTGTTGATCCTGCCCACTGACTCATCTGGAAGTCCCGCTTCGATTTGAAACGGCGTAATTTTGCAAAAAAAAAACAAACCCCCAGTAGTATGTTACAAAAAATGGTTGGTTGGCGAAGTAAACGTCGTAACTTCAGCTTGAATAAGCTGTAGTTTCGCCGTTAGAGTCGCACAACCAACAAAAAAGGTTAACCAAAATGGCGGTCGGTGTTGGAGTTCAAAACTCATTTCTGGTCTCAATGAAAGATATGATTGGTCGACTGGTCATTTGAGCGACAGCCGCGATTGGTCAATTCTGGCTATCTCGTCTTCAGTTTTAGCTCGGCTGTTTTCGGAGAGATTCCCAGGTATTGAGGCATTTGCCAGAGCTTGATACCACATTCGTCTGTGTCTGCTTGGTTGTCCAAAAAATTTGACATTTTGTAATTTCTCTGTTTTTACTGAACACATTCACTTGAAACTCGGAATAAATGTTCACTATCAAAACAGCAAGCTACTCTATAGAAGGGAATAAATTAAATAAATTAGGTATGGATTTTGAAATCATCAAGCACTTGAACAGCCGAGAGTTGGCACCTGCAAGCGCTGCACATGTTCTCACATAACTCTCATTTTCTTACACATTTGTAGAATAAAATTTTAAATGATGACATAATATCATCAGAGCTAATGGTTTTCCGATATTTGTTTTGTCCTTTTGTCAAAAAATGCGATTAGGAGCCTATAATTGTTTATATAAAAAAAATCTGGTACTTAGACCTCTTTGAGACAAGCTAATCTTAACTTCAAGAATATAATTGCTGGAGTTCAGAGGGCGTGATCAGCGATCTCTCGATTACCTTGAAAAATGAACGATTTTTTCCTTTATATATATGTACTTTTGTGATATTTCTAATTTCAGATTCAAACGTAATTGTACGATTTGAGCCTGGGCGAGATCTATTCAACAATTGCATACATAGTCGTTTGGCGTGCAAAATGTCGTAACTACAGCTTGAACAAAGCTGTAGTTTCGACATTTTGCACGCCAAACGACGAACTGCGCTATGACTCGGATCAACTTATACATCTAAATGTACAGTCTGGTCAATGTCTTCACTATGCGGTCTGTAGGTCTCTAAATGTTCTAATCAGCGAGTTTTCCAAATCGATGGGTCAGCACTAAACAGTTGTAACTGCCTGTATGTTTTTGGGCAGTCACATCTATTTCGCAATGACAAATCGGTACGCACCGTATGTACTATATCTTAGTCCAGGCCGCTTAGTTGTCCGAGCTTCTCGTGCATGTAATTTCTTTTAAACAGTAAAACACTACTTTAGTTATAATTGATAAGTCGAAGTTAATAAACTCCTTTAGAATTATATAAATATGTACTGTATACGTCCAAGATTATGACTACACTAGGTCACAATATATTTTTCAAAGTAATTGGATTTTATCCCTTGTCAAAACCACGATCAGATTTATTTTGGCGCCAACGTGAAGCATACGAAATTCTCTTCAAATGGATTAAAAAAAAACAGACGTCAATTCAATGCCTGACATGTTTTATCGGCTGAAACAGTGACCCACGCTTCTTTATAAGGTGTTTCATGTCAATAAATACATTGTTATATAAAGCGGTATGCATTTCATTGGCAAAATATACCTACATGTAATTCCATATTGTACTTAGTCAATAGGGCTTCTTAAAAGCTTACCACGTTTCAAATCAAAACATGTGATGATTAAAATGTCACGTTTTCCCTTACCAGTGACAGCTAGCCGTCATTCTCCCTAGGGCTATTTTCACATTTTTTTTCTTCAGTATTTGATTCTGATCGTCAAGCATCACAATGAAAATGACACTCGTGACAACTACCCAAACTCGGGACAATTATCCATCACAATATATAGTGGCTACTAGCCATCAGGTACTAGACTAATTACAAAATATCAAGAAGAGATTTCCTGAGAAAATACGTTTTCCCCTATTTATGCACTGGTCAGCAAAACAAGGCATTGTATACTAAACATTAACGTGAGCAAGCGTTACAAAAGTTGGGACACAGATATCAGCTGAATGGCAAAAAGTTAGCTACCGATTTCCTTTTAAAATCCGATTTTCACCTCTGAACGGAAAGAAAGATTTTCATGTAAAGATCTGTTAATTTCAATTCAGTTCGAAAGTCTCCAATGCGTACATGAACGATGGTTTATGAAAGATATAGGAGAAAGTATTGGCTGGTCGTCTTTGTGCTTGTTATCTTCGTCTTCGGTAAGATGCTTTCTTACTTTAACCCATTCTCAAACAACAACATTTTGACTTTTCTAATTTCAAAGAAAATTGCAGATGACAATTTTATTCGATGGAATTATTAAATAGTTTGTCTTTTTGCGTATTCATACAGTGTGATTAGGTTTTTCGGTTCATACCTCCATGAAAACAAAAAATATTCTCTTCATCTCTTAAATAAATATAATGACAGTGGTGATAATGGTAATGATATGTAATAATGATAATAATTATCATGATAATAATATGACAAATAATGACAATATCATTATCAGCTACAAATCAACAAAAACAAAAACAGCAACAACAATAAATGAAATTAATATACCTTCATATATTTTCAATCCGACTTGGTTTTCACTCATTAAATTATGATAACAATATTCCAAATCGCCATATTATGTAAGTATACGGAAAAGCTAGAATAAATTCACAGTATATGGAAATCCTGAATACCTCTCCAAATTGTGTTTCCTTTTACAGTGAACAGTCACATATTCGCATTAACAAGAATCTACGAAAGTTTCCTTCGGAGTATAGTTAACGACAACAGCCCAATGTCATCAGTAAAAGACATAGAAACGGGTAAGGTTAACAAGAAAAGTGGACAAGAGAAACATTTCCTATTTGGGACCCTTTTTATGACCTATTTAGGACCTATATTTATGTTTTTATAATTTAATGTTTAGTTTCGTCTACCAAAAACGAGCGTTCTGATTGGTCGAAAAAAAAAAAAAAAAAAAAAAATTCAGAACTCCATGAACGAAAATTTTGAGAACGCAGCGATTTTGTAAAATGATATGTAAATTTGTAAAGTTTTTGTTTTTTTGCTCGATACTATTGAATTATAAGAAATGAAGAGAATATTTTTTTTTTGTTTTCATGGAGGTGAGAACCGAAAAACCTAATCACACAATGTATGAATCCGCTTCTCGAATTCATACAGTGTTATAAGGTTTTTCGGTTCATACCTCCATGAATAGGAAATATTCTCTTCATCTATTTAGTAAACAATTAAACTTGTATTAAGGGACTTCTCAACGGACGGCCAAAATCTGGCCGTTACAGAAAATGATCGATTAATATACCTTGTTGTGACATATCTGAGGGATCTGTTCGACTGCAAGATCCTATGTTGATGGAACTCATTACAATCGTCTCATTGAGACGATTCTAATGAGTTCAACCAACATAGGAATTACTAATGATAATTCATTAGGAAAAGCGTCAAAGAAATTTGATACCGGTCGTTTAATGAAAGTGGTCGCTTAATAGAGGTGAAGATTGACTGTATATGATTTGTTGTTAAGGAAAACCTGCATAAATGACTAATTTATGAGTCTTTGCAATTTGAGATGTTTTGGCTTCGTCACAATTGTCTGATTATTGCAACTCAACACACGATAAAAGCTTTTAAATTAAGAGGGAAGTGAAGAGGTTGCTTATTGCAATTCATTTTTTCAATAGGCCTATACACAACATTTTATATCCAAAAGATAAAGCTTCAGAAAAAAAATCATGAAAAAGTTATCTTCCGCAACTTCCTGTAATAAATTTTGCCATCTTGAAATCTGTCAATGTACAAAACGGTTGTAACTTTGTCAGTGTTTAGTATATTGACATTTTTCTTTTATTATTCATGTTTAATCTAAAAGGTATTATATCCTGAAATATGAGAAAAAAATGTAATTTGGGCAGGATTTCTTTGTTATTTATATAAAACGATATGGTTTATATCCAGATACTCTGTATTTTATTTCCGTCTCCGGACCGCACCACCCTTGTAGGTTGCGTGTTACATGGTATTTTATTTCTATCACCGGGACGGTCGTTTGTGATTTGGAGAAGGAAACGATTTATAGACTAATGCAAAACTTAGATAATATCCCCATACTTCCCACTTATGGCCAAACAATATCCTCAGCATAAACAGAATTTGCACATTACAACATCTTGCTCGTCTCAATAACTTCAACAATATAAAAAATCGTTACTAAAACTGGAATAAGTTCTAATTACAACGTTTAAGATCACAAAATGAATAAATGTACTTCAAATAAATGTCAACCAATGTCGGAGTTCAAAGTTCATTTAGTCTTAATATATTTTTTTATCGGCCTGTCGGTTAGTCATTTTTTAAAGGTATATTTGAGTTCGCAGCTAAATTTGCAACTAACTTACATTACGTGTTAATAATCACCCATTTTCTGTTTTCATTCTAATACTTATCTTAATTATTTTGCAGTTTATATTCCTGACAACTACACGGGGATTCCTTGTAATCACTCCTTTAATCTGACAGAGGAAGAGGCGTTAAACAGAGTAGCCTCTTATGTGTTCCCCGGGGTGCAGGATTACATAAGAGGTAAGAATATATGTTACATATCACTCGAAAAGGTATTATCTCCAAAATACAAAAATCACCAAACATTATGATGGTGGCCGGGCTACAAAGGCTGATATTGGTGAGTTCTTCGTTTGTCAAATTTTGCTCCTTTTTAGAATGGGAATCCTTCCTAGACATATATTCTGGTTTGAAATAGCTATTCTGATTGACCTCCCGGGTTTGTACAGGAAAGGGTTATATCATATATATAGTGAATTTAGCAGATTTAACGCGAAGAAAATGTGTATTTTTCGCGAAAAAGTATCACATTTCCTTCTAGTCTATTCATTTAAAGTGTTCAATATATACTTACCACGTACAAATATAATTTCACTGAAAGAGAAGAGAAATTATCCGTTTTTGAAAAAGACTTTTTCTCAAAATTCAGGAAAAGTATCTTTCTGATTTACCAATATGAGATGAAGGCCTATGTCTAAAAATTTGACAATGCTTCAATTTTTTTTTTGCACATCAAGACTTTAACAGACCACAAAATTAAGACTGGTCCAAATAAAAGATGCTGCAGACCACAATTATTAAATGTTATTTATATTCTGTATTTTTAGTTTCAAGAGATAGTTGGTACTTAATGAATGTCTTCTTTTTCCACAATATTTTCGAAAGTATTTTTCTTGGGGAGAGTAACAATAATCAGAAAAATGTGACCTACTGAAGGTAATGTCATAAACTCTAGAATTTCGATGTGTTGTTTCGTTGTCATTTTATTTAAAAAAGGTCCTGAAAGCTGCTGTTAAACACAGTTTACTTAGAAAATGATAATATGATTTGGGTTGATATAACATTACAAGTACAGACAAATTCCTTTTTTTCATACACAAATTTATTAGTCGCTATTTTTATCTATCATCATTTTCTTTCAGAATTATTTCCAAGTCGAGACAATCAAAATTTACCACAAGAACCAATATACGTTACGGGGTTTTCTTCCGACCATTTCCTGGAGGGTCTTGCTATGATATACAACTTTACCAATATGGTGAACATTAACAAAACCCTAGAGCTGATAGTATATGACATCGGTCTTACGGATAGACAGCTTGAGAAGGCAAACATATCTTTATTGATTAATATTGTTCATTCCAAACTTCACCAAATGGATTTTTTCTTAAATCTAACCCTATAAAAAACCAAACTAAACAAAACAACATCAACAACAACAATAACAACAGAATTTCTTTAGTAGGGCTTACTTGACGAATCGTCGTCCCCGTCCACTTACTCCGCTTGCCCTACCCACTGACACGGACAAGAGGTTTCACTTCGATATCAACGTCGTTATTTTGCAAAAAATATGGCCAGTAGCTTAAGTTACTTTAAGTCGCCATACTTACAAAAATGCTTCACATAAACGTCGGACAATGTTGGAGATCAATGTTCACTTCCGTTTTGATTAAATTATTTAACTGGTCAATTGATACTTTGATTGACAGCCGCGATTGGTGAATTGGTGTTGGTACTTTCACAAAAATAGTAAGAGAAATAATGGGCACCCAGAAAGCCGAAAAGCGAAATTTAGCGTTGAGATCCACATTTCTATATGCGCTTAATTGCCATAAAAAACGCGACTGACCATCTAATAAGTTTTTTCAAACCGGAAAAGAATATAGAAATCGACTTTTTTATTAAACATTTTTGGTTTTGGCGACTTAAACATTAGTCAAGTCAAGACAAAATTAATGAGATTAGGTCTCTTACCAACCATTTTACTATTTTTAAGTGTTACTCACCATATAATTTGCAAAATTAACCCTGTTTAATATCTAAGTCGGCCTTCCTGTTGGAAGTCAGTGGCAAGTCCAGCGATCCGCCAATTCGATCATGCACTCTTAAGTGAGCAAGGGTCAACGAAAACACGCCTTCGAGAAGTTGAGATTTCGTACTATCATGTTCGGTGAGCCTCGGGTCCGAATTTATCACAAATACTCGAGCATCGGGTCCAAATTTATCTTAAAAAATCGAGTCTCGCTTCCCAATTTATCACAAAAATTGAACCTCGGGTCCCAATCTATCACAAAAATGCGATAGCCGTAAGAGTATTCCGTACTCGAAAGAGATGAAATAGACTTATTTACTCATTACCAGGCAGCTAAATCTTAGACTGATCCAACTGATCCAAAGAGGTTGCAGACAACGATTTATATTGATGAAATTTAAAACAAATCTGAGCTTTTTCAGGTAGAAAAATATGGCAGCATTGTAACGAGTAATTTCGTCATCTTCCACTATGTTCAAAACTATATTCTTCGGGGTGGGCTGCTCATCCTACACAGGCTTACGTTCATCCACCGATTGTTGGGAGATAAATGTCAGTAAGGACATTTGTCTCGACCGGGCATCGAACCCTGGACTTCATGATTGAGAGTCCGACGCGCTAGTAACTGCGCTATGGCCGAGGACTTAATCTTTGCAGCTTGAATTTAGAATGGCTTAGTATTATAATGAATGATTTGACCCAATCCCACTTTTTGACGCCCCTCAAGAAAGCAGCTTGAGAAAGCAATGTGGGAAATGAATAAAATTGCTTATAATAAGCAATTTCTTCATTTCCAACATTTTTTTCTATCCACAAAGACAATGAGTTTTTTTTTTGTTTTTTTTTTGCGTGAATTTTAATTTGTCGTCTTTGACTCCTTTAAATTTAGATCAGATTAATTTTCTCATCTGGTAATTGGTTAAGTAGCCAATCATTGTACACAACATTGTAAGTTTTACTTTTAGAGATATTTAAAAAGAGCTGACAATTCCAAAGGAACCCTAACATACTGTTTGTCTCCAAAGTACAATATGAGCCTATGCGTGACATTTCCAACCATTTCGCATGTGCGTGACTCGCACACATTGAGTACCCTGGACAGCCATTCGGGACAGTTAGAACATTCGCTGTTTGTTTAAAGAAGCTTTGGGTCGGTATCTACCTACAGAGCGCAAAGTAATGACTCTGATTAGACTGTGCGGGTGCACAGGCTGATCTGAGTCTTTACTTGGCGCACACGTGTAATGGTTGGAAATGTCACGCATTGGCTCATAATATCTTGTTGCTCTCTCGGTTAAAAAAGGAAATCTTTGGCCGGAGACCTAAACGCCTAAAAAGCGACTTATATAAACTGTAGTTACGAGGTTTGATCCTCGTCCAAAGATGGTTGGTTTAAGGAAAGTTTCGGAGGGAAAAAAAGCAGATATGGCAGATACAGTCCTCGCTCAGGAAGTTCGACTTAGATATTGAAGTGTCTTATTTGAAAATCAAAGTCCTGCAAAGAACTGTAAGCTAGCAAATCATTATTTTATTCAGTAATCTTCTTTGTCAAGCGATATCATGATAAAGAAATGATTTTTAAGTAAACAAGGCGTTAACCCATTCCCACCCCTCCACCACCCTTTAAGGCCCCTTCATTTTCCACATTGTTTTCTACCTAGAGAGATAAATGTTTAAGAATGTTCAACAATATGAAATCGTAGTCTGCAGCTTCTCTGAAGACTCTGTTCAATTATTGTGAACACGATGTGATCAAGTGATCTAAATTACCTAGGAGATGAACTTGCAGGCAGAGTTTTCAATATTCCTAAAATACATAAGAACTACTTTTTATGGCGTATGCATTTGATGGATTTAGTGGTTAAGCCTCCAGTGGCAGTTTGCACTCGTTGAACTTTGAGACGACCTCAAAATTATGTCTGTTAACTTAAGCTTTCAAAGCTGACGCTTTCAGTTGAATAAAATGACTGACCTAAACATGGTACATGTAACTACAGCTTGAATAAGCTGCTATTACGACGTGTAAGTCACTAACCAAATCAAAATGGCTGCAAACGTTTGAATTAAAAGTTCACGTCCGGACTAAATGAATGATTTGATTGGTCAATTGTATTTTTTTATTGACAGTCGCGATCCGTCATTTATGAAATAGACATTCTACAAATCTCTTTTAAAGCTGGAGGTCGAGTGTAATGGTGCTTGCAAAGTTCGACGTTTTCCATTCGAGGCTTTTCCTGAACACGTCCGAATATTACGAGGCTATGCATGGAAACCTTTAATTATTCAGGTGATTGTAGCGTTTCATTATCAAAATATTCCGACATCCATAAGAAATAATTTTAGATCCATTACCCTAAAATAATAATAATGACAATAACAACTTTATTTCATGAAGGTAGAACATTAATACATTTCAAATTAGAATACCTGAATAGTCTTTTTTACAATGTTACCTTCACTTTTATGAAAATGATTACTGTAAATGAAGAAATGATACAAACATGCGTATTGAGTTAGATTAACAACAACAACCAAAACAAGGTCGGGGGTAATGCTCAATATGATATAAGGATAGTAAATCTACGGACAGATACACCTTCAGGCATCTTCTGGTGTCACGTTAAAATGGTTTTAATAGCAAATATCGTTAAAACTGACTTTTAAACTGGATAAAGATGTTGCATCTCTAGCTGAAAAGGGAATTTCGTTCCACACACTCATGCTGCAGTATTAAAATGAGTTTTTCGTGTACAATGTATTAAACTTTGAGTTAGTTATGTCATGATGAGTAATTGATCGTAAATTGTAGTAAGTGTTATTACTAAAAGACGTCTGTCATATACCCTGGCAAAAGATTATTTCTACATTTATATATTAAACGACCTGTGTTATAATTACATCGGTTATCGAAAGTTAACCAATTAGAAAAAAAATCAATCGAACTTGTTCTTGCTAAACGGCTTAGTATAACACGGGCTGCTCTTTTCTGGAGCACACACAATTTAGAGATCCTACATTTAGCAGTCTAAATTTTCTCGTCTGGTAAAAGGTTAAGCTGTGATTGCGGTGTTTTAGACACTCAACGATATATTACCGACGTAATGCCGTAGGCGCAATAGTCAAATTTGTCATCAACATCCATAGTTTCATTTATTGGTCAGATTTACCTTAACAAACTTCTATCCTCTTTTGCGCCTTCATAAGTGAACATCTATACCTCTGAAAGTCTAGAATATGGCCACAATTATCTATTTTCAGCTATTTGTTTTACCAGAAGTCTTTATTGTATTTTCATTCAGAATATTGTGTATATTGTCCCTATTGTACCTTGTTGTACCTCATCTTCGCTAGCCAAGGGTTTTAACTGCACCGTGTTCCTTCAGGAACAAGGTGGAGTTAGAACCCTTGGCTATCGAAGATGGTTGTACCTGTACGAAATACAATATATTAATTTACTAGTTGGGAGAATTGTCCATGGGTGACTCTTGGTCTAGGGAGAGCCAATACCTAATTCATTTTCCAGTGGTCCAATCATATAAAAAACGTATATAAACGGCATTTACATTTTCCTTTTATCTTCGGCACAATATTACTCACCAGTAATCACTTCGAATTCTATATAAACTGGAAATTCTTTATTCGTTTTTAGCGCGCTAAATGACCTCAGCTGTCGATGCGTAATAAAACCCTATTCATTCATTCATTTATTCAGTCTGTTCTGTTCGATTTTGATTTCAGCTTGTTGCAAAAGAACACCCATTCGTTATCTGGATAGACACTAGTATTCGTTTCAAGACTACCAGCCTTGAACCCATAAAACGTAAGGCCAGGCTGCGCGGTGTTATAGTTCATAGAGGATATTTCACGATAGCTTATCATACCACAGCGGAGATGTTTAGATATCTTAACGAGCCGCCATGTTTGTTTGTGAATTCACACGAGGCGGCTGCCGGCGTTGTTTGTGTGTATCAAACTCCTTTTATAGTGAAGTACTTCATGATACCTTGGGTATCTTGTGCGCTGGCGAGAGGGTGTATGGTACCGAATAATAACGTGTACGAACTACGAGTGTGCCATGGCGTTAGCTCCTATTTTGATTGCCATAGGTTTGAACAGTCAATGATGGGTATTTTATTGAATAGACTGTTTCAAGGTAATGTAGAAAAACATTACCTTACTACTAAGCATTACACGGTCTGTCGCGGATGCACAGATAAGGGCTAGTCGATGTCATTAACCAATTAACCGACCGGACAAAATTTCAAACTGGTCAAAATTCAAAACGTTGCAGACGACAAATTTTAGTTGATGAAAAGTTTTACTTTCTTTAACCCATTGCCACACAAGCCCTCCTTTTTACGCCCCTCAACGAAAAGGCTTTGGAAAACATTGTAGATATAGAAGAAATTGCTTGTAGAAAGCAATTTCTTCAATGTCCACAAAGTTTTCTACCCTAAAAGACAATTTTTTTAGAATTTTATCACCTGAAAATTGTTGTCTGCATCTTCTTTCAATTTGGACCAGTCTAGCATTTTCTCGTGTGGGAATGGGTTAAACGTTGGGGTAGAAAATATTGTGTACACTGAAGAAATTGCGCGTAACAAGCGATTACTTCCTTTGCAACAATCTTTTCAAAAGCTCTTTATTTTGGGGCGTCAAAAATCGTTTTTTTATGATAATGGGTTAAGGATTCTCTAAATGATTCTGATGTTCTCGAAAAAAGCGTAAACGAAAATTGGGCTGCTAAAGCATAATTTGTTCAGCATGAAAATCGTAATTGGTTTATTGCTCCAATGCTTAACTTTATGTTCTTAATTCATAATATCACCTTTTTTAAACCAATTAATGTCAGTTGCATTGGTATAATTTAATTTTAGTTTCGTCTATCAAAAACGGGCGTACTGATTGGTCGAAAAAAATATTCATAACTCCATGAATAAAATTTTGAGCACGCAGCAATTTTGTGTGCTTCCGCACAAAATAGTCCCAAACAAAAATGTATCAAAATTTGTAAAATATTTGTTTTTTTCGCTCTATGCTATTAATTATAAGAAATGAACAGAATATTTTTGTTTTCATGGAGGTATGAACCGAAAAACCGAATCACACTTATGTACGAATCCGCTTCGCGTATTCATTCAGTGTGATTAGTTTTTTCGGTTCATACCTCCATGAAAACAAAAATATTCTCTTCATCTCTTAAATAATTTCAAAACTTTGAGACTCGCGTGTAGAACAAACGCTTCATTTAACTCATTTCCACATAATAACGATTTTTACGTTTTTTACCAAAAAAGGTTTGAAGAGCAGTGTGGTAAAGGAAAAAATAGTTTGTTTTCTGCCAGATAAGACTTTTTTCTTAAATATCATCAATTAAAAAAAATGTCGTCAGCAACTTCTTTGAAATTGGACAAGTCTAAAATTTCGTCGTCTGGCAATGGGTTGATGTACAACAAACTTTGCTAGTTTATGAGCTATTTGCATTTTTATCATCTTTCAAAATTATTTATTTAAATTTTGAAATAATTATAATAATTGTTTTCGTCATTTAGATAGATTTTGTAATTTTTCTGGAAAACGGACATTTCATATAATTGGGATTATGAATGTACGAACACTTCATTCAATTAGACAAGAAGTCGAGCATTGCTTCTTTATTCTACAGACGGTTCGTTTCGGACAAATACGTATTTATCAGACAAGTTTTCAGATAAAACTTCAACAACAAAGCCCAGATGACAGTTCAAAGTGATATGAAAATCAGTGTTTCTAAGTGTTTCTCAATCGATTTCCCGAAGTAAAAAAATACTTTAAACATCTATATTCTCTGTAGAAAACTGGGAAATGCGTAAATTGCTTGTAGTAAGCTGTTTCTTCATTTTCCACATTTTCGCCTAGCCTCTTTTCTCGAGGGCGTAAAAATAAGGGATGTATTGGAATGCATTTTACTGAAAATAATGTAGACGCAGGGCCAATATCGTTGTAAGGCCTGCATGTCGCACGCCCTTCATTGTGAATGCCCAACGAGTATGTGCTTTACTGGTGAATGAAGTCAGCCGGCAAATCGTTAAGCGCAGATAAGCCATAAAATTTGATGGGTTGCTCTGCGATCTACGACTAAACTCAGCCATTCTTTATTGGCTCATAAACTACGATCTACCACACGGTAGAGTCAGGAAGACATTCGTGAAGTCGGCCAATGTACAAACTACGACCTATCTCAGCCAATTTTGAAAGACTGGTCTACGGACTATGACCTGGCCTAACCATCTTTATTGGCCGATCTCTGATCTAAGACCGAGCTTTGCCATTTTTATCGGCTGATCTACGACCTACAACCTTACCAGCCACTTTTATTGGCTGATCTGTCATTTACGACATAGGTCAGGCATTTTAGCCATTAAGAAATGTGGCTTATCTACGATATTAGACCAAGCTCAGGCATTTTTACATCGTAATGTACGACCTGGATCCGGCAATGTATATTGGCCGATATACGATCTAAGACCAAGTCCAGTCATTGTAGCCATTAAGGAATTCGACCTGCGAGCTAACCCAGGCATTTTTACAGGCAGATCTGCGATTTATGACCCAGCTAAGACATTTTCAATGGCTGATCTACAATGTATGACCTCGATCAGCCAAGTTGATTAGGCCGATCTACGATCTGCCAAATATTATTAACCTAGTTACAATTATGCATATTGACATCAGCTTTATTCACAAACCGCATGGTATGGCCATGCTATATGGCGCCAATTTGTTATTTCAAAGGCAAGTAATTCATAAAAGGCATTTCAGATTTTTTTTTAAACCGAACAGGTAATCGCCTGCCTCAGTAAATAAAGGCTGTCACGGGGATTGAGTTTATTTGCGTACTAACTGGCCATTGGATTTTAGCAACTGTTTGTATCAACATGCTAACGTGAGTCGTTTTGTATTTTTTTTTAAATATGATGGTGACTGCACAGACACAGTGTCTACCTTTTATGGGTGAAGTAAATAAATTTTGACCGAATGGTAAAATAACCAGTCAAGTAACGTGGATAGAATGTAAAATGTGACAATTTACATTCTGTCTATATTGATAGACTGGTTGATTTTGTTGAGTTCGAACGCTCAAATATTAATTGGAAAATTTGTAAATTGTCAGTACCAGACACAGCTTCCTAGCAAATACATTGCATTGGGCTATTCTCTGTTTGAATATCGGCCCAACCGGCGGCGGTATATATCCTTTCCTACATTTGTCTCTCACCAATTGGTGGATAATCGTAAACTTAAGTGGGGTGGCAGCTGGAGGCTAGGAAAGAATGTAGTGGTAGTATTGGTGTGAGAAATACTGCAGGAATCCATTGTTAGGTGCGCCAGCCGCCGTGATATGACTGAAATACTGTTAAAAGTGGCGTTAAACCCCATTCAATCAATCAATCGGCCCAATTCCAATGTCGGGAATGCAACACTTTTCGACGTCTTACCGATTTCGGCATTCGATATCAGGACAATGTCGGCACAAGATATCGTTAACATTGAAATTAGACATTATTTTCCGACTAAAATATGCACCCAAATTACATATATATACAAATAAAGAAATGAGTATGTATTTAGAAAATAAAATTAAAAATCGGTATTCTGTGCATGTCGAAGATAACAATGACTGTTCTTAACCGAATCCCTATAAACATATCATGTATCCATTCCCACACAATGACGCTTTTAAACGCCCTTAATTATGAAAGCTTTGGAAAACATTGTTGAAAAATGAAGAAATTGCCCGTCACAAGCAATTTCGTCACTATCCACAATGTTTTCTACTCAAAAAGACAAAGATTTAAAAAAACCCCACAAACTTTGAATTGTCGTCTGCAACTTCTTTGAATTTGGACAGGTCCAAAATATTATCAGTATGGGAATGGTTTATTGACAGATCGCTTGTAACGCCCACTTACCTCCTATACAGGAAGTACGACTTAGATATTAGCCCGTTTCCAAACAATTACGCCTTTGGACGCTCTTCAAGGAAAACACTTGAGAAACATTGTGTAAAAGGAAGAAGTTGATGGCAAAAAACCATTTCTTCATTTTACTCGATGTTTTCTACCAAGACTGTTGAAAAAATCTAAAATTTCTTAATCTTTATATTGTCTTCTGCAACTGTTTTCAATTAGAACTCGTCTAAATTTTGTCATTTGATAATGAGTTTAACAACGTTTTGCTGCACAATTTATTGCTTTCACCATGTAACTTAAAATCAAAATGATTGGCGGGCAACTTAGACGTCGCACTTAAGCTAGAAAAAGCTGTAGTGACGACTTTTAGTCTCAAAATCATTATAAACGCTTTATATTTGAGTTAACTTTTCGGACAAAAGGGCGTGTTTTAATTGTACGTTTTTTTCCTAACAATGTTAATAACTTTTTCGAGTTTTATGTCAGTATTTTTCTTTTTACTGCACTATCAATTTGGTTAATCATTTCGAATTTGTGTTCATCATAACCAATCCGTTATTCTAAATTACGTTTTTACTGCATCCCGCATTCTTTAGAAACTGTTTAAATGCCAATCTCACGTACCAATATTTAAACTTATCCAGTTCAAGAGTGATTCGAATTATGAATTTTAAATTTGAACGATGGACTGATTACAAAAGGTCGATCGAAATATCAAGTTACACCATAATGAACAATGACCGATGATCAGTTAGTCCGAAATGTATGCTTTTCTATGGAAGAAAAAATATTCATACCTCCACCAACAAAATTTTTAGCATGCAGCGATTATGCATGCCTGCGAACAAAATAGATCCGTAAAAAATGTATCAAAATTTTAAAATTACCGCGTATTCATTCAGTGTAATTGGGCTTTTCGTTTCATGCCTCCATGAAAACAAAAAAATATTTTATTCATCTCATGAATGATATTTCGTGGGAAACGAGAACAGCAATTATCCACTAACTTATACCACCGCAAACAATCCTTCATGCACGTTAACGCAAACGTTTATTTAAGCAAAATATTATTGTCTACAATAGGTTCCTGAGGGAAGTCGAATGTAAAAAATAAATAATATATATCATAGTGGCGTGTCAATGTTTCAAGTTGAATTTGTCAGGAGAAATTACATAACAAGAAATATTTAACAAGCTAAAAGTATCTATTTGATCCTGCCTTCTATGACAGACTGACGTATTCTTAAACATTTTCGAAATTATGCACGACGTCAACGGAATTTGCCAAACAATTAACCCTTGTCATGAATATTCCGGTTTTGACAGGAGGTGTAGACTAAGATCAGACTGCACGTTTGTGCAGGCTGATCTTAGTCTACACCCCCTGCTCATACTTTTCCTTCTCGAGTTGTTTATGAGGTTGATTTCTAAAAGAAATATTGATTTTTGGACAAAAATATCTATCAGTACTCTCAGCCCTTTGATTTGACAGCAATTCAGTAAGGTAATTTATACAGCATGACAAGGGTTAACTTTATGATATATCGACCGTCAATAAAGACTAAGAAATAGAAGACTGTGATTTTTCTATAATGTGGATCATCTATAGTAGAAAACATCTTTCAGAGTGCAGACAATAAAAGTTTTATTTTTAGTTTTCGTCTACCAAAAACGAGAGTTCAGATTAATGGACGAAAAAATTATTCATACTTCCATGAACAAAGTTTTGAGCACACAGCTTGCGCACAAAATAGTTCAACAAAAAATGTTTCTAAACTTGTAAAATATTTGTTTCTTTTTCGCTCGATGTCATTAAGTTAAGAAATTAAGAAATGAAAGTGAATACCTTTGTTTTCATGGAGGTATGAAACGAAAAAAACTAATCACACTTATGTATGAATCCCTGGATTTGCAAAATGGCGCCGCTAATCCTTTCCTGTACAATCCAATGATTTAACGTTGATGTGAATTCAAACTTGAGAAAGATTGTGGAAAAAGAACAAATTGCTTGTGGTAAGCAATTTCTTCTTTTCTCATAATATTTTCTATCGTAAAGAATGAATTTATTTCAAATTGCATCCAATTTTCACTGTGTCTGTCATCTCTATCAATTTGGACCAGTTAAAAATTTAAAAAAAAACGGGAAAGGCTTAAATCTATGTCGAACTACCTATTGAAGGCAATAGGCGGGGTCAGCGAAGACAATGAGCGGGACCAGCGTTCCGTCAAAAGATTTGATTGGTTGCTTTTTAGTTAAGCGTTTTATAGAATAACTTCTAGGTGTAATCTGTTGACAGGTTCGACTAGCTACAGCCCGACGTCGTCTCGCTGGAATGAGCGAGAAAATACAATCTAGTAAAAACGGAAAATTAAATGTATCTTTGAATTATTGTATTTACTGAAAAATACAGTGGGGTGGCCACCGGCTTTGGTCATCGAATTCTGAAAATAACTAAGTTTCATCCTTATTGTAACAGTTTTGGTGTTTTAGAATCAATTGCGACAATGTTCCTTTGCGTTTTAAATGGCCTTGTATATGATAGCAACGACCATGTATTACAAGAAATTACATGATATTTTTTCTCAGCTGATTTTCTTCAGGTCAACAACAAAGCAACCTATACTGACCTTTACCGACACGGAATATATCTGTCCATATAATTTGATAATTTTATAACATTTATTCAACCCCGATCTGAGCTTTCAACTCCGACATTCGCCGTCTTTTTTTGATAACCTTTTTTTTGTTGGTTTGGCGACGTAAACGTCGTCACGACGGCTTATTAAAGCTGTAGTTACGACGTCTAGGTCGCCAACCCAGCATTGTTATTTTTTGTTAGATGCTACTAGCCGCAAATTTTACAAACTAACCCCGTAAAATATCGAGGCGGAACATCCTGTTGAAGTTAATGGGCTGGACCAAAGGAGTGAGTGGGAGGGATCGCTGTCAGTCATGCTGTCGAGGCTAATTAGTGCCTTTCGCACATGGGCACTCGTACGAAGAATTATTCAGGGCCTCAATTGACGGATCGCTAACTCCGCCCACTCAGCTCCAAAACAAAGTTCCGCTTCGATGTAAATGCGTTGTCTATGGCCAGCAATGTATAACAAAAGGTGAAATGGTTGGATGGCGTCGTAAAAGTTGTAATCACTGCTTGAATAAGCTGCAAATATGCTGACGAGGCTAATTAGTGCCTTTGCCACATGCGCACTCGTAGTAAATGTCGTGCACACCCTAAATTGATCAATCGCTGGCCCCACCCATTTACCCCGTCGGCACCACCCAAAGACTCCGATAGGAAGTTCCGCTTCGATTTTAAACGGCGTTATTTTGAAATTATTATGACCAGTAACATGTAACAAATGAGTTGGTTGGCGAAAAAACGTCGCAAGTACGACCTTAACGTCGTAGCTAGAATAAGCTGTAGTGACGACGTTCAAGTCGCCAAACCAACAAAAAAAGGCTTGAAATAATGGCGGCCAATGACGGAGGTCAGATTTCGTTTCATGTTTAAATGTATGATTTCATTGATCGACTGGTTATTTGATTGACAGACGCAATTGGTCTATTGACGGATCGCTAATTCCGCCCGCTGAGTTCCGAAAGAAAGTCCAGCTTCGATATAAATCCAAGTATGGCCAGCAATATGAAACAAAAACGTAAAATGGTTGAATGGCGACCTTCAAGCCGTACCCCACCTTAACCCATTCCCACACAACAAATTTTTAGACTGGTCCAAATTGAAAGAAGTTGCAGACGACAATTTCAAGATGATGGAATTTTAATTTTGTTCGTCTTTTAAGGTAGAAAACATTGTGGATAATGAAGAAATTGCTTGACACAAGCAATTTCTTCATTTTCCACAATGTTTTCAAAAGCTCTATAATTGAGGCGCGTAAAAAGGAGGCCTTTAGTGGGAATGGGATAAATAAGCTGCACTCACGAAGTTTAGGCTTCTAATAAATGTCGGCAAATGTCAATGTTCACTGCCGGTAAAAATGCCTTATTTGATTGGTCAATTGTTTCTTTGATTGACAGCCGTGACAGGTCTAGACGATCAACGTTAATAAAGTATTCGGTCATGTTGTCGAGGCTAATTAGTGCCATTGCCTTTCGCACGTGCGCTTTTGTTGGAATTGTCATGCACACAGCCTGAATTGTTAATGAAATGACATGTGTCAAAATAGTTGCAATTGGAATTGTTAGAATATTTAAGGCTTTTTAACTTAAACGTCTTGGACAAGACCCCAGAACTGTTCGAACAGTTTGACAGTCAAGATCAGCTTTGGTGAGTTTTCTTTTGGTTGGTTTCTCTTGGTTCTTGTTATTCTGTCTTAAAGAACTCTTTCATTAATGCTTCTCCATTATTCAAAAGTTTTAATTTTTTATTGGTATCGTAATTGGTATGTTATGAATACTTTTTCTAATAAAGTTAAAATGTTTTCATTTTAGCAATTATATTGGTAGTCTATCCAGGCCATTTAATGTCCGCGATAGTTTTTTCTTCTTGTGCCACCAATCGTTTATCAGTCTTGAAATTTATGATTACCTACCTCTTCCTAAACCGTTTGGTTCGATTAAAATATGAAAATGATTTCCCTTAATCTGTATCACCTAAACCGCCTTGCAGAATTGCAAATACAAAGTGGTCAAAGCCAATAAGGAAAGGACCAACTGAGAAATAAGGTTCGCCTTTCTAAACGAAGTCAATGCCTAGGCAGTAGAACTAATTTTAATGAAAATTGTCAGGAACATTCCGCATGTAGTCCTTTTTGGAAATATAAGCGCTTTTTATCTAGACATATGGATATCTCTGATTGTAGTGATTTAAATGACAATTTCGGGACTCAGTTGTCGAACGTTTGTTTAGCGCATCTTCAAAAAAAGAAAAAGAAAAAGCGAATAAGGCTAAACTATAATCATTGGTTAAAGTATTTTCTTTCTTAAATATGCTATGAATGGTAGATTTTGTTCTGTTAAATATTAATTCAAGAATGTTTTGTTGATGTGCTTGTTTTTCAGTGAGCTGCCCTACATTCTTCTGTATCTATTTCTATCAAAAACCGACGTGGGATTGACTTGTAAATAGAATACAGTCTAGAGTATATCGCATTTAATCTTTCGGCTAACTTAACACATTCCCTCACATTGACGTTTTTGACACCCAAAGAAAAACAATTGGGTAATTATTGTGGAAAATAAAGAAATTGCTTGAACCAAGAAAGTTGAAAGAATCTAACATTTCAGAATCTTGAATTTATCGTCTTTCAGTTTTGACCGGTCGAACATTTTTGTCTGTTAAGGGTTAATATGTTCCCCTTTTCCTTTATTGCAGCCTTATAACGTCGTCTTATTAACTCTTTCCTGTGTCAGTGTAAGATCGATGTATTTAAGAGATGAAGAGAACATTTTTTGTTTTCATGGAGGTATGAACCGGAAAACCTTATCACATTGTATGAATACGCGAAGCGGATTCATACATTGTGTGATTAGGTTTTTCGGTTCATACCTCCATTGAAACCAAAAATTTTCTCTTAATTTCTTAAACTTTAATAGCATCGAGCGAAAAAAACCCAACAACAACAAATGAAAAGCTTTACAAATTTTGATACCTTTTTGTATGGGACTATTTTGTGCGGAAGCATACAAAATCGCTGCGTACTCAAAATTTTGTTCGTGGAGTTATGAATATTTTTTTTCGACCAATCAGAACGCCCGATTATGATAGACGAAACTGAAAGTTAAATTATTGTTCATTGAGAGAAACAACAGATTGGCTGAATTTTCACGAATGGCGGAATCATGAGTGAGCATATGCTTTAGTTGAAAGTTAAATCGATCTCACACCAAAACTAACAATTATTCTATTTCTTTAATGTATGAATAGACAAAGTATTATCGTTAAAGGGGGTTACGCGTAAAATCGCGTCATTTCGCATGTGTTTGACATGAAAGCCTATTGATGTCATCAGCTTCTTTGGTGCCGAAGTTACGACGTTAATAGCCCGAAATGATCGACAACCGGGTTAAATCTATCCCAAACAGTGAGTTTATAGTTTTGATAATTTGAGTTTTTCGGTGAATCTATCGAGTGATAAACACCGAGAAATCTTAATAATCTTCTGGAAAGTAGTAAAGAGTGATATGATAACAATGTATAGCACCTCAAAATTAGAAAAAAATAAAGAGAAGAAATTGAAAGTCGGTGTTGAAAATTTTGACATATTAGTAAAAGAAATACACTAAAATGTTTTTACTGCGCGTTCGTAAGCTATTCTATAGATAGAGAATGCAACGTTTTACGACGTCTTAAAATTCTTACTTATAAAAATTCTGAAAACATTTCATCCAAAAACGTTAATTTGGCAAAACGTTTTTTAAAGTGACATTTTAGGAAGTGGCATTGCCTATAATAAGACCGCTTTATATTAATTGACCAATTGCTGGTCCCACCCACTAACTCCATAGGCCCCGCCCATTAACTCCAACAGGAAGTTCCGCTTCGACCTTTAACGGAGTTATTTTCCAAAATGTTACAACAAAGTAAAATACAATCCAAGGATATGTTTTAGTTTCTGTGTGTATTTCCGTTAATTTATCGTCGCAACGATAGCAATGCCCATATGAGCGACGTCCATAGATGAAGGTAAGTTGTTACGGGGGATAGTGCAAAGATAAAGGACGAAACTGCTGAGAGCTCCGCCTAATTCTTTAACGTGCTCGATGGATAGCACCGTCAAGCGGGGCCTCGGTCTAACGTCTCATTGGAGTTTCAGTCTGAATCACTGAAATAAAATGTAATTCTAGTTTCGTCTATAAAGAACGGGCGTTTTGATTGGTCGAAAAAGTTATTCATACCTCCATGAACAAAATTTTGAGCACGCAGCTATTTTGTATACTTCCGAACAAAATTGTCACATACAAAAAATATCAAATTTGTACAGTTTTTGCTATTTTCGCTCAATGCTATTCATTTATAAGAAAGGATGAGAATATTTTGTTTTCATGGAGGTATGAACCAAAAATCAAATCACACTTATGTATGAATTCGCTTCGCGTTTTCATACAGTGTGATTAGTATTTGCGGTTCATACCTCATCTCTTAAGTGTTCAGGTAGCCACCATATTCTATAATCGAGCAAGATTGAAAAGGATAATCAATCGGCTAAAGAATATACATTTTCCCCCTAGGAAAACCCCGAAACAACAAACAAAAAGCATGTATCATAACCAATTGGTGGTATTTGTTTTCCTGATGTCAGTACTGGCAACCTCTCTGGTCTCTTCTGGAACCTTCACTCAATATTCGAGAGAAAATGGAGGCAGATGTAGAGCCAAAGCAGAGGCTTTCAGTTTGATCTTACCAAGCCTTGTCTCGTGTGCCTTTTTATGTCAGTCTCGAAAGGAGTGTAGAAACATGAACTACAACGAAGAAATTCGGACTTGTGTTGGATGCAGAGACTCTTGTGATGCGACAAATACTCTTGGAGGGTCATCTGAAGGACAATGTTGGAAAAGTAAAGGTATTTAAGAAATGAAAAGAATATTTTTTGTTTTCATGGAGGTATAAACAGAAAAACCAAATCACACTAATGTATGAATACGCGAAGCGGATTCATACATTAGTGTGATTAGGGTTTTCGGTTCATAACTCCACGAAAACAAAAAATATTATCTTCGTTCCTTATAAATTAATACCATCGAGTGGGAAATGCAAACACGTTACAAATTTGACACTTTTTTGAATGGGACTATTTTGGCGGAAGCATACAAAATAGCTGCGTGCTCAAATTTTGTTCATAGAGGTTTGAATGATTTTTTTCCGAGCAATGAAAACGACCGCTTTTGATAGACGAAACTAAAAATTCAATTATTTCAACTTGTATTACATGCATCAACATATCTCCTTTGGTTTAGGTTCAAAGTTCTATTTCCGCCTGCATTTTTTTGTTATCCTTTCCTTATTCTTTTTTGTCTTAGTCCATTCCCACACAACCCCCACCCCAAGAAAAAAAGCTTTGAAAAACATTGTGGTAAATGAAGAAATTGTTTGTCACAAGAAATTTTTTCACTATCCACAATGTTTTCCATCCAAAAAGATCGGGTAAAAATCAAAATTCCATCAACTTGAAATCGCGTCTGAAGCTTTTTTTTCAATTTTGACCAGTCTAAAATTGTCTTGTGTGGGTGTCGGTTAAATAGTTGTCGAATGATAAGTTAGTAAATTCTTTGGTTTAAGTGGTAAATCGGCTGGAAGCCATAGTTATGTGGACTAGGCGGAATGGTTAAACAGCTGTTAAAAGACCTATTAATCCTGATTCCAAACAATAAATGATACAGTGTTCTACGGAGTCCTCGGATTGTCCCCTTATCTGTTATATGACCGAACTTATTTCATTGGAATAGTTTATTTCATGTCATTATGACCTTAAAACAATTCGAAAATACTCAATCCAAACGATTGGGGAGACTGAATCAATAATACGGACTAGACATCAAAGATATTCACGGAAAATGTAAGCATGCATGGAAAAGTATTGGGATACAGAAATGAAAGATGCAGCACAAAACCCGGTGCAAATACAGTCTTTCTTTCTCGAGCGACCACCTCTGTTAAGCGGCAACTTGTTAAGCGACCACAATCAAAATCCCCCTTTCAAAATTAAAAGCTGACTTAAAAAAGGTCGTAAAAGCATATCGTAAATAAATCGAATGTTGTTGAAACCCATTAAAATCAACCCTTGAGATATTCCACAACTTTATAGTATTATTTTATTGACCTGACGGACCGTGACCTCTATTTGGACAATTAGGCCATTGACCTATTGTCTTCGGTATTTCTCGTTTTATTCCGCTAGTCGATCATAACATTTAAATAATGAGGACCTTTCCTGTGTTATCTTCCCTTTGTGCTGTTACCATTAAATCAGAGGTGTGCCAAATTGTACATTGGTCCTTTCACTTCAGTACCTTTGTTTTTATCCTTGTTGCGATTTTTTATTTGCTTTTTCCAGTTTGTTTATAAATACAAATCTCTCGATGGTGTTAGTTTATGGTTCAGAAATAACATAAAAATGTATTTTTGAGAAAAAACGGACATTTCCAGCTCTAAAGTTTGCATTATACAGCTGACCTTAAAACAAGACAGTGCAAAGAAACTAAGGATATAGTCCAAGTAAAGCACTGATAGGGGCCAAATGTATTTCTGGAGAGTATTCAAGAGAGATAACCTAAGAATGTCCCTCTTGGTAAATGCACGTATTCAAAAATCGAAATGTCTACGAATGTGGTAGAACGAAGTCCTACTGCACTTAAAGTCAGGGGTTCGAGGCGAGAGCGATCTTTTCTTTTTATTCTTATTTTACTTTATTTTATTCGTCTTTTTAACCATTTTACTCCAAAATGTCAGAGAATAAGTCTCTATAGCACTCGGTAGTGTAAATAAAATAGCTTTGCCGTTCTTTCGTTTCTTCACGTATTCTTGATACTGTACCGTTGTTCTCCTAATTCGCTTCAGCTGATATTCGGAGGTATGACAATGGTCTCTCAGTATCTCAAAAATAAGTCGGAAACGATGCAGTCATTTTAAGTCCGTTTTTTTGTTGACAATTGTCTTTCTTTACCCCCGGTCTCACAGACCCCGATTTCCAAAATAACATTAGAACATGTGATGGGAGCTATCGCACATTACACTATACAAAAAGGAGCCACTTTATCGCAACGGGTAGGGGGTTAGTTCCCGGGAATTATCTAACATCAACAGGTGTTCCTGAATGATACTTTTGCAACTGTTTATCCACTGAAAGATTTTATCACCGTAAAATGGAATCGTGCAGATGCACTTTCTTTAACGCGCATTTGATTGAAAAAAAGTCAGTTATGGTTCTTAGCAGTTTCGAACCCGCGTTGACTGTTTCAGGCCTGTGCGTTCTATACCACTCGACCACTTATGTGTTGAGCAATTGGGTCGATATGCAAACCTTAGATTTTTTAAAAGAACATTGAATTTCTCTGGGTAAGGACGAAATAACTCGTAAACGCGAGACTTTCCCCGAGATCAAATTTATTCATAGTTAATTTATTCATTGCATAAAGGTCAAGTCATGTCAACAATTTCAAGCTCTACTTCTTACACGTTCAGCTTACTGTCAGCTGAATTTCATTCTTTCATTACCGCTCACGAGGTCCAAAGTACGATCCCCAGTCGCGGCAAATATGCTTTGCCTATTTTTTCTCCCACCAATGGGTGGATAATCGTAAACGGAGTGGAGTGAGTAGCTTGAGGCCTGAAAAGGATTTAGTAGTAGGACTTGAGTGAAAATACTAGAAATCCATGGTTAGGTGCTCCAGCCGCCGCGATATGGCTGAAATACTGTTAAATGTGAGATTAATCAATCAACCAATCAATTAACCAATCAATCAACAAACCAATCAACAAATCAATCATCTAATTGATTTTCTTCAGTGACAAAAACTTTGTTAAGTTTCTGACCACTTAGAAACCCAATTTATACGCTAACTCGAAGTTGTGGAAAAATTTCAAATCTTCACGCAAAAAATTCAAGAAAAATACATCCACCATAGGCAATTATTCAATCCTTTTCACGTGTTTTATAAGCAATAGGAAAACGTTTCACGATAACACAACTAAGAGAAAATGTCCCACCCATTAATATTAGTTGTAAAAAACTGGGAGCATTGTATTTTCTCAACAGTTTTAATCTCAATTTTAATTCGAGTGTCTGACATAAGACTCATTAATCGAGTACTACTTTTTCAGGGAAACTCAAGTGGGCGTCTAGACGTTTCAGTGTATAAAGGGTTAAATTATGTAGTAGTCATAGAACGCCCAATTTATTAAACGAGTAATTTATAGACACATAAAAACGAGGCTTTGTCTAGTTTTTATCTATTACAGCTGGTGAGTTTAATAAATTCGGGATTCTATGTATAATAAATGACGTTATGACGTTATTTTGGCAGTAACGGATAGGCGTTGCCATAGGCTTCGAATTCATTTGAATAGTTACTACACTAATGTAATATCACCAATGTAATATTAAAAAGAGTCAACGATTTAACCCATTCCCACACAATCCCTCCTTTTTACGCCCCATAGAAAAAGGCCTTGGAAAGCATTGTGGAAAATGAAGAAATTGCTTGTATCAAGTAATTTCTTCATTCTCGACAATGTTTTCTACCACCAAAAGAAGAAAATGCTTGTCAAAATATTTTTTCTACAATGTTTTCTAAATTATAAAATCACAGGGGGGGGGGGGGTAAAAACAAGGGATTGGACAGTAAAGCATTAAGGACTACTTCTTGTGAACCGTACAAAGTTGACAGTGCAAATTGTTTTATCCAAGCGAAATCCCTATAAAGTACATTTCCTGTAGCTAGTCTATAAAATCCTTTATTGCGGTATTAGTTGTTTATTTTCTCATCTTCATTATATTTTCTCGAATTAACATGGTCTTGTAATAACAAAAATTAGTTCACAATAATATTTTTTGTATCAGAGAAAATAGTTGCCATTGGTGTCAGGAATGGTATTCTATACTGGTATTCTCATGCTAAAGCTAAACCCTTTTCAGCTGTCCAAAATTTTAGACTTGTACAAGTTCAACTTGGTAGTAGACGACATCATTAAATCAGTACAATTAAAAAAAATGCCAACCTATATAGTAGCTAGAAAATATTATGGGAAAAAAGAAGAAATAGAAGCAATTTCTTCTTTTTCCACAATGTTTTCTAAAGTATGATATCACAAGGACGTAAAAATCAGGGACTGCAGTGGAAAGGGTTAATATGTCATCACCTCAATCTCGGAGCAACAATTTTCACTGTAGCGATATTTGCTATGTATACGGGTGGCATAGATGTGACATGTGCGTTTTTTTATTTAGACCTAAAATCTAAAAGATTCGAAAGAAAACGAATTGCTATCTCGTGGGAACGAGATACGCAGTCAATCAAAAAATGTATCTATGTCGAGCGGCACGAGATAGTAAGTCGTTCCCACGAGATAATCATTCAACCAGGCTTCTTCTCTAAGGCGGCATCCATGTGTATTTCCGTTTATTTATCGTCGCTACCGTAGCACATGCCCATATGAGCGACGCCCCCCAGAACACGGTTAGTTGTTAGGGGGGATAGTGCAAGGATACAGGACGAAACTACTGAGAGCTCCGCCTGGTTCATTAACGTGCTCGATGGATAGCATCGTCACACGGGGCCTGGGTTTAACGTCTCATCCGAAAGACAATTAGTTGGTTATAGATGATATGATCAGCCCAGGGCTCGAACCCGTGATCTTGAGGTTTGAAATCAAGTGCTCTACTAACTGAGCTAATCGGGCTGACAACGGCATCCATTTTAAAGATATAAATAGCATAAATAAATATAGGCTTTGATGTTTTGTGTATCTCGTTCCCAAGAAATAGCAATTCGTTTGCTTTCTTCTTTTTTTATACAAAAAAGAAAATGAAAAGGTAAAAAGGTAAGTGCTTTGTGAGGTTGGATTTTTTTTGGTCTAAATAAAAAAAAAAGACGCAATAACCGTTCTTTAAATCGATTTTCTCATTAAAAAAATGTATAAAACGAAAAATGCTTTGGGAGTTTTTTTTTAATAAAAATAAAAGAAGAAAGAAAACGAATTGCTATCTCGTGGGAACGAGATACACAGCCAATCAAAATCTGTCTCGATGTCATGCGCACGAGATAGTAAGTCGTTCCCACGAGATAATCATCCAACCAGGCTACTTCTCTAAGGCGGCATCCATCTTAAAGTTATAAATAGCTCAAATAAATAAAGATCGACTCTGATTGGTTGTGTATCTCGTTTCCACGACATAGCAATTCGTTTTCTTTCTTTTCTTTTTTTTCAAAATAAAAAAAAAACGCACATGTCACCTCCATGCCACCGTAATTAGGTCTAAAGAAAGTAAATCATATTCCATGAAGGACCATGGTAACATATTCGCTTACAGATCATTCCACGAGTTTGCAACACTGATCAGGCGTACTTTAAATCTCAGAACATTCAGTCATACATGCAAAATTTAAATTCCAGCAGGCAATGATCCCTTTTCTTTATTACTTTTGGCCTATTTTTGAGATGACCTTCTCTGAACAACAGGTATTTAACTTTTTCCTGTTTTGCAACGTCTTAGCCCTATCCAACTTCAAAGGTTTTGCGGACGCAAATACTTTGAAAAATAATCATTAAGTTTGATAGAAAATATTGTAAAAAGAAGAAGAAAAAATCAATTTCTCCTTTTTCCACAATACTGGATTATAAAATCACAGGGACGTAAAATCCAGGGATAGAACGGCAAAGGGTTAAACAAATATTTCAACTACTGAATTGCCAAATGATTTTGAATCCCAATATTATTATTCAAATAGACGTCAACTTGGATTGTCTGTACCTTCCTAAAAGATGCCGGGAAAATGATATGGTTCCTTTAGATACAACTATATACTGTTTTTATCAGGAGGAGAGTACGCTACAGATTGTCTTGACCTTGTTAAGAGATTCAACGCGACGGAAGAAAATGTCTATTCGGTAAAAACAAACAACGGTAAGGAGTATGACGTCTCCTGTGTTAAAATCGCCTTCAATGATCAACCTGAATGGACGGTAAGCAGACGTATCAACTCATACAGCCAGACAATCAGCAAACGGACGCCCGCAAGAAAATAGAAGTGGAAAACAATGTGGAAAGTGAAGACATTACTTATTACAAGCAATTTCTTCATTTTCCACGTTATTTTCTATCCTGTACCGCCGCCGGGGATCGAACCCATGGCATCCCGTGATTGAAGATTAGGAGTCTGACGCGCTACCGACTGCGCTTTGACGGCGGCTTGTCTGTACTTAAACTGGCCAAAAGTTAGTACTTCAAACGCGATGGCATAGCTTCTATCCGTACACGGTGTCCCTTCTTTTGGGAAATTCGTTTATCATTGAACAGTAACAGTTATTTTGAAACAAAATTTTATACTCTCTCAGACTATGACCAGATCAACCATTTTCGGTTTTTATTTGTAAAGTGGGTCGCTATAAGACACTAAAAGTGGAGGGAATGCGAAATTCTCTTTGAACTGTTTTCATTAAACCGATGAAAATAAGTGATTAATTTTGAAATATATTCGACGTTTTAGCACACTGATTATATCACTCTAATTCTGACACTTTTCCTAGAAAAAAACCTTCCGTCAGAAAACTTGACGTTGTTTTTAATTAGGGAGAAAAGGATAATTTCACTTAAACACTCATCATATCATCAACATGTGTATGATTTTAATCATCTGTTTTTCAAACTCTCGCAGAGAATTTATATCATAAGAAGAAAAGATCAATTTGAGATCGAGTAATAAGAAAGCAAAATTTATTTAGGAAACGAAAGAAATAGTTTTGTTTACACTGAGTTATAAACCTAAAAACTGAACCAAACTATATGAATAAGCGAAACGGATTCAACACCAGTGTGATTAAGTTTTTAGGTTAATATCTCGATGAAAAGGAAAAATAATCTCTCCATTTTTAACAAATTATGCCATAAGAAAAAAAAGATTAACTCTTTTTGAGTAAAAGTCATGGGTCTACTTTGTGCATAGGTATACAAAATACATGTAGTTGCGTGCTCAAAATTCTATTTCATTTTATCCATACTTTTATTCAAGTGTGAAAAAAAAAAAAAAAAAAAACCCCAAAAAAAACCCCTAAAAACCAGCAAAGCCAAATGCTTGTATCTTGATAGACGAAACATAAAATTGGATGTTAATACCTTAAAATTTATACACATGGTGAAGTGAAAACTTTTTTATTTTCTTCAGTTTTAACAGTTTTGATGGTAATACAAAAACGTACCTTCATATATTTCCTTTGGACATTGACTTATTATAGCCTCGAGACATTTCAGGCGGTATTACCGAAGAAAGGAGTTTAAAGTAAAGAATAAGATGAAAAGTAAACTAAAATCAAAGGACTGAAAGTCCTGAGAGCGGTTTTGCTGGCTTATCAGTAGCCGCGCTTAATAATGCCAACATGTATTACCAAGATGAGTAAATAAAGCGTACAACTAAGTGGGATGAGCAGCTGGATGCTCGATAAGGATTTATTGGTAATACTGGTGTGAGAACTACCAGGGATCTATGGTTAGGAGCTCCAGCCGCCCTGATATAACTAAAATACAATTCAAAGTTGCGCTAAAACCCCATTCAATTAATCATGACCCTTTAACTGGTTACCGAAATCGCTATTTTGATTTAAATCCAACGCTTTCTTTAATATTATTTCATCAGTGCGTGAAAATGTGTGTTTATGTGGTAAAAGGTTAAATGATAAAAGTTAAAGCAACCAAAGCTAACATTCAATTCTTTTTGCTTTGAGCATATTATTTTTACAATTGAAGTAAAGTACTACATGTTCGTTTTAAAGATATAGTCGAATTCGAGAGGTGAAAGAGTGTTTTATTCGGTGGGGTTAAATAGGCACTTGAATCGCGACTATAACAGGGTTGTAACTTGAAGCATGTACTGCGTGTACGGGGTGTAAATTTGCTTATTCCTGCTAGGTCAAAACTAACAGACAGGGTTAGGAGTTTGTTTACATGTATTCGCGTACTCCGCTAATCACTGACCTAGATTCTATCTTGAAACGCGAGAGGAAATTATTTCTCTCATTTAGACAGTTCATTAGACAATTTACTACGAACATACTAAGTCGAATGTTTAAACTATTTTCCTCGATATTCATGACTAAAAGGAGGCTATTGGCATTCAGCAAGTAAGTTGTTTTCTTCATCAGCGATGAAACAAGATGGAGGCGATCACATAAATTTTCACTTCAAGTTTATGAGCATGCGTTGAAATTATTGGAAAATTCGTGAGAACTTGTTTCCGGTTGATCGATGTGAAATACCGGTTTTGTCCAACAAAACCGCTAAAAAACTAACTTGTATTACAGGTATTCATGCGCCGTAAAGACAATAAGCTAGCATTCAACCGCACGTTTTACGAATATGAAGTTGGATTTGGTGATGTTCGAGGCAATCACTGGCGAGGTAAATCTGAGTTGCTGTTTTTTTAAGTTAATCTTTTCCTGTTCAATCCCTGGTTTTTTACGTGTCTGTGATTATTATAACTGAGAAATACATTGTAGAAATGAAGAAATTGCTTGTAACAAAAAATTTCTTCTTTTTCCATAATATTTTCTACCCTACTGATTGGTTATTTTTCAAAGTTCACTTCCAGAATTAACGAACGATATGTTTGGTCGATTGATTCTTTGATTCACAACCGCGATTGGTCAGTTACAATGATCTGTGTCGTTGAATGGTATAAAAGAATAACCAGAGGGTAAGTTTTTAATGTAATGGGGTCACTTTTTTTATACAGGTCTAAGATTTCTGCACGAGATGACGACAAACACAAGTTCAGAAGTTTTGATTATATTTGATGTCCAGGGAAGCCCAAATATAGAAGAAGGACGCCAGAGTTTCACAAACTTCATGGTAGGCCCTGCCCCTGGATACAGACTATCTGTTGGTAGAGAAGTGATAGATACAGGTGGTAAGTCGAAACCTTTTCTTTTATATACAATGGTTTGTTGCGGTTTGATAAGGTCCCCCATTCTTACTGCGACATGCCTCCTTATTCCCTTTACTTCAGGTCCAGGGTTCGATCTCCGGTCGTGGCACATATCCTTTCCGACATTTGTCTCAAACCAATTGGTGGATAATCGTAAACCTTAGTGGGATGATCAGCTGGGGTTTAGAAAGGATGTTGTAGCAGTACTGGTGTGAGAAATACCAAAAATCCTTGGTTAGGTGCTCAAACCGCCACTGTATTGATTGAAATAATGTTAAAATGGCATTTAAACCCTATTCAAACAAACTAACAAACTCATTGTTATTACATATCTTATACCCATTTGTAGCCCCTGCAATCCTCATTTTTTTCCCCACTCAACCTATTCCAACACATGAAAATTTTAGACCAGTCAAAATTCAAAGAGGTTGCGGACGACAATTTTAAGTTGTTGTAATCTTTGAAATATTTGTCTTTTGGGATAGAAAACATTATAGATAATGAAGAAATTGCTTGTCACAAGCAACTTCTTCATTATCCACATTGTTTTCCAAAGCCTTTTTCTTTAGGGGCGCAAAAAGGAGGGAATGGGTTAATTTTTCTCCTCATTCTATCATTTATGCTTTATTTTCGTCTTCTTTTATTTCCACTGGCTGAAGGTCAGTGATAAGGCTTTGTGTTCAGCGTGCGTGCGTCCTTCCGTGCGCCCGTAATCTTTTTCTTCTAGCTTCTTCTCAGAAACTACTGCGTATAATTCAATCACGTTTCACAGTAATGTTTATGGAGTGGTCGTCTTTTTTAAATTCATTGAAACAATATGGAACCATAAAAACACAGGTTTTATGGGTGGAGTTTATTTTACCAATATAGATTTTAAAGAAAAATCTCACAAAATCTTCTTCTCAAAGACTACAGGATAGAATTAAATCGAATTTCCCAATAAAGCTTTTTGGGTTCTCTGCCAAATACCACGAAAAAATTGGGTTCGTAATGAGTGGGCTTTATGGACGTGGCTTATTTTTCTTTTATCTTGAGAGAATTGGGATTTGTCAATAATCATGGATTATGTATGGGTTGGGCTTAATTTTTCTTATATGGTCTATAGGCGAATTTCATTAAATTGATAATCACTCTCGTTGAATTTGGGCCACATGCTTTTGGGGTCAGACAGTGTCATCAATTAAATTATTTACCCCTTAACCAATTCCCAAAACAGTGGAATTTAAGACCGGTTCAAATTGAAAGAAGTTGCAGATGACAATTTCTAAATTATTTAGTTAAATAATGTCTGATTCCACCGAACCATTTTCGGAGAACTTCAATAGACCACTTTCGCTTAGTCACGAAGATAGTCACGAACTCAATATCCGCTACATTTTTCCTGTATCAGTTGAAAGATTGCATTAAAGCCAGTGGAGAGATAAACACCCTCTTCGGTCTCCTGCTTATTATTTCTTAGCCCTCCCATGGGGACCTGAGGATAGTGATTTGAGCAACTTTTATAGAAGACAGCATACTGATTGATCTATTGGTACAAGAGGAGAATATTTTGAAAGATAATTTAATAAAATTATTTTTGTTGTCATAGCATCCGGGCATTTCATATTTTTCTAAACCTATCAACTAATGAGGGAAATAACTACACAAGGATTACAATACGCAAATTCACCTGAATCTGGCTGAGTGCTTATGGAAATATTGTTAAAATAACCATGCTTTTTAACTTCTTTGTTGGCATGATGACCTCTGTGGCTCTGCTTCTGGGGACCGAGGATATTGATGTCAGCAATTTTGAAAGAGTTCAATACCCTAATGCTTTTTCCACAAATGAATTCTTTAGACCTTTATATGGCCAGGAGCAAAATTTATGAAAGAGTTTCATTTTGAAAAAAATCATTTATATTGCCATAAATTTCAGTTCCTTTATCAACTTTGGATGAGGACTACATAGGAAAGATAGTGCAAAAATCAACTCAGATTGGCATTGTGGTTTGAGAGAAAGCATCGTTTGAAAGAAGGCTTCAAATGATACGGTTGATGTAATCAGTGCCGCCGCCATAGCGCAGTCGGTAGCGCGTCAGAGTCCTAATCTTCAATAATGGGATATCATGGATTCAATCCCCGGCGGCGGCACATATTCTTTCCAACATTTGTCTCTCACCAATGGGTGAATAATCGTAAACCTAAGTGGGATAGCAACTGGAGGCTAGGAAAGGATGTAGTGGTAGTACTGGTGTGAGAAATACCAGGAATCAATTGTTAGGTGCTCCAGCCGCCTAGATATGACTGAAATACTGTTACAAGCGGAGATAAACCCCATTCAATAAATATGATAATATCGACAGATAGTGGGTGATATTAATGGTTAATTAATATACTGACCAAATATCGATGTCAGTAAGATTGTCTGTGAATCGGCCCCTTTTATGTTGCAAAATTCTTTTTATCTACATATAAAACTACATTAAAGGATATTATTAATGAATGTAGACGTAAACATCTGCTCAAATTACCATTTTTTCTCTTCGTTTTTAGCTAATCTGAGCACAATGTGAGCTTTAAGGATCATCGAGTGTCTGTCGTCTGTTGTAAACATTGTTTAAACATCTCCTACCATTATAACTTGGTAAATTAGGTCCAAACTTGGCAGAAATATTCCTTGGTTGATCCTTTACAAAACATTTCGTGAATTTTGAATGGCAAAAAATGATGGCGTGGCAGGGCGGGTTTTAAAAAATCAAGAAAAATTATGAAATAATTCTTTAAGTATTTTCTCCTCCGTAATCACTTTTCTAAGTTGGACCTTCCAAGTTTAACCAAACGTGAAAGGAATTTCCCTTGAGTGCCCTGCTAAAAATCTGTACGCGAAATTTTAATTCGGGAAAAAATGGGAGTGTGACAGGGCGGGACTTATCAGATTCAGAGATGTCACGAAAAACCCTTAAAAAAAACACACACACACACACACACAAAAACACTCTTCTCATAAACCGCTTGGGCAATTAATGCGTTGCTAACAGTTCCTTAAATGATATCTTAATATTTGTGGACTGTCAATGGAAATGGTCATCACGGGAAAGTTAAAAAGTACTGACCTTGAAAGCTACTTAGACTGCGATTAATTGAATTTGCATTAACGTCACTGTCAGTAGTATTTCAATAATACCACGGTTGGTAGATGCACCTAACCATAGCTTCATGCTATTTTTCACGCCAGAACATGTACATGTACAACTCCAGCATCAGCGGCTAAGTAACTTTAAAGGAAAATCACTTATTTTGTTTCCGTCGAAGAGAGACAAATGGCGCGTTTGTCAATATCTTTTTTCGAACTAGGGACCGTGCTCATGACATGTCCTCTATTACCGAGACGCTTGGGTTTAATGAAATAATCTACTATGCCAACAGGGACGATCCGCCATCAGTTCTTTCGGTGTTTTGATTTGATTTGAGATCCTAAGTTGATTAAAAGAGTGTTACATTTTGTATATTTATTACACAGTGCCATGTATATATTTCGTAAAACATTTAATTTGCTTGCAGCCCGCTTCGTAATCATTACAAAACTCGTTGTAAAAGCACAACACGTTCACGGTAAGTTAGAATCGGCAGTGATAAACGGAGGTTTAACCACGGATTTCTTTCGCGGTACATTGATTGATTGGGTTTAACGCCACTTTAACAGTTTTTCAGTCATATTGCGGCGCCAGGAGCACCTTACAATGGATTATTGGTATTTCTCACACCAGTACTACCACTACAACCTTTCCTAGCCTTAATCCGCTATCCCACTTAGGTTTACGTTTATCCACCCATTGGTGTGAGACAAATGTCGGGAAGGATTTGTGCTGCCACCGGGGATAGAACCAATGACATCCCATGATTGAAGATTAGGAGACTGATGCGCTAGCGACTTCGCGGTACAAGCTTGGTGAAACAAAACAGCATTTATCCTCTTCAATGACAGAAATAGTATCTATTGGATTTTATAATTGATAATCAAACTTTGAAACAATATATCCCCCTCCAACTTAGGCCTTCTCTCCATCATATTGTATAATTGTTTCCCATTATTGGCTACCAACTTAACCATTTAAATGGGTTTAAAGTATTTCTGATCTGTGCCCATCTTTGCCCGCTTGCTGTGTTAGGTTTCTGGCCATAGACAGTGTCTCAGCCAAACTACCATAATGGTGGTAAGTGGGCATGGCAAGCGTCACCTGTCATAAGATGGATCGCGACTGTCAATCAAAGAATCCATCGACCAATCAATTCATTCATTTCGACCGGAAGTGAACTTTTGAACTTGCCTGGCCTGCGAACAGGCAATTAACAGTCCAAAAGTATAATACCTGGCAATCGCGAATATTACAAAGCCTAATTTATCGAGTGAATGGGCTATCAATTTATTTGGCATTCAAAGTAGGACCACGCTCGTTTGATACAATTTTAACGCAATAACCATTAAAGTGCACAAATAATGCATTGTGATTCCAGTGGAAAACAGATACGTGCCTTCAAGATTCCAACAAAAGTAACTTTTCGACGACGGACAAAGATTTTTCTGGATCCTCATGTTCTTCAAAACATGGCCATGGTGGGTGGTGGTGGAACACGGCTTGTTTGAGTTCAAATCCAACAGGACCTTACAACGTCAATGGATGGGCAGAAAGGATGGACAATCTATTTGAAGAAAGCTGTTTGAATTTCAAGAATGTGAATAAACTAACAATGGCCTTTCGTAGAAGATTTTGAAAGGTAAATATAGGAGGGAAAAAAAGAGACAGATAGACAAGCAAACATACTTTCAAACAGACAGACAGGCAAACAGACCGTCAGACAGACGGATAGACGGAAACGTAAATATGGAAGAGAAGTAACAGAGAAGTTGAATGGGGAGGTAAATAACAGAGAAGTGAATGAGTGAGTGAGAGAAAGAAAGAGAGAGAGAGAGAGAGAGAGAGAGAGAGAGAGAGAGAGAGAGAGAGAGAGAGAGAGAGAGAGAGAGAGAGAGAGAGAGAGAGAGAGAGAGAGAGAGAGAGAGAGAGAGAGAGAGCTTACAATAAGGCTTTGTGACAACGACAATAACAAACAGACAGAGACTGATAAATTAAACAAAGACTACATGCATATAAACTCATAAAAAGACGAAACGTACCAAAGGCACATGACAATCCATTAACCCTTTACCAGTTGGCAAAATTTTAGATTAGTCCAAATTGAAGGAAGTTGAGACGACAATTTAAAGTTTATGATTTTCAGATTTTACAAGTTCCTTGGTTAGAAAACACTGTGTAAAATGAAGAAATGGCTTGTCACGGGCAATTTCTTCATTTTACACAATGTTTTCCATATTTTATTTCTTTTGGGCGTCTAAAAGCGTCATTGTTTAGGAATGTTTAAATCGATTTCACAAGTCTAATCGGGGCTGAGTAAAATGCTCATGGAATTTGTTGGTAAAATCTTAACTTTTTGTAATCAAAATGAAGTCCACAGATGTTGATGTACTATTTGATCGTGGAGAGAACTAGAAAACATCAAAGGAATCAATTGAAAAGGTAATAAGTAAATTCCAGGAACGTTTTGCTCACACGACATTCTACGTATTCAATTCCAACTTTCCCCACAAAAATGGTAAAGTTGGGACAAAACCTTTTTATCTAAAACTTTCCGAAAATCCTTCAGATATACGTGTAGCATAGAGACGTTTAACAGATTTCTAGATCAAACAATTTCGATAGAGACGCAGTCTGCGGTTCGGAGTGTGTTCAATATGTGTAAATAACATTGTATAAAAAGAAAATCACCCACTGTTCCCCTCTTTCTTATTTTATCCAGAGCAATAATTGTGGTTTGTCTAGAATTAGCCTTTTTATACGTTCTGAAAAGTGGGTCGGTATTTTTGTAATTGGAAAATTTACAAATCGCGGCTGTCACACAAGGAATCAATCGACCACACAAATAAATTGATTAAACCCGGAATAGAGCTTCGAAATGCGACATTGACTTAAGCGTATTAACCGCAGCTTATTCTAGCTGTGGTTACGACGCTTAGGTCGCAAACCAATACCAACCATTTAACTATTTTGTTACATGGTCATCACGGAAAAGTTAAAAAGTACTGATCTTGAAAGCTTCTTAGACTGCGATTAAGTGAATTTGCATTAACCTCACTGTCTGGTAATAAACCTTGCAAAATACGCCGTTTAAAACCGGTTGGAGTGAACGGGCGTGGCCAACGGAGTAGGTTCGCGGGACCATTGATTGATTGAATAGGGTTTAACGCCGCTTTTAACAGTATTTCAGTCATATCGCAGCAGCTGGAACACCTAACAATGGATTCCTGGTATCTCTCACATCAGTACCACTACATCCTTTCCTAGCCTCCAGCTGCTATCCCATTTAGGTTTACGATTAACCACCCATTGGTGAGAGACAAATGTGAATATGTGCCGCCGCCGGGAAGCGAACCCATGACATCCAATGATTGAAGATTAGGAGTCTGACGCGCTACCGACTGCGCATTGACGGCTGCTCATTTAAAATCGAAGCTGAACTTCCAGATGGCGTGACTGGGTGTGGCTAACGGAGTAGGTTGGCGGGACCAGCGATTGTTAAATTGGATCATCCTCCAAGAGTTAAGACTTTTGCTGCTTGTATCAGGCTGTTCTCCTCGCGACTATGCTTCGTTACTGATAGCAACATATAGTCCATTCCACTTTCAAAATGCATAAAATTCCAGTTTCAATTAACCCATTCCCACACAATCGCTCCTTATTTAGCCCCCCCCCCTTCGAAAAAGGATTTGGAAAATAAGGCGGACAAAGAAGAAACTGCTTGAATCAAGCAATTTCTTCTATGTCCACACTGTTTTCTACCCAAAAGACAAAGGAGTTTAGAATTCCATCAACCTTAAATTGTCGTCTGCATCTTATTTCAATTTTGACCAGTCTAATTTTTGTTCATATTGGAATGGGTAAAGTGCCTTATCAAAGAAATGACTAGAAAAAATGAAGGTGCAGACAGGTGACGGATCGCCGACCACGACCCCTGACCTCCAACAGGAAACTCGACTTACTTATTAACCCATTCCCACACGATAAGATTTTAGTCCAGTCCAAATTCAAAGAAGTTGCAGACGACAATTTTAAGTTGATGAAATCTTTAAAATTTTTGTCTTTTTGGGTAGAAAACATTGTGGATAATGAAGAAATTGCTTGTAAAAAGCAATTTCTTCATTTTCCACAATTGTTTTTCAAAGTTTTCATAATGAGGGGTGATCAAAAGCGACACTATGTGGGAATGGGTTGAACAGTGTTATTTCGTGAAATATTTTTTGTGTGTAAAATACGGCACCAGATCTTTATTTATTTATCTCATTTCATTGTTGTGCGCTTACACCAGAATCATCGTAATTAACTTTATCTCAAAACCTTTGGCGTTGCTGTCAAATCTTCTATTCAGCTGTTTGTTTTGAGGACATCGTCCTTTCTCAAACAAATTGTATCACGAACGAATCAATTTTGTTTTTTATATTTAACGAATCGTAACAAATTTGTCCTAGTATTCTTCTAGTAAGATTCAGTGTTTTGTACATAAAGGGCCGAATATGTATCTGAAGCGGTGGTAATTAGTCTTTTCGTGATATTTCCAACAATTCTATATGGTAGCTAATTGTCAAATCGCGACTGTCAATCGAATAATCAGGAGACCAATGAAATCACAAATTTAGACTCAGTTTAACTCCAACACTAGCCGCCATTTTGGTGAATCATTTTTGCTGCTTCGGCGACTTTAGGTCGCAAAACAACCATTCTACTTATTTGTAATGCCACTGGCCATAAATTTTGCAAAATTACGCCGTAAAAAGCGAAGCAGAACTTCCTGTTGGAGTCAATGGGAGGGTTGGCACTGTGAATGGGCGGTGCCACCGATTGATCCATTGACCATTTACTCCGTTGGTCACGCCCCGCGCACTGACCTCAACCGGAGGTCCCGTTTCGATTTCAAGCGGCAATATTTTTCAAAATCCATGCACAGTAGTATGTAACAAAATAGTAGAATAGTTGGTTAGAGACTTAAACGTCGTAACTACAGCTTGGATAAGCCAACTTGACACTCATATCTCGCATTTCGCACTTCACACTTAATATTTCGTTATTCTAGCATCCTCCTTCATACTTCATACATCACATTTCACACCTCGCACTTCACACTTCGCTCTTCACACTTCGGACTTTACACTTCACACATTACTTACTGCAATGTTAAACCGAAACAGTGTGACTGTATCAGCCTGAATAGAATCACTGGTAACAGTTTCTGCATGAAAACTATGCGAAGAAGAACACTGTTATTTCCCAAAAGCATCTTCGACCTATAATAAACATGCAGTTCTCGACAAGATTGAGTGTCATTAAAATTATGTATGTGCACGCAACAAAACGTCCACTTATTTTTTTTTCTATCGCAGATTACTTATTTCTGTCGCTTTGAAACAGTACACCAAATAAGATATGTAGAATCCGTCAGCATACATGAAACTCATTAAATCATTGAAAATGCTAGGTTTTCTTGTAAATTTCAAAATTAACATTAATTAGCTGAGTAAATTTCAATCAATTGGCGTTTGTGAAAAAAATATAACATAATTTTTCGTTTATCATCTTTGATTTACCACTGCATATGGTCATACTTTGTAAAAATAGAAAAGTCGTCGAAATTTAAAGATCCTGAACTTTATAAAAATCCTCCACATAATTCAATTTTTGTGACTTTTAGCTCACCGGACCACAAAGTGGTCATGATGAGATATTGTGATCTACATGTGTCCGTCGTCCATAGCTTGTCGTCGGTCGTGTGTCAACATCTTGAGTGCAGTCTAGAGGCCACAATTTTTGTTTAAATGTCTTGAAACTTGGTCAGATGGTGTGTCTCCGTAAAAACATCTGACAAGTTCAATATACGGTCATATGGGATCAAAAACTAGGTCACTAGGTCAAATCTTTGTGTGTAAAATACAGCACCAGATCTTTATTTATTTATCTCACTATATTTACCTTGTTTGCAATCCAGAGAACATATTTTTGCCACATATGGTTTGATATCTGGTCAGAATGTTTGTCTGCGTGATATTTAGGAAACTTTTACTATTGGGTTATGTGGGTCAAATACTTGGTCACTAGGTCAAATCCTAGAAATAATCTTGGTGGACTGTAGAGGCCACATTTAAGGCTTAAGTCAAATGATATTTGGTTAGAATAATTGTTTCCATGTTATCCCAGCCAAGTTCAAATTTGGGTAACATGGGATGAAATACTAGGTAACTAGATCCAATCTTATAACATACCTTGTGTGCTCTCTAGATGTCACATTCTTGCTTCAAAGGTCTTGATATTTGGTCAGAATATTTGTCTGCATTATATCTAGGTCAAGTTCGATAATGGGTTATGCGGGGTCAAATACTACGTCACTAGTTCAAATTCTAGAAATAATCTTGTGAGCACACTAGAGGCCACATTTTAGGCTAAAATCAAATGATATTTGGTCGGAATGTATGATTTCATTTTATCTTAGCTAAGTTCAAATTTAGGTAACATGGGGTCAAAAGCAAAGTCATTAGGTCAAATCTTAGAAATACCTTTTGTGCACTCCAGTGGCCATATTATTGCTTGAATTGATTGATATTTAGTCCGAATGTTTTTCTGCATTATCTATAGGTCAAGTTTGAAATAACAAGCAATTTCATCATTTTATACAATGTTTCTATCCAGACAGTTGAAAAAATCCAGAATTTCATAAATTTAAAATAGTCGTCTGCAATTTCTTTCAAGTTGGACCAGTCTAATTTTTACCGTATTGTAATTAGTTAAAAGACTACAAGATTATAAGAGTAAAGACAAAAAGTTTATAACTTTTGTCTATTTTATATATACCAGTTTGTTTATTTGTACCTTTGCAATACATTTAATTGATTATATCATTGATCATACACGCACTCTAGGGCTGAGAAAACGTTCGTGAATTTTGTTAAAAAAGCTTAACAAAATAGTGATGTCAAAATAATTTAATCTTTAATTTCCTCTATCAAAAACGGTCGAAAAAAAATATTCATAACTCCATGAACAAAATTTTGAGCACGCAGCTATTTTGTATGGTTCCTCACAAAATATTCCCATACAAAAAGGTATCAAAATTTGTAAAGGTTTGTTTTTTCGCTCGTTGCTATTGAATTATAAGAATTGAAGAGAATAGTTTTTGTTTTCATGGAAGTATGAACCGTAAAACCTAATCACACACTGTATGAATCCGCTTCGCGTATTCATACAGTGTGATTAGGTCTTTTGGTTCATACCTCCACGAAAAGAAAAAAAAAATCTCTTCATCTCTTAAATAAAATTTACAAATGTTGAATGGATGTTCAATATGAAAATAACTGAAAATTGGTCGCAAAGCAAACCCAACATCACTGTTATGATTATGATGAGGTAAATCCGGAGCACGTCATGACGTTTATGTCAATGGTCTATAGCGTTCCTTCAATGCAAAAATGCTTCCTCTCCATTTATAAGTATTATAGACTTGTCTGATATGAGCACTTGCGTGACATTTCCAACCATTACTCATGTGCGCCAAGTAAAGACTCAGATCAGCCTGTGCCTCCGCACATGAGCTTGCTTCTCAGAGATTAATAATGAAAACCAGCCCAACATGTGAAGGTTTTCTTTTCATATGATTCGAAAAGCGTTATTTTAAATGCCCTAGCACAGCCGAAAATAAACGTAACTAAAGTTATCATTTTTATAAGTATTCTTTTCCTAAGTAATAAGTAGAAAGATAATTGAACACAATGAAATAAAAAAAAAAAAAAAAAAAAAATGAAAAATTCACGAACTTTTCACTCAGCCCACGTTTTTCATTAAAAACGAGAAATTTTTTGGACATACTTTGTGCTTTTTAGTTTCGCTCCTTGAAGGCCTTTTGTGGGTACATGCGACTCTTAGAACGCTTATTTTTAAAACTTCGCTAATAAACATCTGAAAAGATTTCAATCAAATTTTATAGAAATGATCCGTCACATTTATTGGATTCCTTTAAGAAAATATATTCCATTACAACAGAGCTTCTATTGGCGGGGCTAATTTCCACAATGAAATGTAGTAGAACCACTTTAGAAAACAGCAGGACAAGTTTTTGCTCACCTGAGCTCAGGGCGAGCTTTTTTAATCGACCGATGTCAGTCGTAAGTTGTCATGAAACTATCAGCGTCTTTAAACATCTCCTCCTGAACAAATGGGCCAATCTTGATACTTGGCAGGGATGATTTTAAGGCGAAGCTCTTTTAAAAGTTTTTATATACTTGACATCTACCCCTACACTGGTTTCCAAGGTATCAGAAAGGGTGGCATAGTCTAACCTCTCTATAGATAGAAAAACAACTTCTTTCTTCAACCAGAAGGCTGGAAGCTTTGATATTTGGTATGTATCACCTTCTTCCTCATGTGTTCATATGATGCTAATTTGGGTCGTATCCGGGATCCTTCCCCATTTTACAATGAAACAAACAACAATTTTTTTAAAAACAATCTGCTCTGACACTAGAAAGCCTATGGCATTGGTATTTCGTATGTCTACTGGTCATCTACAAAGTTTGTTCATTATATAATAATTTCGTCTATCAAAAATGAACATTCTAATTGCCGAAAAGAATATTAATACCCCAATTAACAACATTTTTAGCACGCAGCTACTTTGTATGCCTACGCAAAAAAATATTTCCATAAAAAAATATCAAAATTTGTATTTTTCTTTTCGCTCTATTTCATTTAATCTTAATATATGAAGAGATTTTTTTCATGAAGGTGTGAAACGAAAAACTAATATCGTTAATGTATCAGTCTCTTCATCTCTTAAATAAAGGACATTATTTGTTCTAGAATTAAAGAAAAAACACTCGTCATCTCTGAATCGGAAATATCGAATTTCCGGATAATTCAAGGTCAAATTATAGTCGGGGCAACTTTATTCCTTCTTAATTTCATATAAAACTGAATGTTTATCTCAAACAAGTAAAACCCACAATTCCTGCTATGTCGAGTAAGTTTTGAGTCGATATTTACCTGCAAAGCAGAAACTATGACTAATAAATACAATTAACCAATCGCAATGTCAACCATATAACCAATCGACCAATGAAATTATTCATTTATACCAGAAATGATCTGTGAACTACGACAATGGCCGCCTTTTTGTCAGCCATTTCTGTTGGTTTGGCGACATGAACGTCATAACTACAGATTTTTCAAGCAGTGGTTTCGACGATTGGGTCGCCTACGAACTATTCTATTTTTTGTCACATATTACTTGCTGTCTATTTGGCAAAATAACGCCGTCGAAAATCAAAGCGTGAATTCCTGTTGGAGTCTGTGTGCTTGGCCAACGGGATAAGTGGGTGGGGCCCATTAACCCATTCTCACACAACAAAATTTTAGACTGGTCCAAATTGATAGAAGCTGCAGACGACAATTTAAAGTTGATGTAATTTCGAATTTCTTTGTCTTTTTGAACAGAAAACATTGTGGATAATGAAGAAATTGCTTGATACAAGCAATTTCTTCATTTTCCACAATGTTTTCCAAAGCTTTTTTCTTGAGGGGCGTAAAAAGGAGGGCTCGAGTTGGAATGGCTTAACAAACTTTTGACATTCTTTTGAAAATTGATTTCATAAACAATTCTTGCCAAACAGGGATAAACAGGTGGTCTAGACTAAGATCATACTGCGCATATGTGCATTCTGATCTTTGCCTATACCTCCCGTCAAAGCAGGAATATTCCAGGTTCAGTATGACGAGGGTTAAGTTTGTTTGCACCTTGAATGTATTGCAGATAAATACTTGTTATCAAATTTTAGACACCTTTAGGTACAAATATAAACCGTGTTGACACAGTCTTATCTACATGTACCCAATTCGACATTTTAACTCGTAATTTGTGCTTACGTGCCGTTCTAATACCCATCGGGTACGTTAACTCATTTCAAGGTGAAAAAATGTTAGACTGCTCTAAAATTGCAGACCATTGAAAATTAGTGAAATGTTTATCTTTCGGGTAGAAAACATTGTAGAAAATGAAGAAAGTGCTTGTTATATGTAATTTCTTCATTTTGAACAAAGTTTTTATTTTCAATTTTATTTCTTGAGGGTCTTAAAGTGTGGCTTTGTGTTGAAATGGATTAAACTACGACAGTTTTTCAATATCTATTTTAGTCAAGGACTTTGTATGTATTTAAAACAATCTTTAGATAACATTGGACAAATATTTAGCCTTAACTATTTTTTTTGAAAATGGCAATTTACGATTTAACAAGTGTACTCTCAACGGCTGGGGTCGGAATTTTCGTATTTCTTGTGTACAAATTGTTGGAGTTTTTTGTGCATGTAAGACGACTGAGAAAAGAATTTGAAGGTCTTCCCGGACCGAAAGACAAACACTGGCTTTTTGGGAGTTTGTACAAGGTGAGTGTAACAATTTCTAATTTCACTATTTCAAATGAATTGGCTTTAAGTACAAGTTACGAAACGTCTAAATGTCGGTTTAGTCTAATTTACAGAGGGTACAACAGATAATAATAAATGAATTTAAAACAATGTCTGATTTTACTGTTTCTACTGAATTAGTTTTACCAGTTACGAAACGTCAAAATGTTCGATTGGTCTTAACCTTTGTCATGTTAAACCCAGAAAGTGCAGTCTGATCTTATTCTACACTGCCGTATGTCCCTTTAAACCATACTTATTCATATAATACATTTTCAAAATAAATAATGATTTTAATGTAAATCTGACAACACTTTATTCAGCATGATAAGGATTAATTAAATGAGGTTACAACAGATAACTAAAAATGAATATGAAAACAAGTAAAGGCCTACTATGTATCAAATGTATAACTTACAAAATGAGTTCATCAGCTAATTCCATAGGGCAGTTGCACCTATCTAATTAATGCTCTTGCTGTCTAATGGGATGCGCCGCTTTCTTTTTGCGCAAGGGAGGTTACCATGCTATATAGCAGACATATGCAACTGTAAACAAGTATGTTTAGGCATATACATTTTTGCAGTTGTAAAATCTCTCTTTCTAATTGGCGTATCTTTCTTAGGCAGTCACCGATTTCACGGCCCTTAACACGAATCCGTCTGTTGACGCAAAAAATGCGGCGAAGCAATGAAAGGCCATGAGCGTGACACGGTGACGGCAATGCAATCGCTAGGATCATTCAGTCGTTCAAACACGACAATAAAACATCGCTCATCGCAACGACAATACACTCACAAGAACCATTCAGTACTTAAAAGACGTAAATAAACACCGCTTATCGCGACGTCAAAACAATCGCAGGTGCATTCAGTAATTAAAACACCGAAATAAAACGTCGCGACATGATGACGGCAATATACTCGCAATGACCATTCAATGGTTAACAGATGTAAATAATTCACCGCTCATCGCGTTATGGCGGCCGCAAATTAATCGTGGGGACCATGCAGCAGTTAAAAGACGGAAACAGAATACATCGGATTGGTTTGGAAACGATAAGTATTGTGCATAACTGGTGGCTCGGATTGAATATTGTGGCTGAAACGGATACGTAAGAAGGCTAAGTCGCCATATTATAACTGTAAGAGTATTTGATGACACCTTACATCAGATACCGAACAAAAATACTGATATGTAACTGGCGGATCGAGACTGTCAATCAAAGAATCATTCGACCAATTAAATCATTCATTTAGTCCGAAAGTGAACATTTAACTCTGCCATTGGTCCCCTTTTATGTGAAGCATTTTTGTTTGTTATGCGACTCAATTGTCTTATTCCAATTCCACTCAGTGACGCTTTCAGACGCCCCCAAGGAAAAATACTTTGGTAAAAATTGTAGAAAGTGAAGAATTTGCTTGTTACAAGCAATTTCTTAATTTTCTACATTGTTTTCTACCCAGAAAGTTGAAAAAATCTAAAAATTTCCTAAACTTTTAGTAGTTGTCTGCAACATCTTTCAATTTGGGCCAGTCTAATTTTTTTCTTTTGGTAATGGGTTAATACTATCTGTAATTTTGATGTAAAGGTAGCCAACTAACCATTTCACTTTTTGTTACATGCTAGATGCCATAACTTTTGTAAAAACTGCATTGAATATCTAGTTCGAGCTGAGTGGACTATGATCCGAGAATGATCACGTTAATAAGCAGTTCAACAGAAAAGAATATCCTTGAAAATCTTTGTGCGAAAACTCTTATAAGGCACCTTAACCCTTGTCATGCTGAATATCTATCCTCTTTTCACTATATTTTAAAACGGTGACATAATTAGATCGATGTAGAGTTCCAAAATTTTTCCAGACAACAAGAACAAGCAGGTAGGTTAGACTTAGATCAGACTGCACATCTGTGCAGGCTGATCTTAGTCTATACACCTGCCAAAGCCATTGCCAAAACAGGAATATTCCGGGATCATCATGACAACGGTTAAAATAACGTAAAACACGAGGGAATACAAATATCCTCCGTACATTTCAGTTTCCACGACCGACTCACGATATGCTAGAGCACTTTGTTAAAATCTGTAACAAACACGGAAATGAAAGAGGGTACATAGTTCTGTGGGGGCCGTTTGGACAGCCAGTGATCGTGCCCTGCTCACCACAGGTCATGGGAAACATCTGTAAATCTACAGGTAATCATTTGGTTTGTAAATCAGTCTAGTGGCTTATTTTATCTCACCTGAGCATCGCATGATGAGCGTACCCTGGCACAATAAGTAAAGGGCTTTACAGGTAATCATTTGGTTGTAAATCAATCTAGTGGCTTGTTTTATCTCACCTGAGCATCGCGTGTTGAGCGTACCCTGCTCACCACATGTCGTGGGAAAATGTATACAAGTCAACAGGTAATTAACTGGTTGAAAATTAATCTAGTGTCCTGCTTAGGCTTACCTGAGCATCACGGGCTTAACCTTTTCCCGTTTTCTTTTAAATTTAGACTGGTCCAAATTGAAAGAGGTAGCAGAAGACAAGGTAAAGTGGATGCAATTTGCAATTAATCCATTCATTGTGGTAGGAAATGCTGTGGGAAATTGAGAAATTTCTTGTTACAAACCATTTCTTCTTTTTCCAAAATGTTTTCTAAAGTATAAGATCATAGCGACGTAAAAACCCGAGTTTGCAAAGGAAAGTTTTAAGATGACCTTTTGTATCGGTCAATATTATATGTGTCTATCTGTCTGTATGTCCGACCTTCAATCCGTTCTTATTTACAAAAATCGTCCCCTCAATAACCAGGCAAAGGATTTAAACCTTACTGGACACATATGAATGATAGGCCACACTTTTAAGAGAAAAAATATGATGAAATTAATAAACAATTTGAACGAGGTGGAATCAATGAAGAAGTGAAGTTATCACGACAAGCAAAGAATTACACATTCAGGTATCTCCTCCTCACAAACAATACAGCCTAGAGATTTCCGATGTTGCATGCAAACTCGTTTTATATTATTTTAGACTAACTCTGAGCACAACTTCAGCTTGACTCTGTTAGTTCCGAGAGGTTACATAGAAGCTATTAAAGATATCTTTAAAATTATTCTTCTCACGAGCTATATGAAATAGAACTTTTGATTGTTAAAGCCATCAGCATTCCTCCACATTTCCTAAAATTAGAACTCTGGGGTCAGACAGGGTCAAAACTGGGTCAATACAGACCTAATTTGTTTCCAGTTTTTCTAAACTCTGACTCCGACAGGAATTTCGACTAAGATACTGTGCGGCGTTATTTTTTTCGAAATTCAATGGTAAATGATGCGCTATATAAAAAAGATTGGATGTTTGGCGACCTTTACGTCGCAACTACAGTCCATTCAAACTGTAATTACCACGATTAATTTAATAAACCTACAAGATGTTTTGCCTAAAATGTCGGAGTTCAAAATTCACATACTATCTGAATTGCCATTAATTTTTGACAGCGCCGATTCGTAAATAAGTTGTACAACTGACCTTTTTCCAGAGCCTAAAGCCACCGGCCTAACAGGTGTATACCGACTGATAAAGCCCTGGCTCGGAGATGGATTGCTGATAGCCCATGGAGAGAGATGGGCGCGAAACAGGCGGCTATTAACACCGGCCTTCCATTTCGACATCTTAAAACCATATATGAAGGTGTATAATGACTGTACAGATAATTTAATGGTAAGTGTCCGAGTCAATGGTGAACCTTTCCAATCTATACTGCTCTCCGATATTGCTTGTGTCGTAAGATTAGGACAGGCTCGCCAGTCAAGTGTCCTTGGCGCTTGAGCATAGATATTCACGTATCCTGGATTCGGAATGACGCAACAAATACGTGTACTAAAACTTCGTAAATTTTTACATTGTTTTGCTTTCTGGAATATCGTAGTTGACTGTGATCATAGAAATCTCTCAACACTTTTCCTCGTAGCCCCGCTTTTGTATGCCCCTCAAGAAAAGGCGTTAAAAAACATTGTGGGAAGAGAAGAAAGTGCAAATTTCTTCATTTTACACGATAATTTCTACGCAGTAGTTTGGAAATATCTAAACTTTCATAAAATTCAAATTGTCGTTTTGAAACCTTTCAATTTAGAACAGTCCAAATTTTTCGTCTGGCAATAGGTTGAAGAAGCCGTTTCACTAAAGAGTCTTACCTGATGTACACGATGTTTCATTGCCACTTTAATCTCGCTGATAGGTCGTTAATTTTATTATTATTATTATCAATTTTATTTATATAGGGGTAAAATCTCTTCTTGGACCCGATCAAATGATCGCGGGTGTTAATCAAATTATTGAATGACCAATCAAATCATTCATTTAGACCGGAATTAAACTCTAAACCGGGACATTGGCCAAAGTGGTTTTGTTGGTTTGGTGACTCAAACGTAATAACTAGAGTTTTAGTAACTGTAATTACGACGTTTATGTCGCCAACGACCATTTTACTTGTTGTTACATGCTTCTGACCATACATTTTGCAAACTAACGCCGTTTGATAACAAACCGGAACTTCCTGTTTGGAGCTTGATAGGCGTGGCAATGATTGATTGATTGAATGACGTTAATCGCCACTTTAAACAGTATTTCAGTCATATCGCGGCCGCTGGAGTACCTAACAATGGATTCTTGGTATTAATCACACCAGTACTACCACTACATCTTTTCCTAGCTTCCAGCTGCTATCCAACTTAGGTTTACGATTATCTACCCATTGGTGGAAGAAAAATGTAGGAAAGGATATGTGCCACCACCGGGGATCGAACCCATGACATCCCATGATTGAAGATTTGGAGTCTGTTGCACTACCGACTGCACTATGACGGCGGGGCATGGCAAGCGACCCGCCAATCCAACACCAGTGTCTTACGTATTTATCTCATTTAATTTCAACCTTTATCACATTTTGTTATCTTTATAATTTTCCTCAATTTAAGAGAAAGATTGATGATTACGCTGCGAATGGCGAGCGGTTCGAGCTGTTTCAGAGCATCAGTCTCTGCACACTTCAGATCATTCTGAAATGCGCGTTCTCCTATGAAAAAGACGTTCAGAACGAAGGGTAAGTGATCTTTCCTGTTGGTGCATTTGCATTTAGATATATATCTTTTTTAACCCATTATCAGGCTATTGAATTTAAGACTGGTCAAAAATAAAAGGAGTTGCTGAAGAAAATTTAAAAGTTTATGAAATTTTATATATTTTTTCAAATTTTTGGTTAGGAAGCATTGTGGAAAATGAAGAAATTGCTTCTTACAAGTATTTTCTCCATTCATGTTTTCCCCAATTGATTTTCTTTAGGGGCATTAAAAATTGTAATTGTGTGGGAGTAAGTTAATAAGTTAAACTATTTTTAAAGGAATCTCGATCCTGTATCGAGAGCAGTCTTGAAAGTTGTCACCTTAGACGTGCTCTCTTAATCCAGCGATCAATTTGTTTTGTTTGAATGGGGTTTTACGCCGCTTTCAACAATCTTTCAGTTATATCGCGGCGGCTAGAGCACCTAACAATGGAATCCTGGTATTTCTCACACCAGTACTACCATTACATCCCTTCCTAGCCTCCAGCTGCTATCTCACATAGGTCTACGATTATCGACCCATTGGTGAGAGACAAATAGTCGGAAAGGACGAGTGCCGCCGTCGGGGATCGAACCCGGGACCTCTAGATTGACTGTCCGACGCGCTACCAACTGCGCTGTGACGGCGGCTCCAGCGATCAATGTCAATTCAATTGTTGGTCAAGGGATAACAGGCTTAGTCCTTTTTTTGCCTGCATGTCCAATGATCAGCGCCGATTGTATAATCGAACACTTCCCATGCTGCATTATTCATATTACACTACCAAAAGTGGTGACAATGCCTTTATTGGAACTTTTCAAATCATGTATTTTGCTATTTATTAAAACTCGAAAGCGAGTTGACGTATCACGCCAGTCAATAAAACAATCAACCAGCCAGTCGAACTATTCTATTTATATTGCTTTGGCGACTTCATTTAAAGACTGGTTCTTGAAAACGACTTCAGATTGACCATGATCAATAGAAGTGAGCTGATTGCCTTTTTAACCCTTGTCATGCTGTATAAATTACCTTCCTGAGTTGATGTAAAATCAAAGGGCTGAAAGGACTGGTAGAACTTGTCGTTCAAAAATCATCTTTTCTTTGAGAAATCGATTTAAAAAACAAATCTTGCAGGAAAAGTACTGGCAGGGGGTGTAGATCAAGACCAGACTGCACTTGTGTGTCTTGTTCTACACCTCCTGCAAAAACCGGAATATTCCGTGTCCAGTATGACAATTTGTTCTAAATGGAACTTCCATACCTACCATACTTATCATTTGGTAGGACAAAATTTGTTTGTCTTACCTTTTAGGAAGCGAGACGCGCATGCGAAAAGATTGTTTCTTATCTTAGTAATAAATATCTTAACCCTTTCCTGGTTAATCCCTGGATTTTACTTCCCTGAGTATTTATACTTGAGAAAATATTGTGGGAAAAGAAGAAATTGTTTGTAACAAGCAATTTCTTCTTATCCCATAATATTTTTTTACCCTGTATAGGTTGGTTATTTTTCAATTGCACTCACTTTTAATTGTCGTCTGCAACTTATTTGGATTTGAACTAGTCTAAAATTTTGGAAATCAGGAAAGGATTAAACGATCGCTACTTTTGTCTCCTGTAAAGGATACACCATGCTGAACAACATTCTTGACTCAAGAGAACTATTTAGTTAAAAAAAATCGATATCAAAAGTGTTTCAGCATAAAAGTGGTGTAATGGGCAAGTCTATTGAAAGAAACATGTTTTATCCGACAATAATCTTTACGGTAATCTGAAAAAAACTCAACACAAGAAACACTATGGCGCAGTAAGTAGCCAAACTTTGTAAAGAAGACATTTTTTGTTTGCTTTGTATGTAGGTGATACAAGTGATGATAAAGGCGATGTTTTCAAAATTCCACAAAGTACTAGCTTTTCATTTATTACGTTATCGGACAAAGAAAGAAACGTAATTTACCAAGTTTTGTAATTACCCTATTTCTTCTATCATCAGGCATAACAGTCCGTATGTCCAAGCAGTTAACAGGATAACAGACAGTATTCGATTAAGAATGTCGTAAGTGTCCTTCGGGAATTCGTAAAGTTTGTGTATTTGTTACACGTTAAACACCAATTATAATGGTTCATGTAATAGACAAAGAAGGCGCTGACAGTGTCCGCCCGACGGATTTATAAAGGCCATATCTGTAGTTCATCACATTTTGTCAGCCCGATTTGCTCAATTGGTAGAGCACTTTACTTCAAACCTCAAGATCACAGGTTCGAGCCCTGGGCTGACAATATCAACTAACAAACTAATTGTCGTTCGGATGAGACGTTAAACCGAGGCCCCTCGTGACGATGTTATCCATCGAGCACGTTAAAGGACCAGGCGGAGCTCTCAGCAGTTTCGTCCTGTATCCTGGCACTATCTCCCGTAACAACTAACCGTCTTCTGTGGGCGTCGCTCATATGGGCATGTGCTACAGTAGCGACGATAAATAAACGGAAATGCACACATCTCATTTCAGGATTATTACCAGAAACTCAACAATGAAAAATTATGATCAAAATGTCTCATAATTATCAAATCAAATGAATAAGAAACATTAGAAATTTGAAGTACTTCCGTTGCTTAAATATCTTCAACAAGGAACGGAACGATTATGGGTTGCTCTATAAGGAGAGTATATTTAAAGAAACATTTTAATTTCTTCTAGATCACCGCTTTTGTTGTTCGACATCCTGTGGTACATCACAAAAGATGGACGTCAATTCAAACGTGATTGTGATTATGTACATAACATTGCTGAAGAAATAATCTATAAAAGACGTACTGTTTTGGTGCGTATCATTGTTCTTTAATGTATATGTAAGAAATGGAGAGGATCTTTTTTCTTTTCATTAAAGCAAAAATGCGAAGCGGATTTACACAGCCAGATCAAGTTTTAAGGTTCATGACCTAATGACGTCAAAAAATTATTCCTACATTTCTTATAATTCAATCCCACCAAGCAAACCGAAGCAGATATTTTACTAGCTTTGAGTAAAATTTTATAGGTCTACTTTGTGTGTAGCCATACAAATAGTTGCGTGCTCAAATTTATTTCGTGAAAGTATAGGAAAAACATTTAGTCAATCAAAACGCCTATATCTTGATAGAAGAAAATGAAATTTAATTATATTGGTGTAGTTGATTAAACTCATAAATTTGAAAAAAAAAAAAATGAATGGTCACAAAATAAAGACATTAACAATTTATGCTGATTATAAATATTGGTCCGAAAAGTTCAAATATACAAGAACTGGATTTATATAGGCAAAGCAAATCGACAATTAGTCTAGGAGTATATTTTAAACATACCAACCGCTTTCATTTCTGCTTAACCCTTTCCCATGCTGAACCCGGAATATTCCGGTTTGGGCAGGAGGTAAAGACAAAGACAAGCCTGCACATAAGTGCAGTCTGATCTTGGTCTACACCTCCTGTTTGTACATTTTCTGTCAGAGAATTTATGAAATTGGTGTACAAAAGAAATATTGATTATTGAACTACAAGTACTATCAGTGCTCTCAGCCCTTTTGATTTTAATGCGGTTCCGTAAGGGATTTTATACAACATGAAAAGTTTCAATAAGACTTATATCTACTACATAGGCCTACGGTGTCGTAGTAATATATCAACTACGTTGTCCAGGGCCCGAGGTTATAAAATATTTTACGTACTCAATTGAGAATTTACTCGAACCTCAAATTTGAGTAAATCTTTTATTTCAAATTTCACTGTACATTAAGTGAAACAGGAAACTCTTTTTATCACTAAATTATATCATTTCTATGCACTTACCATATCATTTCGCCGAATTGCATCTTTAATAACAACTCAAAGTTTGAATAAATTCTCAACTAAGTACTGAAAAAGTTCTATAATCTTGGACCCTGGTGAGATATTTAGCGAAACTAATAGTAAATCACCCGTGTGGCAGTTGTCCGTCACATGAAATTTATTTGCTTGATTGATTGGGGTTTAACGCCACTTTCAATACTATTTCAGTCATATCGCGGCGACTTGAGCACCTAACAATGGATTCCTGGCATTTCTCACACTATTACTACCACTACATCCTTTCCTAGCCTCGAGCTGCTTTCCCACTTAGGTTTATGATTGCATTTTATCTTGAACCATCTTTTTTGGCGATAACCAATGTACATATGGGTGTAAGTAAGCGCTACATATATTTTTTCATCTCCTTTCTATAGTCTCAAAATGGGATTCAAAGTACGAGAAAAAACCTAGATTTTCTAGACATACTACTGACAGCTCGAGATGACAATGGAGTCGGTCTGACAGATCTAGAGATAAGGAATGAAGTGGATACATTTCTATTTGAAGGTACATATAGGCAGTTACAACTGTTTCGCGCTGAACCATCGATATAAGAAATATTACTCTTTAGTTGTGATTCAAAACCTCGTATTGGAATTTGGATATTTCAAGAGATAAAATGTCGTGTGTAATATCAAATTTTCCTACGCGACGAGAATCAAATGCAAGGTTTTGTATCACTACTGCATCAAAGTTACTAGATATTCGATTTATATTCCTACTACAATTGACTATAAAAAAAAAGAAGTTAACGAAAGTTGTCTAAAACCATAATGACGTTATTGTTTGTGTGACGTCATTTGCAGGGAACTCAAAATATTTAGAACTTTTCAACCTAATTGGGCAAAGGCAAATTTTCTGCAAAGTAAGAAAAATGGTACTTCTTAGATTTTCTTATCGTCTGAGGTTATCGAAAGATAAATTCAATAGTTCAAGGTCATTTTTGGAGCAACCAATAAACACCGGATGAATCGAAGTCAATTACGAGTCATTTACGGACATATTATACGAAACTTTTGGAGTTTTTCCATGTGTTTTTTACGAAATTGACTTCTCGGTAAATTGTTTCAAATGATATAAAATAGACCAATCTCGCAATACTCTGTTAAAATAAAACACATAGGGCTGAAGCGCATGTAATTTGATCAATCGCTGGCCCCGCCCACTTACTACGGTAGCTCCCCCCTATGACTCCAATAGTAAGTCGCGCTCGATTTTAAAAGGAGTTATTTTGAAAGTTTGAAAAATGGTATTGCTAGTAGCATTCAACCAAAAAGTAATACAGTTGGTTGGCGACCTAAACGTCGTATCTACAGTTTGAATAAGCTGTAGTTACCAAGTTTAAGTCGTAAAACCAACAAAAAATGTTAACAACAATGGCAGCCAATGTGGGAGATCAAAACTCATTTCTGGTCTCAATGAATGATTTCATTGCTCGACTGGTTATTTGACTGACAGTCGCGATTGGTCAATTGCCTTGTCAGAAATAAGTGAATGTAGACAGAGATCAGACGCTGATCCTTTCAATAAAGATGATATCAAATTGATACAGTCTTTTCTTTCCTTTAGGCCATGATACAACAGCTAGCTCTATAGCTTGGATTCTTTACTCGCTGGCTGAACATCCTAAATATCAGACAAAATGTCAGGAAGAGATAGATGAAATATTGTCAGACAGAGAAGGTGATGAGATCGAATGGTAAAATGTCTAACTTAGTTTATTTTTGTTGTACTCGGTATCTTTTAAAGAGCAAAAAACATAAAAGACTTAACGATATTTTTTTGTGTGAAAGGTGAAAAGTAGCCAATACAACTTGCGCTATTGTTAATGTATGGGTCACTCTAATTGAATAGGAATAATAACTGTTAGTGAATTTACAAGATAATACAACATAGAGCTTTATATGAAATCCCAGAACCTACAATGTAGGATAATTTTAAGAGAAGAGTAATTCTTTGAAGGTTTTTGACAGAAGGCATTAGCTGATAAATTGTATCAAATATAAAAGCTCTATGCCTTATATTTGGTAGTTAAAGACTTTTATCAAGACTTCACAATATACTCCTTTTAAAGTCCAGGATTAATACCACAACAAAAAGCTTCTTAACAGGAGAAAGTACTAATTTAAAGTATTTTGGTAGAGGGTCATCAGCTGAGAATATACACCAATTGCTTTATACCTTATACATTTAGAAAAGTTCTTGTTCAGTTTTCCTTCTTTATTCCTATATAACATCCATGGTCCAACAATATATGGCCAATTTGCAGAGGAGAGAAATTAAATGAGGTTTTTTGGTTAAAAGCTATAAGATTTTGATACACATAAAAAATCTAGGCCTTTTGGTTTGGTAGGAGAATATTTTTATTTTTTTCATTCGGTTGCCATGGCATCCAGAATTCTACAAATTTATTCATTCTTTTGAGTATTTAAAAAGGAATATGATCAAAGGATCTTTTCTGTGAAGTTTGGTTGAAATGTGATGGTTAGTAAGGGAGGAGAAGATTATTTTGTAATTATGAACGGACGGAAGGAGGACGCCAGACGCTGAATTATCACAATTTTTCACCTTGAAGACTTCCTCTTCAGCCGAGCTGAAACCATAAAAACTTACCCCCACCCACTTTACAAGCTTTTGTTTCACTTGGTTAATTCAACCATTATTTGGCCAATTACCACTTCCTTCATTTCTTTAATTGCAGGGCAGATTTACCGAAGTTTGAATATCTCACCATGTGTATAAAAGAGGGCATGCGTTTGCACAGTCCGGTTCCAATCGCAAACCGAGCAACACAGAAAGAATTCGAGATCGGAGACCGAAAATTCCCGAAGGGACTTATTGTTCAGCTGAATATCTGGGTAATGAACCATATGGAGAAATACTGGCCTAACCATATGGAATTCATACCAGAAAGGTTCGCGAAAGAAAATCTGTCTAAAATAGAACCGTTTCAGTACGTGCCATTTTCAGCAGGACCGAGGTAAGACATCCCTTTAACCGTCTCCCATACAATCACTTGTTTTCACGAGAAAATGACTTTTACTAGAGAAAATTTTTACAGGAAATGAAGAAACTGCTTGTAACAAGGACTTTCCTCTTTTCTTACAATGTTTTCTTCCATAAAAAATGATTATTTTTCGATTTAAATAAGTTGTGAATTGTCGTCTGCAACATCTTTGGACTAGGACAAGTATTAAATATTGTCGCATGGGAAATGGTTAACAGAGAAAGTGAATGTTCAACTTTGTTCTCTAAAAAACTTGTCATTCTGTATGGAGCAGCGAGACAATATAATGCACAGTAGACTGGTGAACCTGTCCCATCTACACTGCTCTCCAATATTGTATCGTCAGGTTAGGACAGTTTCACCAGTCAAAATGCACAGGCGAGATTCGGTAAATAGATTCACACTCCTATCGAACCAAAGATGCGTTCTTTTTAATTAGTTTTATTTATCTATTCAATCATTTATTCTTATTTTGGGACCACGATGAAAATAAGAAATTATCCCCTTTTTGTGTTATCCCTGGTGCTGGTGTCCATTACATGGTTCATTACCATGAAATGCTCATTATTTTACCTGAAAAAAAAATTACAACTACTATCTATTAACACATTCCCACAGAGCAAAATTTTAGACTGGTACAAATTGAAAGGAGTTGCAGACAACAATTTTAAGTTCATGAAATTTTAGATTTTTTCACCTTTTGGATGGAAAACAATGTGTAATATGAAGAAATTGTTTGTTACAAGCAATTTCTTCATTTTACACAATGTTTTCCCAATGTTTTTTCCTGGGGGCGTTCAAAAGCGTTACTGAGTGGAAATGGGTTAATGGAGATAAAACGTTTTCTAGTCGCTTATCACGAACCTGAAGAATTCTTGATGACTTTAATCGTACCCAGCATCCTCTTAACGGATTTCTAAATAATTATATTTTAGATTGGTCGAAATTGAAAATATTGCGATAAGAATTTCAAGTTGATGCATTTTTAAATAAAAATCTTTGTCTTTTGGGATATCAAAAATAATGAATAATGGAGTAGTTGCTCGACTACAAATGTTCCGCAAATTTTCACAGCATGCTGTCCATACTTGCAGGAAACAAAGGCAATAAAAACTCGCCTTTGCCCTTTAGGAATTGACCAATCGTGGATGTCAAAGAAACAATCGACCAATCAAATCATTCATTTATATATGGAGTGAAGTTTAACCCATTCCAACTCAATCCCTCCTTTTTACGCCCCTCAAGAAAAAAACTTTGGAAAACATTGTGGAAAATGAAGAAATTGCTTGTATCAAGCAATTTCTTCATTATCCACAATGTTTTCTATCCAAAAAGACAAAAAAATTCAAAATTCCATCAGCTTGAAATTGTCGTCTGCAGCTTCTTTCAATTTGGACCAGTCTAAAATTTTGCTGTGTTGAAATGGGTTAAACTCCACCATTGATCGGCATTTTAGTGGAGCCTTTTCGTTGATTTGGCGACTTAAACGTCGTACTTATAGCTTATTCAAGTTGTTACGGCGTTTAGGTCGCCAACCAACCATTCTACTTTTTGTAGCATGCTACTGTCCATAATACTCGCAAAATAACGCCATTTAAAATCGAATCGGAACTTCCTGTCGTTGTCAATAGGCCGGGTCAACGGAGTAAGTAGACCAGCTATTGGTCAATTAAATGTGAATAGAATGAAACGTTTTATGATGTCTTATTTTTAGAAACTGCATCGGCCAAAATTTCGCTACAAATGAAGAGAAAACAGTTCTGGCGAAGCTTTTAAGGAAGTATGTATATAAAATGTTCTTGCCTTAAAGAGTAGGTGATAAATACGCTCAAAAACTCATTGGGATATCTAAATGTTCACAAAGTAATACATGTATATATTTTCGAAACTTCAAATTGTAGATTTGTTTGAATGGGATTTAACTTTTAACAGTATTTGAGTCACATACCGGCCGTTTCGGCATGTAACCATGGATTCCAAATATTTCTTACACCAGTGGTGTCATTACATTTGTTTCGTGCCTCCAACTACCCTTCACACTTAGGTTTACGATTTTTCACCCTTTGGTGGGAGACTAATGTCAGAATTGATGTTTTCCGCGACCGGGGATAGAACCCTGGACCTCATAATTAAGAATCCGACACGCTACCAACCGCGGCATGGCCGCGGCCGCTCAAATGCAGAAATAGACTGGCCACAGTTATCTTATTTGTACTTAAGATGAAAAAAAAAAAAAAACAACAAAAAACAAAAAACAAAAAAAACCCCACATATTTTCCCCAAGGATTTTTCTTAGCGATTTGTCACTTGCTATCCTAGCCTAGCCCTGAAAAGCCTTGCAGCAAAATCAACTCAGAAAATATACTGGGCGTGCGCTGGTCTCAAGTTATTAAGTTGGCGGACCTCTGGCCCCACCAACTGTCTCCGTGTGCCACACCCACTGACTCTAACATTATTAACGGGTGATTTAATGGTCACAAAGCAATGCTATATCAGAGAAATAGAGATATGAGACTTTCACGTTAACTTCAACCAAAACATTACGCCTGGAGTGGCTTTCTATTCTCCCAATAGTTGACCTTAAAAATGGACTTATTATTATATTATCCCCCGACTAATAAATACTTCAAAAACTACGTGGAAGCATTAAAAAGATACTTTGAAACAAAAATCCAAATGAACTTTTTTAAACTTTGCAATTTACATAGATCTGTTATCGGTTTTTAACTTGTTGATTTCCTCATTCTTTGATAACCATATGGTGCTAATATTGGTGCTTTATAAGACGTTGACATATTCTAACGGCCATAGGTTAATATTGTTGTAAATGTCATCAGAATTTGTATAGTGCTTACTATTTTGATCAGTTTAAAATTGTTCCGTTTAATAATGAATTGAATTTCGGGAACGAACTTATGTCTGAGGCGCCAAAATATCATTTGACACTATCTTTTACTTTATTTTGAGACCCTGAAGAGGCATCAAAAATCAAAACTAAACTTTTTGGTATGTAAACAGCAAGTTGCTAAAGCAAGGATGATCGTGATTTATTTTCAGTTGTCAAGGATGTATGTTAATGTATTTCTCTTGTCATTCATTTTTGTTTGTAAATTGTTTCATCGTTTCCATGTTTTGTTCCAGCTCCTATGCCCGCAATGGGCCCGACGTGAAATAAAAAAAATCTATCCGTTAAAAGATCGCTTCGATTATTTCAGTTTTAATTTTAAACTGGACAAAAGCCATGTGGTGAGACGAAACTTGTCAGCCGTTATGAGGGCGGAAAATGGGATCTATATGTATGCGGAGCGAAGACGGATATAAGATGGAATAAAGACTATTGTACGAAAACAAAACAATCTGAAAAAGAAATCATATTTGATTTATTGTATGATATATTGTGCTTTATATGTAATCCGACGACGTTAAAGTGTCACCTCTCGGTGACCGACTTCTTCTGCTCAAACATAATGCAGTTTAAATCAAAGTACTGAAAAGTACTGTAAGCTGGCAAAGCATTGTTTTGTTCCTTAAACGTTAACGAGGTTAAAGTAATGAAATAGTTAACCCATTCCAACACAATCTTTTCTTTTTAAGCCTCTGAAGAAAACAGTTGTGGAAATCAATGTTGAAAATGAAGAAATTGCTTGTTTCCACATTGTTTTCTAAATAGAGAGATGAATATTTTAGAATTTTTTACATTATTTTCCAAATAGAGAGATAAATATTCAAGAATTTTGAACAATTTGAAAATGCCGTCTGCAACTTCTCTGAAGACTCTGATCAGAGTCATTTTGCTAAAGTGAGGTAAAAATACCTAGGAGATGAACTTGCAGGCAGAGTTTGCAATATTCCTGAAATACGTAGAACTACTTTATATGGCGTAGGCAATTAACTGATTAAGGGGTTAATACACTCGTTGAATTTGAGACGACCTCATTATTTTTGTTTAACTGTAGCTGTCAAAGCTGACGCTTTGCTAGCTAAAAAGGGTTTATAGCTTCTAAACCAAGAGCCATAAATAACAACCGATAGACGGTAACTAATTTGAACAAATGAATCGCCGTTATTGTCTACTAATTAGTTGCATTTTATCCCTGGTACAGCCTAATTGTGGGCTACAAATACCGCTTCACTATAGTTGACCAACTTGACCTGAGCACTTGGTTTAACCCATTCCAAGACGACAAAATGCGAGACCAGTACAAATTGGAGGAATTTACAGACAACAATTAAAAGATTGTGGAAATTGAAAAATAAATGCTAAATACTATGTTCAACCTTTTGTTCTCATTTATCACAGAATGCTAGATAGTGTTTAAAATATTGTTAGGAAAGAAGAAGTTGTCTGTTAACCCTTGTCTTCGGCTGATCCCAGAATATTCCTGTTTTGGCAGGAGGTATGGACAAAGATTAGCCTGCACATAAGTCTGATCTTAGTCCAAGCCACCTGCTTATACCTCTTAGGTAGCATTTGTTTATGAAATCATTTTCTAAAAGAAATACAAGCCCATGATGGCTTTCAGTCCTTAATTCAGAAGCATTCTTAGAACTGTCTTAATTCAGCAAGAGTGAAGTACCAGGAATCCATTGTTAGGTGCTCCAGCCGCGATATGGCTGAAATACAGTAAAAAGTGTCGTTAAACCCCATTCAATCAATCGATCAATTTTTCAGCAAGACAAGGGTTAAAAGCATTTGAATGCTTGTTTAAAGCATTTTCTTCTTTGTAGCGAGTAAAAATTCGGGACAGTGTGGTATTAGGTTAACATAAACATCCGAGTTCAATCTTTTGTTCATGATGATCACAATATCCATTACAAACACAGGGTTTTTGAACTACGAATGTATTGTCTATATTCAAAAGTAGGCTGTCTACAATGAGGAGTGTTCTTGGTCGAGAGGTAGACGGTCGACTTGTACATCAAATGGTCATCGACTTCGATTCACCGGAAGCGCAGATCTATCTTTGTTCCTCGTTACTATTGGTGTATTATCTAGGAAGAAGAATCGAGAGGGATTAATGTAAGCTGTGAAAACTTATTTCTGAATCGTCGGTAGGCTAGAAATGCCACTAAAGGTGTAGTTACGACCTTACAATCATCCATCGACGATTAATATTCAAGGAAAATCGAATCTCTCTCAAAGGCAAAGAATCCATAGCTATCAAGAGTTTGTCTTTTTTTAACCCTTTTCTGAACAAACCCGGGATTTTATGATGCTGTGATTTAATACTCGCAAAATTATTGTGGAAAAGAAGAAATTGCTTGTAAAAAGCAATTTCTTCTTTCTCCTCAAGATTTTCGATCACATAGGACCATTTTATTTCAAATTGCGTCCAATTTTCATTTTCCTTTGTAACCTCTTTTTTAAATTTCGACCAGTCTAAAATTTCAAAAACATGAAAGGATTAAACTAATATCGATCTGTATGCGCGTGTCGTTTCAAAACCTTTTCCACGTGCATCGTTACAGAGAAAAGTATGGGCATTTAAAGAGTGCATTTAGAGCATCAGCTGGTCTTCTATAAAGTTTTGCTAAATAAGCATCAATTTATAAAGCGAAAAGTGAAGACGCTGATAGGACAGCGCCAATGCGCGGGCAGATCTGTTACTAAACTTCGCGCAATTCAACCCGTTCCTGTTTTGCAAATTTTAGACCTGTCCAAATTTGAAAATGAACCGTTCATAATGGTGGAAAATATTATGGAAAAAGAAGAAATTGCTCGTTACAAGCAATTTCTTCTTTTTCTACAATGTTTTCTCAATTATAAAATCACAAGGACGTAAAAACAAGGGATTGAACGGAATTTGATTTGAATGGGGTTTTACGCCGCTTTCAACAATCTTTCAGTTATATCGCGGCGGCTGGAGCACCTAACAATGGAATCCTGGTATTTCTCACACCAGTACTAAAATTACACCCTTTCCTAGCCTCCAGCCGCTATCCCATATAGGTCTACGATTATCGACCCATTGGTGAGAGACAAATAGTCGGAAAGGATGAGTGCCGCCGTCGGGAATCGAACCCGGGACCTCTAGATTGATAGTCCGACGCGCTACCAACTGCGCTATGACGGCGGCCCAGGGATTGAACGGAAAAGGGTTAAAAGAAATACCATGCACAGCCCAATATGTTTTCTTCCAAGGTAAAGAAAAGGAATCATGTTTTTATTTATTTTTTTCCCACTTTTTTCAAAAAACTATAAAAACACAATAAACAACGAAGCAAATATCACAGAAAACACGAAAAGAAATTTAAAACTCGTTGACGAATTCTTTTTCGCAATATCTTGTTTGTAATTTGGGTTCAAAGGCCAATAGATCCTGTCCATCGCCGTATGTATGGCCTCCCTAGCCCCAGGCCAGGGACACGGGCCAAACAGTCGGTACTGGTAGGGAACACATGGACCAAATAAACACTTCATCGCCAGTTTGAAGTCAGACATCAGTAACTTGCCTGCAAGAGAATTAGCTGTATAAGAACAACATTTATATACGATGATCCCATCACCTGTTTGGTTTTATGAAACGGCGTATTAATTAGTCATATTTCGTCGTTTGGTTGGCGAAATGTCGTAACTACAGCTTGAAAAAAGCTGTAGTTACGACATTTTGCTCGTCCAACGACGATATATAAAATATGCCTCACGAGAGGTATGTTCAACAGAATAAGTAACACGTGTGTAACATACGAGGGACGGTCAGGAAATACCAAGACTTTTGACTCACTCTCGAAAACCATTCAACATTAAAACATTCTTCTACCCTTTTTAAAAATATTCTCCGCCTACGTCTACGCACTTTTGATATCATTGTGGGAGCTTTAGTATTCCCGATGAGAGCCCTGACGTAGACCTATGTTTTAGGTACTGTGTTATAGCAGATATCAAAGCCGCCCTAGTGTTATATTTCTTTAAAGCAAGCATTTTTTCAGTTCTGGAAACAAATAAAAGTCACAGGGGGCGAAGTCTGGGCTATAAGGAGGTTGAGACAACAATTCCCATTTATAAGAGTTGATATCGAGAAGGAGGACATTTTCTTGTGCTAGGACGCATTTGCGTGAGCTTTTCTCTGAGATTTTTCTCAGAATTACTTCAGAATAGTACTTGGCAGTGAGAGTTTGACCTTTAGGCATGGAATTTGTACGTATCATTCCTCGTGAATCCCAAAAGGCAACAAGCATGACGTTGCCAGCCGAAGGAGACAGCTTAAACTTTTTAGGAGGTGCGGGACCAGCTCGTTTTCACTGTCTCGACTGAGATTTTGTCTCAGGTTTGGAATAATGAACCGACATCTCATCTCCAGTGATAACGCGGTTCAAAAACTCCTTCACGCTTTAAACGACTTAAGAATTCTTTTGCATTGGTTACTCTGGTTGCGATTTGATCTGCGGATAGCTGTCTAGGCACCAACTTGGCACTTACCATGCTAATGCCGAAGCGTTCGTGTAAAATCTTGCCTTACAGATGCTAAACTTGCTGGCTACTTCCTCCAAAGTTACTCGACAATTTTTGCTGACAAAAGCTTTAACATCTGCTACCATTGTGCCTCAGATGGCCGCCCAGTTCTAGGCCTGCCTGTCACAAACACTTGTTCTGCCTACACTAAACTGAGAAACCCAGTTGTAGTAGGTTGAAGGTGATACACATTTATCAGAATATTTTAAGCCTCTGAAAGATGTGGCAGAGCTTTTCACCTTCTGCAACCAGAAACTTAATTACAGAACGTTGTTCCTCTAACAAAAAGTCCATGATAGACGAAACACCTATCATATATCAGAGTGCAATATACCGTGTAAACACAACTATCATTAAAAAATAAACTGACCACGTTATTGGCGAATGAATGTAGTTTTCACCGATATATAATGTGTGTATAAAGCTTCACGTGGAAAGAGAGGAGCATTAAAAGTCCGGATTTTTGTGACCGTCCCTTGTACAAGTTGTTGATTGACTGATCTCTGGCCACGCCCAACGACCCCCGGCATATTAGTTAGTTTATAAACTTTTTAATTTTGCAAATTGTGTGATCAGGGACATAAAATTGCAATCTGCTAGTTCGTCGGTGCCTAAACGATTGATAAATTGTAGTTACGCCGTTTAAGTTACCAACAAACTTTCTTACCGTGAAGTTCAAAGTTCGCTTCCGTTCTATGCTACTCTTCGATATGTAAGATAAGGTTAGGCTTGCCATTCAATTGGTAGTGCCGTTCGAAGTAGGCGTGGCCAGCAACCAATCAATTAGTTATTTTACACGTCACCGTGAGTCTATGAATACTTCTTTTTAAGGGTTTCTTTTTGGATAATGAGCATAAAAGAAATAGATCAAGTACTTTGATGCAATATACAAATTGAAATCCAACGATAACGATGCAAAATCAACCCATTCCCTTACAATGACGCTTTTAGTCGACACTCAAGAAAACTAGAGGCGCCTGTATCGTTCCACAGGCAGTAATGTACTAATTAGGCAATTTTTTTCCCTTAGTTTAAAATAAACTGAATATAATGAAAATAAAATCATTGAAATTTTTGAAATAGTTCTAGAGAACCATTTCAAATTTTTCACTTTTTTTGAAATTTAAATTCAAGTCAAGTTATGTAAAATTCATACTGTAATATACCATATATGGTCATATCCAACCACCATAATAGCTATGTTCTTCAACCAATCAAAATTATATGATGGAATCTGACAAACCAGTCACTGGTTATCATTCTCGTGAAATTTAGTTGAAATCCATCAACAGGTTTCTGAGAAATTTACAAAGTTTTCAGTATATACCATATATGGAAATTAGCCATGCCCATTAAAGCCATATTTTTCATCCGATCAAAATTATATTTAATTATCTGATAAAAGGTCAAACAAGGATCGATCCGGTAAAATTTGGTTGAAATCCATCAACTGGTGTCTGAGAAGAAGAATTTCAAAGATTTTACCATATATGGAAATAGTCCTACCGATTGAAGCCATGTTTTCCATCTAATCAAAATTCTTTGAAGGAATCTGATAAGGGTTCATCCAAGTATCATTTCTGTGAAATTTGGTTAAAATCCATCCACGGGTTTCTTAGAAGAAGATTTTCAAAGATTTCACAATAAATGGAAATTAGCCCCGCCCATTATAGCCATGTTTTCCATCCGATCAAAATTCTTTGAAGAAATCTGATAAAGGTTCACCGAAGGATCATGTCTGTGAAATTTGGTTGAAATCCATCCACTAGGTTCTAAAAAGAAGATTTTCAAAGCTTTCACCATATATGGGAATAAGTCCCACCCATTAAAGCCATGTTTTTCATCCGATCAAATTTCTTTGAAGGAATCTGATAAAGGTTCACCATATGATCATTTCTGTGAAATTTGGTTGAAATCTGTACAGTACTTTCTGAGAAGAAGATTTTCAAAGGTTTCACCATATATGGAAATTAGCTCAGCCAAATAAAGCCATGCTTTTCATCCGATCAAAATTCTTTGAAGGAATCTGATAGAAGGTCACCAAAGTATCAATTCTGTGAAATTTGGTTGAAATCTGTTCATTACTTTATGAGGAGATTTTCAAAGTAAAAGTTTACTGGCGGACGGACGGACGACGGGACGGACGACTGGACGCCATGACAATAGCTCTCTGGCTTTCAGCCACTGGAGCAAAAAACAAGTAGTAAAATGTTGTTTAAAATGGAAAAAAGTTTGTAACAAGCAAGTTTTACATTATCCACGATGCTTTCAACCAAGAAATTTGAAAACATGTGAAATGTCATTAATTTGAATTGTTATATTTCAATTTCGACCCGTCTAAAAATTTACCTTTTGGTAATGGGTTAATGACAAAAGCTTGTTCTTCTGATATAACGATTTTGTTTATGCTTGAAATAAAGACCATTACCTGATACTAGTAGTCCCAGGGAATTATCGTCGTTCGGCGATCGAAATGTCGTAAGTAAAGCTTTATTAAAGCTATATTTACGACATTTTGGTCGCCCTTCGACAGTATAACAAGTTCGTTTGTATCTAAAGTAGATAAATGATGAAATGATTAAGAGAACAATGTTACCAATTTTAGGTTTGCAGTCTATGATTTCTGCCAGTTCATCCATGTACGACACGAAATCGACTTGCTGGATAAAGGTCAAGTTCGGACTTTTTTCTAGTCTATCGTGCTCCTTCCTCTGTATAACTGCTTCTGACATTTTCTCATTGGTCGGGAGGTTTGTTTGACCCTGAAAGTTTGAAAACATTCTGTAGTTTGTTTGAATATGTGTGTATATGTAGCTGTCTCTCTGTGTTAAAACTAGTAACTTAGGTTCGCAAACTCCTCCCTTGCTTCAATTTTACTCAAGTAATTTCTTCACGATCAACAGTATTTTCTTTCCCAAAAAGACAATGTTAATTTAAATTTAATCAACGAAGAACTGTTCTCTGCAATTTCTTTCAGTGTGGACTAGTCTAGAATTGTATCTTTTTGGTAATGGTTTATATATTGTATTATGGCATTTACTAGATTTTGGGCCCAAGCCATCGACATGCACATCTCTATTAAGTGATCATTTTATCCCTGTTTTAGAATTAACAGATCAGCGGCCCTACCCACTGTCTCCGCTGGTCACGCCCCCAGACTGCGACAGGAAGTTCCACTTCAGTATTAAACTGCGTTACTTTGCAAAATTCATGACCAGTAACATGTTATAAAGAAGTAAAATTATGGTTGGCGATCTAAACTTCGTAACTACAGCTTGAATAAGCTGTAGTTTCTACGTTTAAGTCGCAAAACCAACAAAAATAAATCCAAAAAATGTCGACCAATTTTGGAGTTTAAAGTTGATTTCCAGTTCAAATGAATGATTTTATTGGTCGATTGATTCTTTTAGTTAAGTCTTGATTTCATTTCATTACACTCTCAACAAAAAAGTATAAGAAGGAAAAGGTCGACTTTAAGCTTTTTTTCATAATAATTGAATTTCTTTTTGATGCAGAAGCTTATTAACAGATTGAATCACAACATAACAAATCCCTTACTTCACCAACGTATATACAACATACAGTAAGGTGTTACAAACAGATTTGCGTATAATTTTGAAATAATGATTGGAATATGAAACTCAGAAAGTTTGGGTGTCAGAGGTCTAGATAAGAGGGGGTAACAGCATCCTAAAACCCTTATTTATCCCTGAAACCCTATGTTGTGGGTACTCATTTGAAATCGTCTCGTCGAGACGATTCAAATGAGTACCTACAACATAGTGTTTATGGTAGTATTGGTGAAATATCTAAATCTAAATCCAAGTTACGCTGTCTACCTGTAGCTTTGGATGTATATCATATATAATATGAAGAGTAGTCTTTTTTCTAAAGCGAGGATCTCGATACTGTCAGTATAAATGACGAAGTTTTATCAGAATACGTAGATAACAAATGGTAAGATGATTTTCAATTAAGAAAATTATTTTTTATCCTTCATTTGAAGTAAACAGAAAAAACAAGATTTCTACAGGTGAAAACGTATTTCTTATCGTTCACATCAACCAATCTAATGAATTCAGTAAATATGACTATGTACAGTTACTTACAACTGAATGTTATCACGTCATCATCATTTACAGGAATTCTGTAGATTGACAGGCTATCTTTGAATAACATATCGTTGCTGGGATATCAAAACCCCGCAGACCCAGCTGTATTCAAGCTGTAGTTACGATGCTTATGCCCCCCCCCCCCCGCGACAATACATATTGTATATATTAGTAATTACCTTAAACACACTTATCGCAACTCTGGCTTGCATTTCAGCCACGGGAAGTACCGCCCCTTTGACTCGGACACAACCAATCACAGCCAAGCTTCGTGTCTTTCTCTTAGGTGGGAAGATTCCTTTGTAAAACCCCGCCTTGTCTGCCCCGATGACGTCATCAGAAATAAAAGGATATTCCACATGATACCCGGTGGCAAATATCACCGTGTCAATTTCGTGCTGGGATCCATCAATAAATTCAACACCGTTTTCAGTAAATCGTTTTATATTGGGCTTTATCTTTATAGCGCCATGCAAGACTCGAGCCGGTAACTCATCGTTTATAAAACCAGCAGATTGACTTATATTCAACTTTGGATCAAAACGAAAAAGTGTATGGTCAATACGTTTGTTCAAGTCCTTTTGAACGATTCCTGCAACAAAGTTTGGGGCTGTCTTTTGAATGTAACTTAGAAATCGAGAAATAATGAGGTCAAATGGAAGTCCTTGCTTGCTGACTCGAGTCAATACCCAGCCACCATTCCGAGAGCTTAAATACACCTACAAAGACAAAACTTTCAGAAAATCTCATTTTGGTAGATATGTAATTTTGTCCTTGCATATACCACGAAAAGTTGTAGTTACGACATTTTGCTTTTATATGAACACACTGATAAATAAAACCCCGCAACCAATTAAAGCTGTAGTTACGACAGTTTGCATGCGCACCGACGATTGAATGCATCCGAAGCAGAGCTTACTTTTTATATATTTTTTTCAAATTACTCGAAACTTATGCATCAAACACTTTTACGTTAAAACCGAACGAATATGATTAATAGAATGAACACTTCGCCCCAAAACTGCAAATGAATGATTTAAACGACTTACTACATCCTTTTTACTCAATAATTTGTAAATAAAACCCTTTAAATGCATTTTATAATCATAAAAAGACGTAAATATTTCATAATGATTAGTGAGTTAATACTTACCTGTTTGGCGACATTGCTAACGTCAACCGCACTATCGCCGGCAGAATTACCGAAACCAACAACCAAGACTTTTTTATTCTCAAACCCACCCCTATATCTGTACCCGTGAGAGTGTAAGACACGCCCATTAAAGGCCGATAAACCTGTAAGAGATAAGCGGTTTCACTGAAATGATATCATCACTTGAAGTAACGCTGCTGTAAATCGAAATATTCGATAGACGAATCAAATCATTCATTTAGATTAACCCATTACAACACATTGACGCTTTTAAACGCCCCTTAAATATAAAGAATTGGAAAACATTGTGGAGAATGAAGAAATTGCTTATTACAAGCAATTTTTTCATTCTCCACAATGTTTTCCTTCAAAAAGGACCAAAGTTATAAAGATTTGATCAACTTAAAATTGTCGGCTGTAATTTCTTTGAATTTGGACTGGTCTAAAATTGTATTGTGTGGGAATGGGTTGAAAAGAGAACTGGTAAGCGTATTTGTTGGTTTGGTAACTTGAACGTCGTTATAACAGCTTTTCAAGCTAAAGTTACGACATTTTGGCTCTCCAACGAACTAGCTGCCTTTTCTGTTATGACCTTGACTTACAAAGTGATACCATTTTTTTCTCAGTGGACCCTCCAAATCGGATGTCAGCAAGGCTATTCGTCTATTAGAGAGGAGCTTTAGTTTATACTAGTTTATTTATGTTCGATTGCGACGAAGGTTTGAAGCTTAGAGAGTCGCTCTCGAAACCAACAATCCAGATGTTTTCCCCTGTTCGTATTACGCTACCACTAAAATAAATAATTTTGATAAAATAAATCATTTGCCATTGTCTTTTTATACACAAGTAGATATTAAATTCTAACTAATCGGTATAGAAAAAATGAAGAAGCACCCTTTTCCCATGACAATGACATACATGTATATTGGTTTGTACCGCATTCTGAAACAATAAGAATTCAAGTATCTGCAACAATAACAAAATCATACATGAAAATGTTATTTTACCTTATGACCCTTATCTCCATAGGAAAACATTACCTTCTAAGTCCGGAATATTTGGTTTACCGAATATTCCCGAGCACACCATTACGAAGTCGTACGTGAGCTGTTCGATATTTTTCGTATGTCTGTCTTTAACTTGTATAACCCATCGCCCGGAACTCGCGTGATCTTGGGCTTCTTTGATTTCAATAACCTATTGAAACGATTAAATTTTAGCAAAGCAACACTCCGAGTATTCTCTCTGCGATTCTCAAAAACATATTGTAATTAATCTTTAAAGGGTATTGATTGTCTGTATGATGTTTACTGTATTTTCAAACAGAATTTCAACTAAATAATGGCAAAGTTGATTTGCTCACGCGTTTACTCTTCTTTATCGTGCATTCATACTATCATTACTTACAGATTTCAATATTTTCAAGATAATTTTTTTTACCAACTGACAGGTTGATGACGCTGCCCACTGCCTCCGCTGACACCCAATGACTTTGACAGGAAGGTCAACTTCGATATTAACTCATTACCAGACGGCAAAGTTTTAGACTGGTCCAAATTGAAAGAAGTTGCAGCAGACAATTCATTGTATATAATTTGTTAGATTTTTTCAACTTTCTTGGTAATAAACATTGTGGAAAATGAAGACATTGCTTGTCACAAGCAATTTCTTCATTTTTCACAATATTTTCCCAATTGTGTTTTTTCTTGAGGGGCGTCCAAAGTGTCACTGTGTGGAAATGGGTTGAACATCATCCTTTATGTAAATAAAATAACATAAGTATATAACATTAAACTTAATGGTTGATTGGCGACCTAAACATTGTAACAACAGTTTATTCCAAGTTTAAGTCGCCAAACCAACTAAATGCCTCACAAAGATATAGGCCAATGTTGGATTCAAAATTCACTTCCGGTTTAAATGAATAAAATTGGTCGATTGATTCTGGTTCAGTCCGTTTTTATATACCTATAACGACCCAATTACTTAAATTGTATACAAACCTATTATAAATTCATAATTACGTATTTCATGAAATTTCTGCTGTGCCAAACTTACTTCATATGATGTTTTGATGTGCCTTTTAAGCCCGAAAGCTTCTGCATACATCTCTAGGTATGTGTTTGCTTCTCTGTGGGGCATGTAAGGTGGGAAGTCTTTTGGGGGCGGAAAGTCACTAAACGCCATCATTTCCTTGCTGACATTACTTATTGTTGTGTCCATGACTGATGCTTCCCCTTTAACAACCTACAATCATAACAGTAAATTGTGACCAGGCACGCATACAGAGACTATCGCAGAAGAGGACTGAACAGTATCTGTACAAAAAGAACCGGCTGACGAGATTGGAAAGCTAGTCCCTTTAACCCTTGTCATGCTGAATAAAATCCTTTTCAGAATTGTATCAAGACAAAGGGCTTTGACAAGCACTGGTGGTACTTGTTGTTCAGTTTTCAATACTTATTTTGAAAATTAATTTACAAACAACCCTGGTTTCTAAGGGACAGACAGGAGGTGTAGACGAAGATAAGACTGCACTTATGTGCAGTCTGATCGTTGTCGATACCTCCTGCTCAAACGGTAATATTCCAGGATAAGCAAGCCAAAGACAACAATTCCTGATCATAGAATTGAATTTTATTATATACCTATAAAAGATATGGATAAAAATCTGGTTATCTAATACAACTCGACAGAAAAAAAATCAATATTCGGCGTGTACCAGAAAACCGTATTCGTCGAGTACCGTTAAACACGGACTACAATTTTGTGTTTTTTCGGAAAGTTGGTTATTTCTTAATCATTTAAAAGAGAATTTTCTTAATGCCATGTCCTAAAGTTATATAATAAAAGGAATATCACAACAGTGTGCTTTTTCTATTTGTTGTTATCATGTTCTCAAAACGTGTGTAGGTGTTTTTTTATTGGATTAGACTGAAGGTCTCATGCATTAAAAAATACTTACACACGGTTCTCGAACACAAAAACAACAAATAGAAAAGAACACTGTTGTAATATTCCCTATTTACCTTATAATTATTTCTTTTCAAATAAATGGGTCGCTAGCCACGCCCACTAAGCTCCAACATTAAGTTCCACATCGATATGAAACGGTTTTATTTTGCAAAATTTTATAACAAAATAGAAAATTTGGTTGGTAGACGACCTATACGTAGTAGTTATAGCTTGAATAAACTGTTTAACGTTTAAGTTGCCTAACCTACAAAACTGATTCACATAAAATTCGGAGAATGTTTGGAGTTCAAATTTCACTTTTGGTATAAATGAATGATACGATTGGTTGATTGAATCTTTGATTGGATCGCGATCCGTCAATGACAAGAGTGACTGTAAAATCATCGGCCCAATGGTCTCTTTTCGAGTGACAAGTCAGAAATGAAACCGCTATCTTGAATAAAACAGGTAGAAGTGGAATAGTTGCAAATATAGACGCTGGAATCTATGAAGTAGCCAATATCATGGAAGGTCTTACCACTGGTGAGTAGTGCCAAAGCCCTCCTATATGATCTCGTTTCTCGTAGCATGTAGGTTCGAGACCCTCGTCCAGGCAACATTTGACTGCAGTCAGACCACTCGCACCTGCTCCTATGACAGCAACACTCATTTTGCCTGCAGATCTGTAACAAAACGAATAAAGAATCCACGTAATCCATTACAAACTTACAAACTATGTATCTATTTAACAGAGTCAGGGTTGACACTAACTTTGCTTCAATGGGATCCCTCAGGAATCCCTACTTATTATTTCGGGGTTTCCTCCAGATAATCAGGGATCCCTCCTTGATATACATAATTCAGTCACACGCAATCCTGCCCTTCTAAGCCCAACTTGAAAAAAAGCTTCGGAAAACATTTTGGAAAATGAAGACATTTCTTTTTACAAGCAATTTCTTCATTGTCCACAATGTTTTCTACAAAAAAAAAAAAAAAAAAAAAGACAAACAAAAATTCAGGAGCATTAGTTGATACATTAAGTTCTATTGAACTGAAGAAATGTTGAAGGATCCTGGCGGAATCCCTAGCCTGAGATTGCTAGGGTCCCTTCCAATGATCAGGGATCCTCGGGATCCCTGGACAGTGTAGGCGTCGACCCCTAACAGAAGTTTGTATTCTTGTAACAGACTCTAAACAGTGTAGTTTTTCACTATTTCATCATTTCAGCATCATCGTTATATATGCTGTCCTTGAAGCCTGTGCCATCCTGGCAAAACAATCAAGGGAAAAACCTTCAACATATGCATTAAATACCAAGGGGGAAATTGAACATTAGCACAAAATAAGTTTTTTTGATGACGACCTTAAAAATTGTCATGACAAGAAGACTGTGTGAAAAGGGGAAATCACAAGCAGTTTCTTCTTTTCTCATATCATTTTCTACCCTTTTGGCACTTCTGGCGCAATATGAATTGTCATCTACAACTTCTTTCGATCCGTCGTCAAATTATTGGTTTAAACACTACAATATTTATTTAATTTTCATTTTATTTATTTCTTTCTAATTTTTTGCAACATTTTAAGAATTGGGTGGATGTGTGGGTAAATTGACGATCTCGAACGTCTTCCACGACGTCTTAGCTACAAGCCTCGAATAATGTGGATGCCGCGGTTGAAACGTATGATATACTCCACATTACTGCACGACCTTTCAAACCGCTTAAACCGCTCAGGGTGCATACTATGACTTCACTAACTCATGCTATAGAATCCAATTCCAGCAAATATCCTAATATCTGATATTTGTCTCCCACCAATGGAAGGATTATTGTATACCTAAGAGGGATGAACAGCTGCATGCTGGGAAAGGATGTAATGGTAACACAAGTGTGAGAAATACCAGGAAAATTCATGGTTAGGTGCTCCAGCCTCCGCGATATGACTGAAGTATTATTAAAAGAGGCGTTTACTCCCATTCAAACGAACGAAAAAAAAAAAAAAAAAAACTCATACACCGCGGCATTCAAAAAGCTGCGTGATAATAATTTCAGCACTTTCGAGTGAATATCTTCAATCACAATAAAGATATGGTCAAGGTTAAAGTTTCTTTTCACATCAACGATAATGTCGGCACCAAAGCCAAAAAGGAAGTCAATACGATTACGGTGTTGAAAACAATTCGATTTTCGTTCCAAACCACTGATTTGAGAATATAGCCACAGAATTCTTACAGGGGTAGAAAACATTTGAATATCAAATATTGCTGATGTCTCTACGGAAAAGAATATTAATCAAAATATAATTTGAATATCAAATTTGTGCCCTTTTTTACTGTCTACTTCAATTATCTAATTTGTCCTTCTAAAAGTAATATAAACTCGACAAAACCCTGCTTTCATCATATATATTAGCCTGTCTCCCAAGCTGTCAGTAAGTGGAGTTTGAAAGTGAGTAAGGAAGGTCAATCATGCAAGAACATTTCATTCCTTGAAATTACCTCCCTTACACCTCACAAACGGGTCTATCCATATATGTACAAATACTGTTTGTTTTTTGTGTATGTGTGTGTGTGTGTTTTTTTTTTTTTCATTTATAATACCTTGCCGACTGCACAAAAGATTCGAACCTGATGAGCCTTCGAAAATCGCTCAGTTTAACTTGACCAGTGTTCATGTAGTCTCATTTTTGGACGTTACATATATAGATTTCATAATAACGTCTCGGATGCGGAGTTAGGGTCTCATTTACAAGTTTTTGTCGTAGGTTCGATCGGAACAGGGTTACCACATCTTAACCCTTTCCTGTATTGCAAAATTTTAGACCTTTCCAAAATCAAAGGTTTTGCAGGCGATATTTTAATTTGGATTGAATATGAGAAAATAACCACTCAGTAGGGTAAAAATATTGTGAAAAAAAGGAAGAAATTGCTAGTCACAAGCAATTTCTTCTTTTTCCGCAATATTTTTTTTCAGTGACAAAAACACAGGGACCGCAATATTTTCTCAGTGACAAAAACACAGGGACGTAAAAACCAGGGCTTTGGCAGGAATGAGCTAAACAATCTTTATTTACGGTGCCTTTGGTCATCCATCTACGTTATACAAATTTAACATAATACACACCAAATTATAATCGGCTGACTGTTATTTTGAAGATGGTTTTTGCAACGCAATATTCATCCATCTACGTTATACAAATTTAAGAAAATACACACCAAATTATAATCGGCGGACTGTTATTTTACATGAGTTTAAGCTTCATTTAATACTTTACACAATAGATCAATTTGTTTCTCAAGGTTTTCGACGAGGACTAATCTCAATTCAAGTTATTGTAATTTTTCTAGTAATTCGTATGGTAGCGTAGTACCTAATAATTGATAAGAGTGTGCCTTAAATTCACCTAAGACTGCTATCAAAATGAATGTACCTGTAAAGTTGATTAAAATCCGAATTCGACTTTTCTCTTTTCGTCAGCCCTTAATGCACCACTGCAATCCCCATACTCATTTATTTGAATCTTTCGGCATGTTACACGGTCACAGTTCACTAAATTCAAAACACGAAAGACATACATGAAGGTAGGTAAATCTAGGTCATCACGTGAAAATCAGTATTGGTCGCCGATAATAATATGACACTTCTCTCCGATACTAGTCTTGCACTCGGTTCATTTCCGTTCACTTCTGTAATTGGCTCAGTAAATAGTCCGTAAATACGTCAAACTGTCTCATGAATATCACAGATTGTTCCGTTAGCTATTCACAAAAGCTGTTCGTTAAGGTAATCCAAACATACAATGTATATTAAAACATATTTCATTTGTCTAGACTGTTTTATTTCTCGCGAACCAGAAGAAAAATAACATATCTTCCTTATCTTATTACTTGGTTTGACAAGAACCTTGTCATTTAGCCCATTGCAGAGGTTTTTGGTGGGAGAAAGAACGGCAACTCTGCTTAGAGATTGGAGCATAAGGCCCATTTTCCCGTCCACTGATCTTTTTCTTTTCAACATAGGTTGCAGATAAACATCTCGTAGAGTTGTTGACAAATTTCAAAGGTCCCTTTCCAGACTAGTTTGTATGTCTGAGTTATCTGCCCCTGACTGGCGTCAGCTACTTTCTGTAAAAACGGGTATAGATCAATATGGACAGTATTTTCGCCGTTTGTCGGTGAAAATTCACCAAACGCGATGGTAATCAAATAGCCAGTTGACCAATGTAATCATTCGTGAGACAAAAATCAGCTTTGATCTCCGATCTTTGCCGTCATTTATCAACCTATTTTGTTGGTTTTGCGACTTTAACGTCGTAACTACAGCTTATTCAAGCTGTAGTTACGACATTTAGGTCGCAAACCAACTATAATACTTTTTTGTTAAATACTACTAGCAATAAAGTTTATCTGAATAACACCTTTTAAAATGGAAACGAAACTTCCTGTCGGAGTCAATGGGAGGGGCTAACGAATTTTTTAGGCGGGACCAGCGATTGGTCAGTTGTGTTAAATGATGTCAATTGTTGTCATCTAGACTCACTTTCACACAAGTTGATATGATTTAAATGGGGTTCGATATAAACTCAAGCAAGACTAAATGGATGAATGTGTCTTGTTTTCATATATTTTTTGATACCTTACCTAATCTTGCCGAATAAAAATAAACAAATAAAAAAATATACAAATGAATAAATGAAAATGAAATAAAAATTAGGAAGGATTTCTTTAAATAATCTTACTTCATCCACCTTAATAAAAGGCTTAAAGGTATCTTCATCGGTTTATTCTCGATTCTCCAACATTTGAAAATATCAATAAAAGATAGATACAGGTAACGTGTGAGATAATCCCTAATGGCGCCCTTGGACGCCTCCAAAAAAGTTGCAAACAATTTCTCCATTATCCACAATGTTTTGTAACCCAAAATACAAAGATTTCTAAAATTCAATAACTTAAAATCTGTCTTCAAAAACTGCTTTGAATTTGGACTAGTCTAAGATTTTGCTGTCTGGTAATGGGTTAGTACTCTGCTACGATATTAAACAATTGTTTTCTGTACATGAGTAGTTCGTTTATCATTCTTCCTCCTGGTAGAGGGGTCCTGGATTCGATCCCCGGCTTCTTCCATCATAAGTCTCCCAACCGAGTGGGATGAGCAGATGGGGGTTCGGAAAGGATGGAGTGGTAGTACTGGTGTGAGAAATACCAGGAATCCACAGTATGGTGCTCCTACCGCCACGATATATGATTGAAATACTGTTAAGAGTGGCGTTAAACTCCGTTTAACCAATCAATTAACATTCTTCCGCGATGTTTTAATGTTGTTTCTATACATGAGTACATTGTCAAATATGTTTCCGTGATGCTTATTGTTATTTTCAAAATATGAGTGGTTCGTTTGATATTTAGTATTGTGTTCAATACATGAGTGGTTCCACCGATACTTAGTATTGTTTTCGATACATGAGTGGTTCGACTGATATTTAGTAATGTGTTCGATACATGAGTGGTTCGACTGATATTTAGTAATGTGTTCGATACATGAGTGGTTCGACTGATATTTAGTAATGTGTTCGATACATGAGTGGTTCGACTGATATTTAGTATTGTTTTCGATACATGAGTGGTTCGACTGATATTTAGTAATGTGTTCGATACATGAGTGGTTCGACTGATATTTAGTATTGTTTTCGATACATGAGTGGTTCGACTAATATTTAGTAATGTGTTCGATACATGAGTGGTTCGACTGATATTTAGTAATGTGTTCGATACATGAGTGGTTCGTTTGATATTTAGTATTGTGTTCAATACATGAGTGGTTCCGCCGATACTTAGTATTGTTTTCGACACATGAGTGGTTTGATTGATATTTAGTATTGTTTTCGATACATGAGTGGTTCGACTGATATTTAGTAATGTGTTCGATACATGAGTGGTTCGACTGATATTTAGTAATGTGTTCGATACATGAGTGGTTCGTTTGATATTTAGTATTGTGTTCAATACATGAGTGGTTCCACCGATGCTTAGTATTGTTTTCGATACATGAGTGGTTCGACTGATACTTAGTATTGTTTTCGATACATGAGTGGTTCGACTGATATTTAGTAATGTGTTCGATACATGAGTGGTTCGACTGATATTTAGTAATGTGTTCGATACATGAGTGGTTCCACCGATACTTAGTATTGTTTTCGATACATGAGTGGTTCGACTGATATTTAGTATTGTTTTCGATACATGAGTGGTTCGACTGATATTTAGTATTGTTTTCTATACATGAGTGGTTCGACTGATACTTAGTATTGTTTTCGATACATGAGTGGTTCGATTGATATTTAGTATTGTTTTCGACACATGAGTGGTTTGATTGATATTTAGTATTGTTTTCGATACATGAGTGGTTCGACTGATATTTAGTTTTTATGTTCGATACATGAGTGGTTCGACTGATATTTAGTAATGTGTTCGATACATGAGTGGTTCGACTGATATTAAGTTTTGTGTTCGATACATGAGTGGTTCGACTGATATTTAGTTTTTATGTTCGATACATGAGTGGTTCGACTAATATTTAGTTTTGTGTTCGATACATGAGTGGTTCTACTGATATTAAGTTTTGTGTTCGATACATGAGTGGTTCGACTGATATTTAGTTTTGTGTTCGATACATGAGTGGTTCGACTGATATTTAGTATTGTTTTCGATACATGAGTGGTTCGACTGATACTTAGTATTGTTTTCGATACATGAGTGGTTCGACTGATACTTAGTATTGTTTTCGATACATGAGTGGTTCGACTGATATTTAGTAATGTGTTCGATACATGAGTGGTTCGACTGATATTTAGTAATGTGTTCGATACATGAGTGGTTCGACTGATATTTAGTATTGTGTTCGATACATGAGTGGTTCGACTGATATTTAGTATTGTTTTCGACACATGAGTGGTTCGACTGATATTTTTTTATTTTCACTATAAGAGAGACATTTTTCCTCATTGTTTTATTGTTGCTTTCGATATATGAATGGTTGGTTTGCTACTTTTCCGCAATATTTTAGTATTGTTTTCAATACATGAGTGGTTCGTTTGATACTTTTCCGCGATGCTTAATTCTTGTCCTCTACATGATTGGTTCGTTTGCTACTTTTCCGCGATGTTTAAGTATTGTTTTCACTACATTCCCGGTTCGTAATTACTCTTCCGCAGTGTTTTAGTAATAATTTCACTACATAATATGATTTGTCAGTTCATTTTTGATTTAAAACTGCGATCTGTTATATATAATTGCCGGATAGCTGGTCTCGCCTGCTGACTCCGATGGCCAAACCCACTGACCCAAAAAAAGCTTCGATAGAAATAGCCGTATTTTGCAAAATGTATGGCAGTATAAAAACTTAAACGGTTGGTTGGCGACCTTAACGTCGCAATTGCATCTTATTCAAGCTGTAGTAACGACATTTAAGTCACCAAGCCAACTAAATTGCTTCATAAAATTGTCGGCCTTCAATTAAGATGACGAGTTAATGGTCTTGTGGTACGACGCTGAACTCGGGATGGGGAACCCGGTTTAGAAATTCGAAAGAGCGTCTTTAAAAACAAGAGTCTGAGATGGATTATGCTCCTCGAATATAGTCCTATCGCAAAAAGTATAAAATAAACAGGGAAATGGGTTCGGAAGGACTGACAGAAGCAGATGCGGGTATTTGCTCGCTATATTCCAGGCATGCTAAATGTTAACGTACATCCTTGAGCTGTTACTTTGACATTGGAGCTATCAGAAAATTTGTTTCAATTGGCACATCTTTACACGATAGAGAACAATTTTGCAAAGTTATTTCGAAATCAATCCACCATTTTAGGAGCGAATGCTCCAGACATGCTAAATTTTAATGTTTAACCCTGAGCTGTGACTTTGACCTTCGCAGGATATGTTTTCAAATTGTACATCTACTCATGACTGAGACAATTTGGACAAATTATTTTAAAATCAACGAGCTTTACTCTGGACATACTTAATTTTAACGTTCGACCTTGAGCTCTGTCTTGACCGTGGAATTATATGAATACATTTTTCAAATGGCATATCTACTCATGGCAGAGAACAAACAATCGTGCCAACTTATTTCGGAATATACCAATAATTGATGGTTCTATTCTATGGAAATGCTAAATGTTCAGGCTCAACCTTGAAATGTGGTCTTGACCTTGGAGCTATCTGAATATTTGTTTAAAATTGCACACCTACTAATAATAGAGAACAATTGTAAAAAAATATTTTTAAATCAACCCATAATTAAAGCAGCTATGCAATGGACAGGATCAATTTTAACCTTTGACCTTAAGTTGTGACCTTAACATTGAAGCTATCCAAACCGGGAAAAAGTCGTCTGCGCAATATCATAGATATACACACGTGAAGTTTCATCCAATTAAGACCAAGGGTTGTGGAGATATCGGGGCGGACGGACAGGCTGAAAACGGAAGGACAGACGGACGGACAGACGAAGCGGCGGCTCTATGCTGGCCCTTCGGGAAGCATAATTGATATTCCGACCGAAATAATGTCTCCGCGTTCCATCCCTCCACCAAGGCTTCTAACCCTTTCCAGTACAATCAGGGGTTTTCTCGATTATAAGGTTTAAACATGGGAGAACGTTGTGGCAAAAGAAGAAATTGTTTGTCAAAAGCAATTTCTTCCTTCTACCACAATGTTTTGTACCTACACCGTTTCGTCGTTTTCAATATCTCAATTTGGATTAGTCTAAAATTTTGTCGTTCGGTAAAGGGTTAAACGGGCACTCGTCCATAGGTCATTTTCTTATCACCATTATGCATTGTTTACACTCGAATTATTTCGTTATTATAAGCAGAAATATGTCTCGACAAACATGATCAATAGAAGCGAGCTGGTTCCAGTTTTAATTCGGTTTTAAACCTACCATAATAATCATATAATCATATGGTTGGACATTCTTTTTTGGAAGCGAGACGCGCATGCGCACAGATTGTTCCTAATCTTAGTTAAACATTTCTTGAACGACCGCTGCTATTAGTGAAACACAAATGACGTATGTCGCAATTACTTTTGTCACACACGGGAAAGAATGTTGACCTCACAGGGGTAAGAACTCACGACCCCAGGATTGAGATCACACTACGTTATAGACAGAGCCAACCGTTCATTCTATTTGATTTTAAAAGTAACTCCTGTCAACGGTTTCCATCTGTATGATTATTTCGAGGCGTCAAAACGAAGGATTGTGATACTGCGTGAAAAACGGAGAAAATCGGCTTTTCGTGCTTTCTGAGTTTTAGCCTCGGCTTAAACGTGATCTATGCTTGACAAAGTAACTCCTATACTCGTGTAGTTGGAGTTCGTCAATTAAGTTTTGGTTAGTTAGCAGCGATACGTCCATTATAGAAAGGGCTTCTTTATTCCTAAAACTGTAGATATAGATTTATAACATCGAAGCCAACTCCTAATATATTATCAGATGACAAAATTCTATAATAGCCCGAATTGAAAGAAGTTGCAAACGACAATTATCAGTAAAAGAAATTTTGTCATTTGCAGTAGAAAACATTTTGGACAATGTGAACATTGTGGACAATGAAGAAATTGCTTGTGACAAGCAATTTCTTCATTTTCCACATTTTCATTTTCCACATTTTTTTCAAAAGCTTATTTCTCGAGGGAGGTCAGAAAGGGGGTGTGTGTTGAAATTCCCTAGATTAACGGATGCACTCCACTCCTAATGATCTCTGTCAAGTCAATTCGTCTGAGACATCAAATAACGTTAGTTTGAATAAAAACGCGTAACAATTTTACTTATAGTTTTTGTTTATCAAAAACTGGCGTTCTGATTGGTCGGGAAAAAAAACCTCCATGAACAAAATTTTGAGCCCGCGACCATTTTGTATGCTTCCTTACGAAATAGTCCCATACAAAAAAAAAAGTATCAAAATTTGTAAAGAGTGTTTTTCGTTTTGTTTTATGGAGGTATGAACAGAAAAAACTAATCACACCTATGTATGAAACCCCATTCGCGTATTCATACAGTGTAATTAGTTTTTTCAGAATATTCTCTTCATCTGTGAAATGAATCTCTTTCATTTCGCAAGTTCAATCAGCATTTTCAGTAACAAACGAGAACCACAACAGATGTCACCATGCAGCCAACGTAACACATTTGTAATCTGGTCTACATAGGTTAAAATAAGGTGATCATATTAGAACGTAAAACATAAACGTTTTGTTATCTTGATATTTCCTTCACCAGGTTGAAACCAAACAATGTAAAGATAGATTTAGAATATTTTTTCAATTGCTATTTAGAAAATAAACAAACAAATAAGCAAACAAATCAAAAACGGTCTTCTCTTTTAGGAGAGTATATCGTAAAGTTGCTAAGTGTTGTTGGGTATCGCGATGACAATGGGAAAATTACTTCCATAAGGGACAACACTTTAAATGTAAGTAATGTACTACATTTTGTACGATTCTTTTATTTTATTTTTTACATATTCTTAATCGCTATAGGTACTTTTGTTCTAAATTAATTTAATTCTAGTTTCGTCTATAAAACGTTTGCGTTCTGATTTGCTACAAAAATCGTTTCTTGAAAAAAAAATACATTAAAAAAGTACAGAACTATTTTGTATACTCAAAACAGTTGAGTAAAAAACTGTCCAAAACATGTATTGTTTCGTTTTCCTGGTATGTTTTAAATCAAATATTAGAAAATGAAGGAATTCGAGCGTGTATATTGATCCGTTTCGCGGATTTATTTATACTTCGCCTGCGATAAAATATCACTCATTTGCAAACAGAAATCGTCAAAATCATAACATTGACGACTGTGTTGTTCTAGCAAATGCGCTTCTATCGGTCGCTGCAGGATTAAAGTGTGTTTAGGTCTTTCGCTTAAACCTCAATGAGAAACGCGGCCATGACGCAGTTTGTAGTGCGTCGGACTCTCGATTTCCGGTCGCGGCAAATATCATTTCTGACATTAGTCTCCCACCAACGGATTGATTATTGTAAACCTAGGTGGGATGAACAGCTAGAGGCTCGGAAAGGACATAGTTGTAGTACTGGTGTGAGAAAAACACAGGAATCGATAGTTAGGTGCTCCAGCCGCCGCTATATGACTGAAATACTGTTAAAAGTGGCGTTAAACCCTATTAAATCAATCAGTCAATTAAACCTCAATGAAAACAAAAATATTCTCTTCATATCTTATTACAACCTTTGATTTTTAGTAATTCAAACTAAAGAGACTTACTCTTTTTTAGAGTCTTGAAGGTTTTCAAGCGGATAAAGTGAGTTGTGAATGGGGTCAGTTGTTTTTGCGGTTGTGGGAAAGGGATCTGAAGCATGAATATATTCTATTGTGTGTCATTCTTGTGCCAAAGAAAATCATTTAATTTATATTGACCTGACGAACCGTAGCGTTTATGTATGTATGTACGTGTTCCGTTAGTCGACAATAACATTTATACTTCTGTTAAAGGCACGAGATTTATAAAACCGTTGGATCTACGATGTGAAAGAAAGTAGTCCCAATGTTCTTAACCCATTACCACACGGTAAAATTTTAGACCAGCCAAACTGGAAGGAGTTGAAGATGACTAAGTAAATTTTATGCATTTTAAGATTTTTCAACTTTCTTGGTAGAAAACATTGCGTAAAAAGGAAGAAATTGCTTGATACAAGCAATTTCTTCATTTTGCACAATGTTTTCCAAAGTGATTAACTTGAGGGGCGTTCAAAAGCATTACTGTGTGGGAATGGGTTAAAGTCGAAACTTCCAGGCGATGGCGGTCTATCATTTATACGGTAAATTTACCCATTCTCTGTTTTGAAATATTTTAGACCTGTGCCAATTCAAAGGTTTTGTGCACGAAAATTCAAAGTGGGTTTAATTTGAAAAAATAATATTTCACTAAGTTAGAAAATAGCAGGCGATTTCTTCTTTTTTTCACAATATTTTCAATTATAAATTAAACCAGAGATTGAACAGGAACGGGTTAATCTTCTGCTTTTTTGTAATTTTGATTCAAAAGAAAAGAAAACGGGATTATATAAACCGTACTTATGTTGGCACTGGACAGAAAATAGCCTCACTGCTCGCCGTTTCTTCACGCACTCTTGATACTACCCTGGTACTCTCCAATTCTGCTTCCGCTGTCATTCGAAGATAAGACAAAGGTCACTTTTTCTCTTGCAATTTTTAGCCTTTTTTTAGGAAAACCGGTATTTCATACCGATCAACCGGAAACAAGTTCTCACGCATTTCCGCTCATTTCCACGCATGCTCATAAACTTGAAGTGAAAATCATGTAATCGTCCCATCTCGTTTCAAATAACTTACTTGCTGAATGCCAACAGCCTCCTTTTAGTCATGAATATCCAGGAAATTATTTAAAACTTTGACTTAATATTGTCTAATGAATTGTCAAAATGAGACACATAATTTCATCGCGTTTCAAGATAGAATCTAGGCCAGTGGTTAGAGGAGTTAGCGAATACATGTAAACTGTCTGCTGGTGTTTTGACCTAGCAGGGCTGGGCAAATTTACACCCCGTATACACAGTTTATGTAACACGTTACAACCCTGTTATAGATGCGTTTACCCCATCGAATAAAACCGTGACCTTTTACCTCTCGAATTCGACTAAATCTTTGAAACGGACATATAGTACTTCAATTGTGATAATAATATGCTCAACGAAAATAGAATTGAATGTTAGCTTTGATTTCTTTACCTTTTATCATTTAACCTTTTACCACACAGCCACAAATTTTCACGCACTTAAGAAGAAAACGTCGTGATTAATTCAAAATAGCGATTTCGGTAAACAGTAAGGGGTCATGATTGATAGAATAGGGTTTAACGCGACTTTTGATAGTATTTCAGTTATATCGGGGCTGCTTGAGCTCCTAACTATGGATTCCTGTTAGTTCACACACCAGTACTACCACTACATCCTTATCGAGCCTCCAGCTGCTCCTCCTACTTAGGTGTACTCATATTGATGAAACATGCTCGCATTATTGAGCGCGGTTACTGATAAACCAGCAAAACCACTCTCATGACTTTCAGTCCTGTGATTTTGTGTAGAGCCTATTCGCCGTCGAAGAGTTTCTCTTTTACACCCTATCAGACTCGGATTATTATATGTAATTGGATATCGTGCAGATGCACTCATTCTGTGCTATGGTTATGGCTATGGCCGTGACGTTGTTCCCGGGGAGAAACATTCATGTGCGCGGTTTTCAACAGAGCAAGCATAGTTGTATTCATTAGATTTGCTAGAGTATAGGTTTCTGAATTTTGTAACATTTAGTTCAACCTATCAAGAATAAAAGTTGAGAAGACAGAACAGTTACGGTGTTTTGGTGTTTCTGGTTCAGGGTCGGACTTACTTTTCCACTCATCTACGAATCTATTAAATAACTTACGTGATAAATACATATTAAGGCTATTTAACGCCGAGTTTGAACGAGATTATAGTAAACGCTCAACTTTTCACGACAAGATATTAATTCCTGATCATGACTCCCTCGGCATAGCAGTTACTACCTTCGGAATCAGCTTGATAATTGACCATTCGCGGCTGTCAATCAAGTATTCAACCGACCAATCAAATAATTTATTCAGACCGGACCTGAGCTTTTCAACTTCGACATTAGCCGCCATTTTTGTTACCCTTTATTGTTGGTTTTGGTGACTTAAACGTCGTAACCACAGCTTATTCAAGCTATAGTTACAACGTTTAGGTCATCAACAAACCATTTTACTTTTTTGTTACATGCTACCGGCCATAAATTTTGCAAAATAACGCCATTAGAAATCGAAGTGGAACTTCCTGTCGGAGTTATTGGGCGGGGCCTAGGGAATCAGTGGGCGGGGCCAGCAATTGGTCAATTATCGAGGTTGTTTTCTATTGCATTAAACCATTTTCTCTGTTGTAAATTTCGCATCGCAATCGTAGCGTAATTGACCAATCACTGGCCTTGTCCTCTTACTCCGTTGGTCACTCCCATTGACTCTCGCTTCGATTTTATACGGCGTTCTTTTGCAATATTTATGGCAAGTAGCATGTAACAAAAAGGTAGAATAGTTAATTGGCGCCTCAACCCATTACCATTTTAGACTGGTCCAAATTTGAAAGAAGCTGCAGACGACAATTTCAAGTTTATGAAATTGTTATTATATTCGTCAATGGTAGAAGAGAACCACGTCTTTACAATTTGCGATTGAAAGGGAATCTAAAAGATTAACGGGCCAATCGCGGCTGTCATTTAAATACTCAGTCCATTCATTGAAACCATTCTTTAAGACTGAAAGTAAACATTGAACTTCGACATTGGCCGCAATTTATGTGAAGCATCTTTGTCGGTTTGGCGTCTAAAACGTTGCGAATACAGTTTATTCAAGTTGTACATACGACTTTCAGGTCGCCAACCAACCATTCTTTTTTATTGTTGCACGCTGCTGACCAAATATTTTACAAAATATAGCCATTTAGAATCGAAGTGGAACTTCCTGTCATTGACATTGGATGTGACCAACAGAGTAAGTTAGCGGGACCAGCTATCGATCATTTAAGACACAGTGTTAATGGTTTTCCTCTTTGGTTTCTTTCGACACATTACCCAAACCTATATCATGCCGCCTTTTTGACAGCTTAGATTATTACTTATTTATCAAGTTTTGATTCGCGATTTTTATGCAAAATGTGGCTAACACCAGTAACAAGTAGGAATGTATGAATATATTCTAACTAGTTGTTCAAAATTCAACGCAAGCTCTTATTTTTTTACTTAGAAATTGCATTCTATTTTGGTCATAAAGTTGTTAATACTTTGTTTTCATTTTACCATCTCAATATGACAGAGCTTTATTCGGCACGGCTACTCAAATTAACAAAGTACTTGGTAATAACTTTGAAAGTTTTATTTCAATGTTATGGGACCTTTTCACAAAGAGATGTCTGTGGAAAGGAATCAGGTCTGTTTATGATACTGCTGACAATACTGTCAAAACAATACTGTAATAATACACGAGTTCTCTCCTTCTTTTTCGTTTTTGGAAGGCACTATGAAATTTTATTCCCCCCCCCCTCGCTTCTCCCCCCCTCTCTCTAGTCTCCTTCTCCCCACTCATACCCTCTCATTAATATCTTCCTTTTCGTTTCGGGAAATATTATCTGCAGGTGTAAGAGTACCATTTGATAGACTGAACCATTACCCACACATAGACAGTTTTTGACATCCCTTAAGGAAATTGCCGTTGAACACAATGAGGAAAATGAAGAAATTGCTTGTCACAAACAATTTCTTCAATGTCCGTGGTGTTTTCTATCGTGAAAGGCGAATATTTTCTTAAATCCACCAGCTTGAAATTGTTGTCTGCAACTTCTTCTATTTTTGACCAGTCTAAAATTGTATCTTTCGGAGGTGGGTTGAAACACATGACCTCAGCTCCTGTCCCTCTGAGCTAAATTGTATATCTGTTCTGTTTTACATTTTTCTTTTTTTCTCAACATTATTGTTTTGTTTGTTCACTTTAACATATCGTCGGTGCGAGAGCAAAATGTCGTAACTACAGCTTTATTAAAGCTGTAGTTACGATATTTTGCTCTCCCACCGACGATATTTCGAAACACTTACACTATTTGTTTTGAGTTCTAGAACCCCGTTGGCTAAATTACTTCACAAAATTGATTGATAATTTCAAGAAAATAGCCAGGGCATATATATGCATTTTTCGATATTACCGATCAATAATTTGTTGTCAACAAACCATCTTGTTGTCAACAAACTGTTTTCGAGGCTCTCCGACTATACACTTTTACATTAATAGGGTCATGAAATCTTGAAATGGTTCTGAAGGTCACTAGCGTACCATAAGCCCGTATTTTTCTCACCCCAATACGTTTTTTTCCTTTTCTTTTCTTTTGTTTTGTTGAAGATTAACCTGTCACACAGCTGTAGGCCAATTTTCATATACATCTCCGCGCGCGATTTTTTTGTCAGAGTGATCTGCCCTTGATTGGAAATGAACATTTATTATTTTCAATACCTTTAAGACCTTACCCTAAACTTTCTACATGCAAAAAAATAAGAGAACCTTTCCGCGTAAATAAGGGAGAATTTTCGTATATCATCTTAACTACCTTGAAAAAGGGATAAAGTATTGTCATTACAGTTTTTTTCCTGTGGAGGTTTCAAAATCACGTTTCTATAATTTGATATTCAGTTTCGTCTATCAAAACCGGGTGTTCTGATTGGTCGAAAAAGATTATTCATAACTCGATGAAAAAAATTTAAGCACACAGCGATTTTGTATGCTACCGCACAAAATACAAAAAAGGTATCATAATTTGTAAAGTATTTGCTTTTTTCGCGCGATGCTATTAAAATATAAGAAATGAAGAGAATATTTTGTTTCATGGAGGTATGAACTGAAAAACCTAATCAAACTTTTGTATGAATCCGCTTCGCGTTTTCATACAGTTTGGTTAAACACTAAATTCACAACGTGATTAGCTTAAACACTAAGTTCATGGAATGCCCACGCTATAGAAAATATTGTTCTTATATATTTCAGGAATATTACAAACTATATTCAAATTGCTGAGAACTCTGTCATAAGCTTGCTTTTTAACCCGTTTCCACTCAATTCCGCTTTTAAGGATCTCAAGAAAAAAGCTTTAGAAAACATTGTGGCTAATGAAGAAATTACTTGTATCAAGCAATTTCTTCAATGTTCACAATATTTTCTACTCAAGAAGGGACGATTTTCTAAACTCAACCATGCTTTGCTAGCTTGCAGTACGTTCGGTACTTTGATTCATTTTACCCGCATTTATAAATAGAATTTTTAGTTTTCTACACCCTTCTGCAACAGAGTTCTTTTTTTTAACAAAATTACGATGTTGAGGGGAAATATTTCGGCCTATCCACAAATTCATACGAAGGATTGAAAAGACAAACTATCATAATGTTGTCTGACGTTTTACCCCCCCACCAATGCAGCGTTTGGGATGATTAAGGCGAATAGAGTCCCTGACGTCGGGAAAAAATGAAATATAAACATAGGGGACACTTTTTACGTCAGAACCACGTGATGATGCCATAACGCCATTAAGCAGAAAATTTCATGTCCTATTTTGAATTCGACATCATTACATCAGTGCTAAGTATCAAATTTTCTTAGGAAAATGACCTCGTTTGAATAATGGGGGCCAATGAATATACTACAAACTCACGTGGTCTCTTTTCTCCCTGACCTTAATCCTTATTTGACCCTTTTAGACCGCTTATCTCAATGATGCTCAACTTATTTTGTAATAAAATCTAAGGACTGTAATTATACTTATACAATAAAAATGGAACAGATTGTCATTTATGCATTACATCAATGCTGTACAAATAGATTACTATTAGACATTTGACCTGATAAACAGAAACACCCAACAAGCTTAACATTTCTGTCATAATAAACATATTATAACCAGTAACAAGTTTTATCTATTGACGGATCGCTCGCCCCGCCCACTGATCACCGATATAACACTTCGACTGAAGTAATAAACAACCTCTTTTTGAAGAATATGTGGTCAGAGGCTAATTGACTAATCGCTGGCCCCGCCCATTGACTCCCTAGGCCCCGCCCATAAACCCCGACAGGAAGTTCCGCTTCGATTTTTAACAGCGTATTTTTCCAAAATTTATGGCCAGTAGAATGTAACCAAAAAGCAAAATGGTTGGTTGGTGATCTAAACGTCGTAACTACAGCTAAATTAAGCTGTAGTTACGACGTTTAAGTCGCCGAGGCAACAATAAATGTCAACAAAATAGGCGTCAAATGTTGGAGTTGAAAAGCTCAGGTCCGGGCTGAATAAATTATTTGATTGATCTGTTTATTCCTTGATTGACAGCCGTGATTGGTCAATTATGTAGACAAATCGTTGGTCGTCGATCTAATATTCGTAACTTTAACTTTGATAAGCTGCTGTTGCGACATTTAAGTCACAAAATCCATCAAAAATGTTAAACATAAATGTCGGAGTTCAAAGCTCACTTCCGATATAACTGAATGTTTTGACTGGTCGATCAACTATATAATTGATAGCGGCGATCCGTCAGTTACATACTAAGATCAACAGGCGCACCAGTTCTTTAGAGATACACGTGTAGTATTTATCGGCTCTTGAACAGATTATGGATGGGAAAAAATCTCTCAATTTCCAAAATTCTAACTTCAATGCTTTCAGACACATGGAAGAATGGGATCAATCTGATTCTGTAATGTATGACTGCATACTCATAACTTTAAGATTAAAAGAGAAGAAACGACATGTTTGGCGTTACATAAAGCGAAATTAGTCAACTACTGAAAATCCGAACGGAACCGGTATTCATCAAGTAAATACGTTATCTTTCGATGTCACCAAACTATAATTTAATGTTTAGTTTCGTCTTTCAAACACGATCGTTCTAATTGGTCGATAAAAATTATTCATAACACCATGAACAAAGTTTTGAGCTCGCAGCGATTTTGTATGTTTCCGCACAAAATAGTCCCATACCAAAAGGTATCAAAATTTGTAATGTTTTTGCCTTTTTTCGCTCGATGCTATTAAATTATTAGAAACGAAGAGAATATTTTTCGTTTTCATGGAGGAATGAACCGAAAGACCTTATCACACATATGTATGAATCCGCTTCGCATATATTATTCATCTCTTAATTGACTTATTGGTGTTTTCCAGGATGTATCGTTTTCCGCTAGCAATTCTGTTGTCATTGACTTCACCAAAAGTCTAACGACCTCCAACGATGTATTCCGATGTTTGAAAGCAGAGCATTAGGAGTATATCACGTTTAATTGCAATTTATTGTAAATTTAGAAACTAATAGAAAATAATACGAAGAAAGTACAAAAAACGTGAAAATACGATAAATAACCTTTAAAAAGCAGACACCATTCCTTTCACAAATATGCACGAAAACCTGTTAGAGAACCTCGAATGTTCTCAACGTACACAAACAGCGAATATTCTAATCGTACACGACCAGCTAATGTTCTCAATGCACACGACAAGCTAATGCTTTAAATGTACACGACCAGCGAAAGTTCTAAACGAACACGACCAGCGAATATTCTAAACGTACATGACCAGCGAATGGTCTAAACGTATATTACCAGCGAATGTTCTCAATGTACACGACCAGCGAATGTTCTAAACGTACATGACCAGCCATTGTTCTCATTGTACACAACTAGAGAATGTTCTCAATGTACAAGACCAGCGAAAGTTCTCAATGCACCCGATCAGCGAATGTTCTCATTGTACACGACCAGCGTATGTTCTCAATGTACACGACCAGCGAAGGTTCAAAACGTAGACGACTAGCGCATGTTCTCAATGTACAAGACAGGTGAATGTTCTCATTGTACTCGACCAGCGAATGTTCTCAATGTACACGACCAGCGAACTTTCTCAATGCACACGACCAGCGAATGTTCTCAACGTACACAATAAGGGAATGTCCAAAACGTACACGACCAGCGAATCTTCTCATTGTACACGACCAGCAAATTTTCTCAATGTACACGACCAGCGATTGTTCTCATTGTACACGACCAGCAAAGTATCTCATTGTACACGACCAGCGAATGTTCTAAACGTAGACGACCAGCGAATTTTCTCAATGTATATGACCAGCGAAAGTTTTAAATATACAGGATCAGCAAATGTTCAAAATGAACACGACCAGCAATGTTTCTAAATGTACACGACCAGCGATTGTTCTCAATGTACACTACCAGCGAATGTTCTCAACGTACACAATAAGCGAATGTCCTAAACGTACACGACCAGCGAATCTTCTCATCGTACACGACCAGCGAATCTTCTCAATGTACACGACCAGCGAATGTTCTCATTGTACAAGACAAGCAAAGTATCTCATTGTACACGACCAGCGGATGTTCTAAACGTAGACGACCAGCGAATTTTCTCAATTTATATGACCAGCGAAAGTTTTAACTATACACGATCAGCAAATGTTCACAATGAACACGACCAGCGAATGTTTCTAAATGCACACGACCAGCTTATGTTTTCAATGTACACGACCAGCGAATGTTCTCAATGTACACGACCAGCGAATGTTCTCAATGTTCACGACCTCCTAATGTTCTCAACGAACACGACCAGCGAATGTTCTCAATGTACACGACCAGCGAATGTTGTCAATGTACACGACCAGCTAATATTCTCAATGTACACGACCAGCGAATGTTCTAAACGTGCACGAACAGCGAATGTTCTAAACGTATACGACCAGCGAATGTTCTCAACGTACACTGTATTTTATACATGTCAAGGATATGTCTTGCTTACAAAATAACTTGTGAAATTGTTTGAAATACCATATGCTGTCTATTCGATGACGTATTACTATGGCCCCTGCGAAAATGAAACAACAGACGTCTAAACTCTACGAAAACCCTTTAGTGATATCCCATACATGTTTTTATTTTGCAAATTTTTCAAACCATTACGTAATAACGAAATTGTATTCCTCTTTTTTCCACAACGTATTCTAAAGCTTTTTCTTTAGGGGCATCAAAAGGGTGAGATTGTGTGGGAATGGTTTAATTAGTATGTCTTGACAGAATATATGAGAAAAAGATCAAGGTTAAATCACATTGATGTGTTACATTATGCAAAATAATGAGAGAATTCGAAAACCACAGTCTTAAAAGACATCTATTTGTTCGTTAACTTATTACAAGTTTTTTTTCAAAATTGTTATACTTTCATACGATATTTCAAAGATCAACAAAGTTGATAAATATTTATAAAAAATAGAAGAGATGTCTGAAGAAACATGGAATTGCTAGCTAATCGTTACAAGTGATTTCTCATTTTTTCTCATTTTTTCAAATTGTTTTCAGCCAAACATTTTCTTTTTTGTTACATGTTACTGTCAATAAATTTTGCAAAATAGCACCGTTTAATACGGAAGTGGAGCTTCCTGTTGGAGGTCAGTGGGCGTGACCAGCGATCCGTCAATTTCGAATGATGTGTTTGAGTTTCGTCTTTCTTTTCGTCTGAAATCGTCTATTTAAGCTATAGCATTTTATGACGCCCATAATTTCATCACAAAAAATGACTTACTTAAACAGAAATCAATAGGATAATAACCTTTATAACCCCTATAGTGGATTACAAGCTGTTGGGGACCATAAAGTTAGCTTTTGTTTCGAAAGTAATAAAGGCTACGGTGATTTGTTGATCCAGTGGCGACACAAATTGACGGGCTACTGACCTCTGACATAGCAGTTCGACTACGGTAATAATCGAAATTAACCGAAAAACCTAATCACACAATGTATGAATCCGCTTCGCCCCATTCAATCAATTAAGAGATGAAGAGAATAGTTTTTGTTTTCATGGAGGTATGAACCAAAAACCTAATCACACTGTATGAATACGCAAAGCGGATTCATACATTGTGTGATTATGTTTTTCGGTTCATGCCTCCATGAAAACAAAAACTATTTTCTTCATTTCTTATAATTTAATATAATCCAGTGGAAAAAGCAAAAACTTAACTATTTTTGATACTTTTTGTATGGGACTAGTTTGTGCGGAAGCAAACAAAACCGCTGTGTGATCAGAATTTTGTTCAAGGAGTGATGATTTTTTTTTCGTCAAATCAGAACGCCCAATTTTGATAGTCGAACTAAAATATTAGATTATTTAATCAACGAACGACGAGAACAATGGCGTTAAGTTATTAACAAGGACAACATGAGAAAGAAATCAAATGTACTGAATTCGAGACATCAAAATGTCATTAAGTGGAAAATAAAACACTGATCTAGGGAAATTTCTACTCCACCTTCTTGGAGAATATATAGCCTTTTTAGGTAGCAAAGCGTCAGCTTTGATAGCTTAAGTTAACAGACAAAATTATGAGGTCTTCTCAAAGTTCAATGAGTGCAAACTGCCACTGGAGGCTGTGCGACCAAATTCATGGATTTCCTACGCCTTAAAAAATAATTCTTATATATTTCAGGAATATTGCAAACTCTTTTCAAATTTTAGAAAACTCTGGTAACAGCATGATTTTTAAGCCATTCCCACTAAGTTCCACTTTTAAGCATCTCAAGAAAAAAGCTTTGGAAATGAAGCAATTGCACTTGTAATAGCATTGTAACAAGCACTTTCTTCAATGTCCACAATGTTTTTCTACCCAGCAAGAATGGGAAAGGTTTTCTAAATTCAACAATGCTTTGCTAGCTTACAGTACTACCAGTACTTAGATTACATATAGGAAGACTCCTTTTATGACCTTCTTTATAAAAAAATTTTTAAAGCCCTGAAATGAGTATTTTACATGGCTAGCGAAAAGCTAGCAAGGTAACGAATATACTTCTTACGAACGTCAAGGCAAAGCAATCTTAAAATTATGTTATTCTACACCTAAAGTGTAAACACGCGATCTATACATAATAACTAATAGTAAAAGCAAAGTAGGGAACTTGGGTTTAACAGTACCTCTCTCATATTATAATATGAAATCAAAATTTACAATTATTTGGATTTTTCGTTAATAATAATAGCAATCGACCTGTCCATTGTTGGTGTTTTGAGAGTAATCTTTGATAGCAATATTGGTCTAATTATTTCAAAGATTTCAAATATTGTTAATAGAGGAAAAATATTCAGCAGGACAAGGTTAATTTGACTTTCAAATTAGGTAAAGAGGTTGACACCATACCTGTGTATTCGCTTACAAGTCGAAAAAATGGTTTAGCCATAAGATTTTATTAGGACGGCAAAATATCGCGGAGACTACCACAATCAACTCTAGCTTTGATTTTTTTCCAACTGCTGGGCAAATACAGACTATGATATTGCATCATAGCAAAATCGAAATCTGATATTCTTTTAACACAAATAAGATAAAGAACATCGTGAACTTAAAAAAAAAATGAATGAATGAAATATGCTAATGTTAGTTATTGTGATCACCCTTCGTCAAGCATCCGTCCGTCGTCGTCCGTTGTCCATCAACAATTTCTTTAAACAACTTCTCCTCCGAAACCAATGGACCATCAACCAAATTTGGTTGCCCGCTTCAAAAATAGCTGAAAGAATTGAAATCCGTTGAAAACGCCGGTTGACATGGCAATAAAAATGAAATTTAAAAAAAAATCTTTATAAATTATCTTCTCCGGTACCAGGGCCTAGGCCTTGATATTTTGCATAAAATGTCACAATTTTGAGCTCTTTAAAAATATCTAAAATCATTACCCGTGGGCCCACAGGAGCGGGGGCGGGGTCTATGTAGAAAGAAAGAAGGATTTTCAAATGTCATCTCCTCCAAAACGACTGGTCCAATTTCAACCAAATTTGGCAGAATTGTTCCTTAGGTGTTCTCTTATAGAAATCGCGAAAAGAATTGAAATTATTTGAAAACTCTGGTTGCCATGGTAACAAAAGTGAAATTAAAAAGATATCTTTAAAAATCTTCTTCATCTGACCCAGAAGGCCTATAGCTTTTATATTTTGCATGAAACACCAGTTTAAAGATCTCTTAGGAAATAGCTTAAATTATTACCCCTGGGTCCCCAGGGGCGAACATCTCATAGAAAACCACTGGGCTAATTTCAACCGATTTTGGTAGAATTGTTCCTTCGGTGGTCCCCTTCAAAAATAGCTATAAGAATTAAAATCAGTTGAAAACTCCGATATCATCATCCTAGCCTCAACATTAAATTTGACTATTGAAAAAAACACCTTTATCTCAGGTAAGCACCCGAGGGCCAACGGCCAACTTGTTTATGTATACTAACCTTCAATTTCTTATGCGTCAATTGACCACAGATGAGCCGTAAAAGACCAACCAATAGTTCGACCATCATCGGTTTTTGAAACATTTTGAAGGTCAAATTTCACTTGCGGTTTAAGTTAATCGATTTATTCTTTAAATATGCGTCGGCAATAAATCAATTAGTAGTGCTTCAAGCGTTATGATGCTTAACTAATAGATTATTTACTTCGATGATTCGTTGTGACGCATGCACTATCGAGCCCATGACATTTGAGGTATACGCATGTCCCTGATAACGGAATCATCGACCAATCGCGGCTGTCAATCAAATAATCAGTCGACCAATGAAATCATTCATGTAGAATGGAAGTTCAGTTTAAACTCCGACATTGACTTCCATTTTGGTGGATAGTTTTTGTTGGTTTGGCGACTTAAACGTCGTACTACAGCTAATTCAATCTGTAGTTACGACGTATAGGTCGCCAACCAACCGTTTCACTTTATTTGTAGCATGCTACTTGTCGTAGATTTTGCAAAATGATCGAATCACGATTTCCTATCGGAGTCGGCGGGCGTGGCCTAAGAAGTTAGTGGGTGGGACCAGATATTGACCAATTGACCGGCCGCACCCACTTCTTCCGTTAACCCGACCCATGGATCCGATGGAAAGTTCAACGTCGATCTCGAAAGGTATTATTTTGCAAAAATTTTGGTTAGTAACGTTTCATAAAAAAGAAGAATGGTTGGTTGGCGACCTAAACATGGTAACCACGGCTTGAATAAGCTGTAGTGCGACGCTTAACCCTTTCATGTTCAATCCCTGCTTTTATGTTCTTGAGATTTTATCACTGAGAAACATTGTGGAAAAAGAAGATTCTATTTTTTTCCACAACATTTTCAACCTTACTAAATGATTATTGGTCAGCTTAAACCATCTTTAAATTTTCGTAAACAAAACCTTTGAAACTGGACAGGTCTAAAATTGTTTAAAACAGGAAAGGGTCAAGGCGCCAAAAACCAACTAAAATCCTTCATGAAAATAACGGCAAATGTCGCGGTTTAAAGTTAAGTTTCAGTCTATATGAAGATTTCATCGGTCAACTTATTATTTGATTGACGGCTACGAATAGTAAATTGAATGAAAAGATACTTACATATCATTTTTTCAAAGTCAGGTTAAAGTCAAACAATGTCAACGTATTGAATGGGACCCAATATGTAATATTGAAATAGGTAATTACAAGCTATTTCTGATTTCGTCAGCGTTCGATCAAAACCTCGTCGCTATAGCTTATTCTAAGTGGTTAGGGTTTTTTTTTTACCTTAATTTGTATCTGTCTCAAGTTAATTAGATAAATATCAAAGTAATAGTCTGGTTAATTGCTTAAATCCAATAAAGAAAATGAAACTTGTCGCCGAAAGGAGACTTATAGAAAAGACTATGATTATGTATGGATGTGATGTATAGCATTTGAAAGTGTGTATTCTGGGAACGTAATAAAAAGAGGATAACTCTTTGTTTTTAGTGTAAGATCAATGTATCGTTCATTGAGTGAACAACAAAAGCTATATTTTCATGAGTGGTGGAGTCACGAGTAAAATATGCTTTAGTTGTTCACGAAATGAGAGATAAGTCGTTCTTACAAAAACACACAATTTCTTCATTATCTACAATGTTTACTGATTCAAAATGTAGATTTTTACCCTTGTCACACAGAATTAAAAAAAGGACATTTCAAAAAGATGTAGTAAAGGGACTGTAAGCCCTGAAAGTTCTTACAGAGAACTATGTTCTTTTAGACAATTAATTTTATGAACAACACCAGATCAGCAGGGACAAGCAGGTGGTGTAGCCTAAAATCAGACTGCATATATGTGCAGAGTGATCTTTGTCTATACCTCTTGCCAACACAGGAATTTTTGGATAAAATAGAAAAACAGTTGCAACTCTGTCAGTTTTTAGATTTTGATTTGTTTTTCATTTTTGTGAATCAGAAAGCTGGTTTATTCTAAAATTTGAGAAAAAATCTCTTTTTTGTCATTTATGCAAGTTTTCCTTCATCAATTAATTTGGGGAAAATTGTCACCGAGTAAAATTTTAAAAATACACTTGTCAAAACTCGGCGTTATTGATGACGAAAGAACAAATAATAAATCAATGTGTTTTGCATTTTCTCAAACTCTTTGTCCTATTTTCCGCTTATAAAATCGCACGGTTATACATCTTGACTAGATAAATATTTGTTAATATATGATCCGTTTTTTTTTTGTTGTTGAAGCGTTTTCAAAGAAACGGGCTGAAAATCAAGCATATATAATGCATAAGTCATCAACTATTCATCGCGTTAATGTCACGGTAAGTTACACAGATAAACAGTTTAGGATACTGTCTAAGAATTTATAGTTAAAGTATTCTTTACTATATTTTCAGAGAAGTGGAGATTTAAGCCTTTCAACACTCTCAAAGGCAAAATGTAAAAGCGTTCTCCACCATCCGACCTCCCCCAAATGGCAACCAAGAAAAGCTATCTATTCAACAGAAGGCGTATGCCTGTTGTTCTCTTAACTGTTTCAATATCGCAGTTCCTACTTGTGTTTGGATATATTAACTCTTGGGGTATATATTCATCGCATTCGCATAAAACATACATGACAAGAAACAACCCTGTATTGATATCTCTGGGACACAGATATGGTGGTTTCCTCCGCGGAATTCTTGGTAAGGGAAAATCAAAACTTTGTCTTTCTCCTTATATACTGAATGTAGATGAAAATCTTAAGAGCCTTCTCGAGGAAAGAAACATGTTGTCTTATTTTAGAAATGATTCCAATTATATTGTATCTGTACCAAAATGGCAACTTAAACTAAATCATCAAAGACAGCCGAAACGTAAGTATTTTCTCACAGCAGTTTTACGAGTGCGTTTGTATGTTGAAGATAAAGCAAAGTGGACAATACGAGAACTGAAACAGTGGCTGCACTATCAGTTTTGGGCTGGAGCTGAGCATGTCTATATCTGTAATCATTATCTTCACGAAAGTGAGAGAATAGACGTCCACTTACAGAATTACATCAAACTTAATCTAGTGACTATATACCCATGGAACCACGTGAAAGCTATACCGGGCACGGACAACTACCATAATAACATTATGAGAAACCAAATCATGTGTTATACTCACATTGTTAAAGTACATGGTCACGAATCCGTTTGGCAGTATAGCTTGGATATGGACGAAATTCCGTACGTCGTCGACGATTCATGTGAAGGTTTTTTACCTAGATACGTACGGACACTTAATAATTTCACAGATCAAGTCAGAATGGAAAACTTTGTTTTGCAGGGTCAAGGTGATCGTTCACGTGACTTGATTTACGAAAGAATAATTCGAATATCGCCAAAACCGTATAACGATCTCAAGAAGCCATTATACAAAGTAAGTCACGTGACCAATACCGGTATTCACAGTTTTTCAGTAACTGGCGAGACAATCATTGTCGATCCGGAAAAAATGAAAATGTTACATTACTGGGGTGCAAGAACGCTGAACTGGGGAAACGACACCGCAGAAATGATTGATGCTACTCAAGAGTTTCTAGATGTGAGACAGACCATTGCAATCAATATACGACATTCATTGATTGCCTTTCATGAGTATGACGCATTCTCTTCCACAACTGGGCCTTAGTTAATACTTCAGTTTAGTCCGATTGCGACGAAAGCTTCATCAATTACCACACGAGAAAATTTTAGACTGGTCCAATTCCAAAGAAGCTGCAGACGCCAACTTCAAGATAAATGAATTTTGCATTTTGTCGTCTTTTGGGGTAGTAAAGATTGTGGATAATGAAGAAATTGCTTGATACAAGTAATTTCTTCATTTTCCACAATGTTTTCCAAAGCTTTTTTTTCTTGAGGGGCATAAAAAGGAGGACTTGTTTGGAATTGGTTAATACTTCGGTTTATTCGGATTGCGAGGAAAGCTTTAAAAGGCTCTAAGGCTCTCATAGGGACATCTCCAACAAAAAGAAATCCTTAAATCTTCGTTAAAATTGTATACAATTGTATCGTTGTATACAATTGTATCGTTGTAAACAATTGTATCGTTGTATACAATTTTATAAACAATTTCAGAATAGGTCACTAGCCCGATATGAAAAGCTTTGCCAAGCAGAAAAAGAAAATAAATTTCAAAATAATTTTATCTTTCCAACATAAAATAATTTTATAATTCATTTTCGTGTTATGTACAACAACTCTTTTCGTAGCAAGCTTGTAACATACGAGTATTCTGAAAGTATTGGTAAATGCGCCTTTAAATGATTTTAACGACGATTTCAGGATTCCTTTCGGTGAGATTGTTTGTCCCCACGAGAGACGTAGATCCTTTAAGCTTTTTAATTCCCTCTCAAGCACTCACAATCCAAATGTTTTCACGGCCCTGAAAGAGAGGCAGAAGCTTAAACTTACTGCTACCCAAATTCTACAGCTGGGTAGACGATGGGCTGATTTATTAACTGTCTTGCACATGAACACAGCCGGATGACGGTTGGGCTTGAACCCGTAACCTTCAGATCACGAGTCAAGCATCTTCATCTACTGTTCATCGAGGCGGTCATTCAGACAACTGGGCCATAAATGTGTTTCGAGACGTCAAAATTTAGACTAACCTATGTTGAAAATGCTACCAGCGCTATAAGGTGAGAGTGTAAATTGGTCAAACAGAAGAAAAAAACATGAATTGTATATAGCATTGTATGAAAAAGATAATTTGTTTGTTTGAATCATTTTCTCCATTTTAACAATAGTTCCATAACCCTTTCCTGTTCAAACCCAGGATTTTACGTTGCTGTAAGTTTATACTGCAGAAATATTGTGGAAAAAGAAGAAATTCCTTGTGAGAAATTTTCCTTCTCCTACAATACTTTCTACAACATAGTTTCATTTCAAACTGCATCCAATTTTCAATACAATTTGCAACACTTTTCAATTTGAACTACAAATTTCAAAAACGGGAAAGGGTTAATATTTGAGGTTGTTCAAGCAGAACATGAGATCAAAATACATTAAGGTACAAAAAAGCAAAGCGAATATACCAGTCTTTATTTCATTCATATATCTCTTCTAATTCGTTCACTGCCAGCACAATTTTAGAAACAAATGACAGTGTAAAAAAGACAACAACAACAAAAAAAAAACAAAAACAACAACAAATAATATTATGAGAATTAGAATTAGAATAAGATAAATGCAGTCTGATCTTGGTCTTCACCTCCTGCTTGTACTTTTCCTGCCAGAGTAACTATGAAAATTGATTTCCAAAGGAAAAACTATCACTGCTCTCAGTCCTTTGATTTTAATGCAATTCTGTAAGGGATTTTATACAGCATGACGAGGGTTAAACGTTGATTTAATATGCTGCAATTTGCCAAGATAAACGGATTGTTTTATGAGATAAACGCCACTTTGAACAGAAAAGTTAAATCGGTGAAGTTCCCTTGTTCACGTGATTCCTAGGTATCACCAGGCAGGATAGGCTTAAGTTCTAAAATGTTTTGCCCACAGATAAATCCAAGTGGACCAGCGGCGCGAACAGGATTCGAACCATAATTCTCGACATCTTTCAAGTTACGAGCCCGCCGCATCAATCACTGAGCTACGAATCCGGCTGACAACATTTAAAAAGGGCACTGTAAAGGGAGAAAACTCACTGTATGCTCTGCTGTATAAATATTTGAATCACCTACCTTGAAATTTAGTTGTGTGAGGAGTACAAGTTAATCCCTGATTCAATTATTGAAATTGTAATTTGAATTTTACCTAGATAAGCCGAAGGAATTTAATCAAGCCTTGAAACTATCCTATTTCGCTCTACACGTGTTCTTTCCATAAAAAGGTATTTGATGTCTCCTTATTTTGGACGAGAAAGCAGTTAAAAGAACACTAACACCTCGAAGCATGGGATAAACTAGATGTTGGTACGCGAGCAAAATATCGCAGTTACAGCTTTAATAAAGCTGTAGTTACGTCATTTTGCTCGCGCACCGCCGATATATATTTTATTCTATGTCTTGTTTTCACTTTTTCTTTTTTTTTGGGGGGGGGGGGGAGTTAATGTTAATTAGAACAATATTTTAGCTATATCACGGCGAAGTTCACTAAATTTTGGTTTTCATTGGCATTGCAAGTACAAGGCTAGAGCTCTGCAATATCTTGCCAAACAACATGGCCATCTCCAACAGATTATCAGAAAGAGGGCTACTTTATTGCTGCTAGAGCAAGCCCTTTCCCGATTTACTTCGAGGGACACATTATTAGATCTAAGGATAATAACCTATTAAATATCCAATTAATAATCCAATCAGCTATCTCCCGCGGCCATAGCACAGTGGTAGCGTGTAGGACTCCTAGTCAGGGGGTCCAATGTTGGTCCCGGGTTCGATCCCCGACAGCGGCGAATATCCTTTGCAACATTTGTCTCCAACCAATGGGTAGAAAATTGTAAACCTAAGTGGGATGAACAGCTGGAGGCTCGGAAAGGATGTAGTGGTAGTACAGGTGTGAGAAATACCAGGAATACCAGAAATGATTACGTGCTCCAGCCGCCGTGATATGACTGAAATACTGTTAAAAGCAACGTTAAACCCATTCATTCAATCAATAACTTGCGAACAACATGCCCGCAAATATTCAAGGACCAAATCTATTTGTTAGATTCGAATTTGCAACAAAGAAGGTGTCATCATGGCTATCAATGTAGAGCCAACATATTCTGCAAGAGTGAACGCTACTATAGTTGTCCAGACTTATACCTAAATAAAGTCACTCATCATATCACTAACAGGTTCTAACAGGTTTAACCCAGGGAGCATAAAACAATGGATGTCTTCGATCCTAACGCTTGTCATGCTGAACCCGGAATATTCCTTCTTTTGCAGGAGGTATAGACAAAGACCAGCCTGCACAAAAGTGCAGTCTGGTCTTAGTCTACACACCCTGTTTATCCTGTTTTAGTCAGAGTTGTTTATAAAATTCAATCTTCAAAATAAATATTGAACCATAACGAATTTTCTGAGCTTTCAGCCCGTTGATTTTGTTTTGAAAGGGATTTTATTCAGCATGACAAGGGTTAATATCAGACTAAATCTGGTACACTAGCCCTTAGTGTAAAACGATTAAAGTTTTGCAATGATGGTAGGATTTTAAACTTATTACAGTCTGGTAGTCAGGCTATCTAGATATTGGTTCAGGTCAGAACTCCACCGGTTTTTCGGCCATTTCTGTTCTATATGAAATTACACATGTTATTGATGCTGTAGCAGATTCGAAAACACTCGTTGACATATGAAGGACCTCTGTATATAGTGCTTCATCCTCATTCATAGTTCTGTCTTTTGAGACCAAAATTCATAGGTCATGAATGATGAATTTTTAGCTATTCTAGCCAGAGTTGAGGCACCGTTGTTTTCCTTTTTTCTACTATGAAAAGGCCAGTAAGTTTGGTACAACTGTACGCCCACAACCCGTTGCCGACCTCTGGCATATAAGGTCAAGGACGAAGACGGCCAGATCAAGGTTGAAACTATAGGATAGATGCAGAACTCGTGAACAATTAACCGTTTGACCATGTGTATCACTATCATGTACTTAAAAATGTTATTTTCGTGTCGGACTACTCGTATAGCTGTTACTTTTTACAGAGTCTTTCGGAAGTATGTTCTAGAGAAGTTCAACAACATGCGCCTGTGGGTGACATTTCCGGCATGTTCACATGTGCTTGCATCAGAAATTCCAGCTAATCTTCTTGATACCCTTTTGAGTCAGTACTTTTCTACAAAACGCACAGTGAAGACTCCGATCAGACTGTGCGGATACCCTGGCCGATTGGAGTCTGTACTTTTGTCTTGCGAAATCGGTGATAATGCCAACCGCACAGTCTCAAGTTCAAAGCATTGTTCAATTTCAAACATATTGTTCATTTCGCAGCATTATTTTGCATTTTTTTCTTATTATCATTTTTGACGACTTTAATGTTCGACAGGCCTTTAACCATTACCACACAATGGCGCTTCTGGGTGCCCCTCAAGTAAAACAATTGGTTAAACATTGTTTAAAATGAAGAAATTGCTTTTAAATTCTTTCATTTTACACAATGTTTATTGCCCAGAAAGTTGAAAAAATCTAGAATTTCATAAACTTTGAATTATCGTCTGAAACACCTTTCAATTTAGGCCAGTCTAAGATTTTGCCGTCTGGTAATGGGTTAAAATCCAATGTTCCGTCCATAAGGTCCATTCCGCCTACATGCATTTCGTTTGTAAGGGTGATACCGCTTCGAAATCTAAGGCTCTTCAAATAGTACCTATTTCTCGTCACAGCCCCTGACAAACTAAAGTTTTAATTGCCTTTCATGTGCTATTCTTTGTTGAGAGCATCTTTTTGATAAGGAGCGATAACAATATCACGTGACCGAATTTGCATCACTTAAAGTATTCCCTTGGGATGGATTGCTTTTGTTTCGGTCGATTTGTGAAGAATATCTAATTCTTGATATGGGTGAAAGATAGCGTTGATCTTTAACGCGTTCCCACGCAATGACGCTTTTGGACGCCTCTTAAGAAAAGTCTAATGGGAAAAGATGGGTAAATGAAGAAATCGTTTGTAACAAGCAATTTCTTCATTTTACCCAGAAATTTGAAGAAAATCTAATATCTCATAAACCGTAAATTGTCTATTCTAGAATGTTGCCATTTGGTAATGGGTGAACACGGGATACAAAAATGTTCCGAAATAATATTTTCGGTAAAATTTCACAATAAATCATAAATTTTCCTCTCAAACTTTTCTTTTCATTTCTTACAATTTCAGTGAATCATTTTGACATTTGAGAACAGGGCAAAAGATTTTATGTCAATATCTTGAGTAAATCACTTTAACCCTCTACCAGAGGACAAAATTTTAGACTGGTCGGAATTTAAAGGTTTAACAGACGACAATTTAAAGTTGAATTCATTCGAAATACAATCATTCAGCAGGGTGAAAATATTGTTGAAAAAGCAGAAATTGCTTGTTACAAGCAATTTCTTCTTTTTCCACAGTGTTTTCCCAAGTATAAAAACACAGAGACGTAAAAACTAGTGATTGACCGAGAAAGGAATAATATGTGTACCTCCAGATTGGAACAGACTATAGAATATCAGATCAATACATTTCACTATTCATTGGGACCACCAGGAAGTGAATTTGTGTTTATAGATCTGTATTGCTTGTAGTATTTATAAACGTTTATATGCTCAGTAAACCCTGCGCCGTCCATTGAGAAAGTGTTCAGCCAGTCCGATACTACATCATAGCGAGAGAGGAAACTATATGTGATATATATTTTTGAGTTTATAGAGATAAGATACACATGGCCGATACCGAAGTTATTTCTGGAAATCCTAACCCTTTTGGAGAAGGTCAGTACAATATCGTTTAATATAATATTATTTCTTTGATTTCTTATAATTTTAACCCATTAAAAAACGACAATATTTTAGACTGGTCCGAATTCAAAGTTGCTGGCGACAATTCTAGGTTGATGATCTTTCTTTTTTTTAAACCTTTCCTGTTTTTCGAATTTTTAGACCAGTCCAAATTCAAAGGTTTTGCAGACGACTATTTAAAGTCGATTTTATTTTAGAAATAATCATTCATTTGGGTAGAAAATATTGTGGAAAAAGAAGAAATTCACAAGCAATTTCTTCTTTTTTTCACAATGTTTTCTAAAGTATAAAAATACAGGGACGTAAAAACCAGGGTTTAACCAGGAAAGGGTTAAAAAAAAGTCTTCTGGTGTAGAAAACATTATTGATAATGAAGAAATTGCTTGTTACAAGAAATTCTTCATTTTCCTAAATAGTTTGTTAATTTCATAATTTTTCATGCCGCAAATAAAACGTCTTTTTTTGACAGAAGTAACTAGTTTGATGGATTGCATTTTTGCTGGTGATATTTGTCACATGAGTTTCCTTATTTCTCGCCATTTTGTGCATTCAACAAAAACCTTTTTATATGTATTAGACGAGCCATTCTATTCTTGAATCAAATGACCAATCGCGGCTGTCAATCAAGGTATCAGTCGACCAATCAAATCATTCACCCATCCAGGAAGTCTGATTTGAACTCAGGTCGCCACTTTTCTCAAACATTTTCGTTGGTTTGGAGACTTAAACATCGTAACTACAGCTTTAACAAGCTGTAGTTACGACGTTTAGGTCGCAAACAAACTATTTTACTTTCTTGTTATATGTTACTGGCCAGGCACTTTGCAAAATAATGCCGTTAAAAATCGAAACGGGACTTCCTGTTGGAGACAGTGACCAAAGGATTAAGTGGGCGGGGCCAGCGATTTGTCAATTTCTACGAAATGGGTACGGGAATTGTACGGGAAAGGGTTTGTTCGTATCATTAGTCCATTAAAATTTATCTGATACAAATTTATGTTCGTGTGCCGTGTTTGTTAGTTCATCATGTTTTAACAAACATCTCCAAAATACGGTCAATACATAAGAATACGTTCGGATTGCTTTTGATGGACTAATCTTCTATCTTAAGATCTAGACTGAAACAACAATTGGGTGCTTAATTTGTCGCATACAGTTACGCCGAAAAACATCCCTATAAATAAAAGATGCGCAGTTTAAGAGACCGAAACTCCCTTTCGGCGGAAGTATAATACATTGTATATATGTTTGCTAAGAGCTCTCTTATGGTCGACGTATAGTAAACTTGAATGCTTTTTAAGCGAGGGGTAAACAAAGCATTGCATGGTTTAATTTGTTTCTTTGCCCCGCCATCTGGAAGTGATCATAATCTCGTTCTGGTTTCAGAAAATTACACCGGGCTCGCTCCATTTACATGACAAGTAAATAATTTCGAATCGGCGCGCAGAAATTGAAAAATTGCTGGCTTAGCGCTCTCTCAAACAGACTAGGAGACCTGAAGAACAAAATAGGTTGTTTGTGTGGCTTTTAACCCATTACCAAACACAAAATTTTAGACTTGTCTAAATTGAAAAATTTGCAGACAACATTTTGAGTTGAAAGAATTTTAAAAAAAAATCTTAGCCTGTTTTGAATAGAAAACGTTGGCGACAGTGGAGAAATTGCTTTTAATAAGCAATTTCTTCATTATCCAGAATGTTTTTCAATCTTTTTTGAAGGGCGTAAAAACGCGGGGTTTGTGATGGAAAAGGTAATAGCAATTCGCAGTGATATTTCAATCATATTTGGACCGCCTTGGGGTCCTGACCATAACTACCTGCGATTTATCATACCACTTAGCCATGATGCGTAGGTTACCTATCGCTCGACTGAGAAAGGGGTACATATGTATATTGAATGTGCACAAACGTTTTGTGCCTAGGGCCCCTGGCCTGGTTTCGCGATGTAAGCAGGCTGATCAGGGTCTAACGCTTTCGTTGTCACGTGTAGATGTTTTGTGTGTTGGAATGAGTATATGTACATTAAGGAGGTAACCCTTATGCAATAATCAGGGATTACTGTGGGATAACATTGAAACACAGATAACGTCGACCCCATGTCGTTCTCTCTTCCACGTGTTATTTTTAGGGTTTCAATATCTCCGTTTTACAGGACAGAAACGAAATGGGCATCTCTTTGAGTGACATAACTCAAGTACTTACTATTGTATAAGGCTATGATTCATTTCTTATTTCCTTTTACTAACTTTACTTCTAAACCCTTATCACATTGCTCTAAATATCCCTGCAGTTGATCTATCACAGAGTTTGGATACCTTTACTCAAGTCGGACGTTGTAGGATTTTTTATACGCCAAAACTTATTTTATGAACGTTCATCTCAAATACGAAAATGTGACAATTGATTTCAGTACATACGTGTGCGCAACGCTCGTTCGTTGAGATAGCAAATTTTAGCAATGTTTTCTACCCCATTTAGCCCTTATTTAATTTATTCAATTAAACCAATAAGCTGTAGTTACGACGTTAATGCCGCCAAACCAACAAAAACGGCTAACAAAATTGGCAGCCAATATCGGAGTTGATAGGAGAATTCCGAGTTGAAATAAATGATTTGGTTGGTAGATTGATTCCTTGATTGACAACCGCGATTGGTCAATTAAAGTTTGTAAATAAGCAAATGGGGCTGGAATACTAGGTGTTCAAATATCCGGCTGGCACTTTAAAGTTAGTACAGAAAACATTGGTACTTTCTGGTCAATCAAAAATTATCAGTCGGGAACGGCGGTTATTCATTGGTCGTTGTATTATACAAAAATGGCAAAATTTGCCCGCTAGCATAGTTCATATCAGAGTTTCGTCTTCGTCTATACATTTATAGTCATGCTAATTTTCTAAAATATTATTTTATCTTTACTCGACACAGATTTGTATTACTACTCGAAAAATGTTAAGCTAAGGTTTAAGTGTATGAAATGTTTTTAAGACATTGTTATCCTGGTGTTTTGTCCTGTAAGTGTTGTTGTATTTATTATTTATTGAAATAAGCATTGATATTTTTATATAATATTACTTATATAATCTTGTATTATATTGGTCTTTTGATAACAGTTATTTTAGTTTTGATACTCTTTTTTTTTGGGGGGGGGGAGGTTAGGACAAACGTTGTAATTTATTGCACAAACAATGCAAGAAGTACCTAGTTGTATCACATTACCTTTTCGAAGTTTAGTGCCTGTTTCCCCAAAGTGATTAATGTATTTTTCTTTTTTTCTCCTCTTTATCCCTTTCTTCTTTTATAGGGATTTAACACCCCTTAACCCATTCCCACACAGTGAAATTTTAGACCGGTCCAAATTTAAAAAAGTTGCAAACGATGATTTAAAATTGTTGAAATTTCTAAAATCCTTGTTTCTTTCGGTAGAAAACAATTTGGGAAATACAGAAATTGCTGTTTTGTAAAAAGCAATTTCTTCATTTTCCACATTGCTTTAAAGAACTGTTTTCTTTAGGGGCGTAAAAAGGAGGGATTTTGTGGGAATGGGTTAAAATAATGTTTCCATTCTACCAAAGCGTATTGATATTTCTTTTAAAGTATTCACGTTTAAAGTGACAGGCATTAAACATGGAAATGACATATTATCGGTGGACGGCCAAGATGTCGTAATTGCAGCTAATTAAAGCTGTATTTACAACATTTTGGCCGTCTACCGATAGAAACAGAGGACGAATTTAATGCTTTATTACCCTGCAATTGACATTTACATCAATTTTACTTTGCGCAAGTTCGATGTTTCTTTTCTTTTTTTTTTTTCAGAACGCACAGAAAAGCAATCAAACCAAACTACGCAAATGCGCAAGCTTGACTCTGTGCTCGTAATTGTTTTAAATTTCGTGTACTGACCCGTTTATAAAACACTTGAACTAGTATGATACTATTTATTAACCCTTTCCCGTTTTTCAAAATTTTAGACTGGTCCAATATGGAAGAAGTTGCAGACGAAAATTAAAATTGGATGCAATTTGAAAAGTAACCAATGATACAGGTAAGAAAAAAGTGTGGGAAAAGAAGAAATTGCTTGTCACAATTTCTTCTATTCCCACAATGTTTTCTTAAGTATAAAATCACAGGGACGTAAAAACAATGGATTGTACGGGAAACTGTTAACTTAATCAACGGAGATATAGAATTAAAAACGGGGTATAATACGTGATATAATAAAACTTACTTAAGGCCACCACCTTCCAAAGGCCGTTCACTGAAAATCAGTGTTAAAACAAAAACTTCACTACCGATAGATATTTTTTTTGACTGGTTCCCAATCATAAAAACATGCAGTCGATAATTCACTTAAGAGATGAAGAGAATATTTTTTGTTTTCATGGAGGTATGAACCGAAAAACCTAATCACACTGTATGAATACGCGAAGCGGATTCATACATTGTGTGATTAGGTTTTTCGGTTCATACCTCCATGAAAACAAAAAATATTCTCTTCATCTCGTATTATTTAATAGCATCGAGCGAAAAATGCAACAACTTAACAAATTTTGATACCTTTTTGTAGTGAACTATTTTGTGCGGAAGCATTCAAAATGGCTGCGTACTCAAAATTTTTATTCATGGAGGTATGAATTAAATTTTTTGACCAATCAGAACGCTCGTTTTTGATAGACGAAACTAATTATTAAATTATAATGTAATATAATTAAAAACGCATTGAAATCTAGAGTGGAATACGTTGTGAGAAAAGAAGAACTTGCCCATTCAAAACGAATTCTCATTTTCTCACCATGTTTTCCTAGAGTGTTTTTACTTCAGTGTTTCATAACGCAGGATTGATTTTGAAGGGTTGAAATAAAGACTAACAAAAATATTTTCTTTATGTATATTACCTTGATTATGTATTATCGATTGATGGATCGTGCTGTCAATCGAAGAACCAATCAAACAGTCAAATTACATATTCACTTAGATCGGAAGTGATTTTTTGACACCGACATTTACGTGAAACCTTCTAGTGTTTGGCGTCTTAAACGTAGTGATTACCTTTTGTTCTGTGTTTGTGATGTTTACGTCGCCAACGAACCATTGTACCTTTTGTTACATTTTATTGGCCATACGTTTTGAAAAATAACATGTATTATCGATATAATATCGAAGTGAATTTTCTTTTAGGAACTTGGTGGGTGTGGTCAGCCTATAAGTCCATCGATCATCGGATTAAAACCCGGTTATTACAAACACAATCTTTCGGCATCCACAGCGCATTGACTAATAGCCAATACATACTACGTTGGTTGAACGAATAAAATTACCCTAACACTTCAAAATATGATATACACCAAACTCCGTTTACAACGATTACTCAGGTGATATAGAGATATATCGTTTTATCCGATTATCGTTACATAATCAATTACTATTCTAACACTAATAAGGGGGCGGGGCCAGTAATCGGGCAGTTCCTACTTACCACAAATTTCCCATTCGACATAAAAGGGAAAGTTACGTTCAACATTGGGGATTTATTAGGAAGGTATTGAATAAGAAGGCTTGCATATTTGATAGTTTCGGGACTAAGAATGAATTAACAATCTTCCGTGTATGAGATGTAAATAGATAGACAAGGAAGATAAAAAGCCTTTCAGCTACTTTTATAGTTTTGAAACTACAGACTTGTTTGGGCTATCACGGTTTTAGATGTAATATGTTTAAAAGGTTTTTTTTATGAAATAACAATATTTCGACGTTGTCGTTCTAAAACGTCGTAACTACAGCTTGATTCAAGCTGTAGTTACGTCGTTTTAGAACGACGACGACGATTTGTTAGATTCCATATCGTATAACTATTCAACTTTGCAGCAATGTATCGTAAACGGAAAATTTGAAGCAACGCAATTAAAGGAGAAATGATATATTACGTGGTTATTTTCCCCTTTTCCCGACACAATTGCGATCATATTCGACAAAGCCGTTAACTGATCTAGTTGTGCTTAGAGGATATTTCTGAAGGGCGACTAAAAGACTCGATGTAAATTTCGTCTGACAAAAACGAGCGTTCTGACTGGTCGACAAAAGTAGTCCATAAACAAAAATTTTGAGCACGCAGCTATTTTGTTTGATTGCGCTCAAAATAGTTCTATACAAAGTGTATAAAAATTTATATAAATATTTGCTTCTTATCGCTTGATGTCATTATATTTAAAGGAGTGAATAGAGTATTTAGTTTTCACGGAGGTATGAAAAAATGTTCTCGTTCTCTCTTAATACCTTTAGTACTTTTAGTGTTTTGACCAATAATAAGACCGGTCATCAGATTTGAAAGTACGGTTAGAAAAACAGGAAATAGTCTTATCAGTGATACATTCATTTCCAATAGTCGTTTTCAAAGCGGAGTGAATTTGCGGATCGCCGGAGGTAGTAAAAAATCGATTGACCAATCAAATGATTCATTTAGATCAAGTTGATTTAAAAAGGCCATTTGCTCGAGGCACAAACGTTAGATCAGCAATCATTTCAAAATACCCCATTCCCACACAATCCCTCCATTTTACGCCCCTCCAGAATTTTTTTTTTTTTTTAGAAAACATTGTGGAAGATGAAGAAATTGCTTGTAGCAAGCGATTTCTTCATTATCCACTAAGTCTTGTACAAAGACGAAAAAATCGAAATTCTATTAGTATGAATTTGCAGCTTCTTTCAATTCTGACAAGTCTAAAATTCTGTGTGTGGGAGTGGGATACACAAGTCAACATGAAGGACAACGTGGTAGCAAACTATTTAACAAAGAAAAATTGAAAAGAAAGGACGAAAAATAAAATTTAAAAAAATATATTAATAATAATAAGAATTTTAAAAATGTCAGTCAGAAATTGATTAGTTTTTAAGTAGGAATGCGGAGCAAATCCAACTTAGATTTTTAACAAAACCGCAAAATGAACACAAGACAATTTCATTTCGGGTTTTTTGATAACGCATATCATGTGATCTCTTAGATATGAATACACCTCGGGTTACTTCTCATCTCAAATTGGCACGGACAATCAGTTAGTTGTAGCCGAAAACAATAATATGGCACATGTAAAGGATGATATAATATTTCGTTTAGAGACTTCTAAACATGCTTGAGTTTGCTTTAAATTATTGAAAATAAGGTAATAATCAGCACAGTAATTTGTTTTTTTTTTGGTGATTCGACGTCCCGTGTTTGGTAATCACGTGAACTCAATTGACACTCAATTGTAGTCATAGATAGGCAATGCTTACAAATATGGCTCAGGTCGCAAATGCATTTTTTACAATAATCACCCCCCAGTGCTTTTAAATATTCTAGAGCGATTAAGGGGGATCACAGGCATCAAGCAAACGCGATTATTGTGGGATTCACAGCTTTTACTCAATAACAATCAAATAGATGCAAAACGAAAGTAGAAGATTTTGAAAATTGGAATGTTAACATATCAACTTCCGGTTTCTACTTATTTACTTAATAATTACGCTTTATTATGTCGTTATGTACGAGTTTAAATCAATGATAACACATCAAACCTTCATTAAGTGTGATCTAACTTTCAGCTTGGTCCTTTTTACTTGAGATTTTTTATGGCTCTGAAGCCGAATAACGAATAAGGAAATCGCGCGACTACAGGGCGCCGAAGATAATTTGATACTATCTTCATCATATTATTGGAATTTTTAGGAAAAGGGCCAAACTACCATGTGCAAACAATAACGTTACAATAACGTCAACGTCTTTTTTTTCTTTTGAATTTTACTCACAACGCTTTAAATATTCTTTTTTCCTAAGTCTAAACCGGTATTTCAAATCGATCACCCCGAAACAAGTTTCCGCGCATTTCCGCAAATTTCAACATATTCTCATAAACTTGAAGTGAAAATCTACATGATTTAGTATGATCGTTACAGAATTGGCCGAGTTGAGGGTCAAATAATCATCGAGGTCATTGATTTCTTACTGTAGAAGCTGTTATTCTCTGGTTTCAAGATTCTAAAAGGAGTTCACGTATTACAGTTATTCAAAAGGAGAATGTTATGCTTAAAAATATTAATTTTGCTGTGCTAGACACGAGCTAATGGCCCATTCAAACACGATAAAATTTTAGACCAGTTCAAATTCAAAGAAGTAGCAGACGGCAATTGTAGGTTGATGAAATCTTTAAATCCTGCTCTTTTTGGACAGAAAACATTGTGGATAATGAAGAAATAGCTTGTAACTAGCAATTTCTTCATTTTCCACAATGTTTTCCAAAGCTTTCACAATGAGGGTCATTTAAAAGCGTCACTGTCTGGGAATAGGTGAAGACAATGCTAGTTTTTGGTTTCTGTATGTCGATTTATGTTTTTGTGTGTTATTCACGCACATATGTACACGAGTGGGAATGCTGGTTTAAGTTTAAAGGAGGGAGGCTTACTCGGAAAGTAATAAAAGAATTTGAATCGAATTCCACAGTTATGACCCTTTCAGGGCATTCCAACTTCTCAGTACTTTCAGTCCTTTGATTAATCTTGTCGGTGTTTGTTACACGTTACTGACTATACATTTTGCAAAATAGAGCCGTTTGAAATCTTAGTCGGCTTTCTGTCAGAGGTTGGTCGGGATTGCCAGCGATCCTTCAATTGGCCAATCGCGGCTGTCAATCAAATAATCTGTCGACCATCGAAATCATTCATTTAGACTGGAAGTGCAGTTTGAACTCCCAACATTTACCGTAATTTTGGTTGATCATTTTATAAATTTTGTTAGTTTAGCGACTTAAACGTCGTAACTACAGCTTATTCAAGCTGTATTTACGACGTTTGGGTCGCCAACCAACCATTTTACTTATTTGTAACATGCTACTGGTCATAAATTTTGCAAAATAACGCCGTTAAAATCGAAGTGGGACATCCTGTTTGAGTCAATGGGATTGGCTAAAGGAGTCAGTTAAATGACAAGAATTGAAAAATGCTGACTGTGTTATGCCAACCAATTAGTAATGACTTTTAGTTATCTATATAGTGATTGATAGATGATATGGGATTTAACGACGCTTTCAATAGTAGTTCAGTCACATCTTGGCGGTTGGTGCATCTACCCACGTCTTCCTGTTGTTTTCCCACAAGGACAGAACTAAAACCTACCCAAGCCACCAGCTGCTTATGCCTTATAGGCATACTACTATCGACAATTGGTGAGAGACAAACGACGCATGTCGCTATAACTTTTGTCTAATGTTGGAAGGAATGCTGGCCGAGCAGGAATTCGAAATAACGACCTAATGATTTAGAGAATAGCGCGTTACCGTCTGACCTAGCCGGGCTCGGTCGTTTATAATGTGGTCTCGCCATTAAAGTATAAAACTGTAACATTTCGACTATCATCTTGTGAATGAAGACGATTTTTGAAGACTGCAAGAAAAAAAGATTGGACAAGATTGTGAAGACTGAATAAATTGCTTGTTACAACCAATTTCTTAATTATCGAAAATGTTTTCAACCTCAAAAGAAAAATATTTCAAAAGCAGAACCATGATATGTTCACGAAAACACTACCTTCTTCTTGCATTAACCCGTTCCCACACAACAAAATTTAAGACTGGTCAGAATACAGAGCACAGTTGGATTCAGATGGAATTTGACCTTATCGGGTAGAAAACAGTGTGGAGAATAAAGAAATTTCTTGTTATAAGAAATTTCTTCATTGTCAACAATGTTTTCCAAAGTTGTTTTCTTCAGGTGCGTAAAAGGGAGGGACTGTCTGGGAATGAGTTAAAGAAAGCTGCATAAAAACAGCAGACAAACTTATCGATTAACCAAACATGATCCTCAAGAAAACGTTGTAGAAAAATTAAGGCCAGTTTCTTCATGTCCTACATTTTTTTAACCCAATAGACAAAGGTTCCTCTTATTAATTTCATTACCTAACGGTTGTCGTTAACAAACTCTTACAGTTTAAGTTTCTCATCCGGTAAATTATATGAATCAGATAATTTATTAGACATGAAGCTATTACAAGCTCATTAGTCAAAATACAAACATTCAAATCAACATGCTATGAAAATTGCTAGTGGTTATACATGACATATATTCAATGATAATCAATGATAATCAACGTGAGAGTATATAGATAAAACCACAGGGAGCAGATACGTATGCTTGATATTAGCTAAAATGATCCAAAAGTCATTCCAGACCTTTTGGAAATACTATATGTATATAGTATTTTTAAAAGGCCTGGTTTGACTTTTTGGTCATTTTAGTCGATATCTAGCACACGTAACTCCTCCCTGTGGAAAAAAAATTCTAATCAAATTAGGTTTAGTTTGAGTGCATAAATATTTGTTTCTCATCACAAATCCAAAGGAATGAAGAATAAAAGTTTGATAATTTGATAATTTTGTACGGTTTTTCTTATTTATAGTATTCGATAAATTTGCACTAGGGTATATATGATCAAGGGGGAAGAGAAAAGGACACAAAGACAATTACCGCCATATTTGTGTATATTACCATGTTCCGGTTTCGTTCATTTAATGATACTTCACTTAATTGTCTTGATATTTTGTCGGGATTTGTCATAGGATAATGGACATGCACTTCAGAATACTATACGCTATCCTTAACTTTGGGACTTCGTGAAAGCATTGATCCAGACAATATCAGCTTTAAGCCATTAACAGACGACAACACTATAGATGGGTCAAAATTCAATGAAGTTGCAAACGACAATTGAAAATCAAACAGGATTTGCAAATCTTTATAGTCTGTGATGAAAACATTGTGGAAAATGAAAAAAAATGCTTGTAACAAGCAATTTCTTCATTTTCAACAATGTCTTCATGAGATTACTTTTCTTGACGGGGCGTTAAAGTTGGGACTGTGTTGGAATGGGTTAAATAATCTTAATTGATTCAGGTCATTGCAAACGGTCAATATATGATTATATCAAATACATACTCTATCAAGATTTAAGATAAAAGAGAAGCGGAGGATGCAAAAGATATAAATAGATTGAGAGATGGAGCAAAAAAGGCAGAAAGAGAAAGATAGACGGACAAATAGACCAAGTCAAACAGAGACAGAGATACAATTGCAGAAAGAAAGAGAAAGAGAGAAGGGGAAAGAAAAAGAGGGAAAGGGGTAAGGGAGGGAGAAAGAAAAAAAACAGAATCTCTTTCTTTCTCTATCTACCCTTCTCTCTCACTCTCTCTCTTCTTTATTTTCTCGCACTCCCTCTCTCGCACTCCCTGTCTCTCTGTGATCATTAGTCTACAGTGTTGGAAGACTAAAAAGTGATAATACACGATTGACTTTTAACGGATCGTAAACGATTGAAGTATTGTAGAATTTTCAAAAAAACATTTCCTCGATGTGCGACCAAAATGTCGCCACTTCAGCTTTGAAATAGCTCTAGTTACGTTAATAGGGTTAACAATCGACGGTTTTCATGTTGCAAGTTACCTCATGCAATGACTCATTAACATGACAACATTATCGCATTCGATCGATCACTTTTATTGAGGTATTTTAGTCATCGATGAAGGGCTGATCATTCTTTACCCTTTAACCTAAACTAGTCTTGTATGATACAAATTTAAGACTAGTCTAAATTAGAAGAATTTCAAAACGATAATTTTAGAAAATTAAATTTTAGAAATCTTTGTCCTTGGGGTAAAAAACAAGTGTGGATAAAAAATGCTTGTGGCAAGAAATTACTTCAGGTTACTCAAGTGTTTACTAAACTGTTTTGGGCGTACAAGGGGTCGGATGGATGGAAAAGGTACGCGTATTTCAAACCATTACCAGGTGAAAAATTCTACACTGATCAAAATTGAAAAAAAGTTTTAGATGTTCAGGTGGTAATTTAAGTTTTGCTAAAGTTGTTAAAATAGGTGCCAGCGTAGATAACTGAGAGAAAATGGAAAATTTATTTTTTTACTTACTATTTCTCATTTCCAAAAAAGTTTGTCATAATTGAATGCCTTCGGGGGGTCAGAAGGCGCCATTGAGAAAGAGGGATAGATAGATAGAAAGATAGAGAGAGAGGGGGAGAGAGAGCGAGAGATAGAGCGAGATAGATAGATAGATAGAAAAAGAGAGAGAGAGAGAGAGAGAGAGAGAGAGAGAGAGAGAGAGAGAGAGAGAGAGAGAGAGAGAGAGAGAGAGAGAGAGAGAGAGAGGGCACACGGATCAGGGCCTTAGATATTTGTGTTTTTATTTTTGTTGTTGTTGATGTTTGAATTCAATTCAGAATTTAGACAAATTTCAAAATTGAAATGAACGTTGAAGGAAGTGCTATACGTAACGATATATTCATACAGTATTTATTTCTTTTATATTGTACTTGTATTTTCAGAGAAACAAATCTTTAATCTCATCTCGAAATTAGAGTCAATTCTTTGATAACTTCAAAAGTAGTTTTATCTCTGGTTCTGATAATCCACTGATGTTCCTTGGTCGTTGTTTCTCAAAAATGTTTACATAGCTTCTAATTTATGAAGAACGCCTGTTCTACGCGAAAAAAGAATATCGAAAAAGGTGAAAAGTTTCGACACTTACTTACCTGCGTAATCGACGCAGTCTTACCAGGATTGGTAGTTTTCATGATTTCGAATTTTAGACTGGTACCAATTGAAAGAAGTTGCAGAGTCTGCGGAATTAATAAATGCTTTTCCTTTCAAGGTAGAAAACAGTGGGACATTGAAGGAATTGATTTGAATTAATAGTTTCCGGAGCTTTTTTTTTTGATGGGGCGTTAAAAATCGGGGTTGTGTGAAAATGGTTTAACCGTAGCGGCTCCATACAGTGTAATTAGGAGTTTAGATTCATCCCTCTATGAAAACAAATTTATTCCCTTCATGAGTTAAAACATTGAACTAGAATGAAAGACGGGATAGAAAGTTAGTCAGTCAAACAATTTCCCCGGGGCGAAATTGAAATATTTTAACTGCGCATAAACGAGTCAACAAATACTTAAAAAAATTACTCTCCTTCTCATGCATGTCAATTCATTTATATGCGTAGATGTACTTATATGCATCAGGATCGAGCATAAGAAATGAATGGGATATTACATAAAGCAGGTATTTATGAAAATCTTTTCGTGAGTTTAATGGTGTCGAATTCAGCAAGATATAATGATTTCCAGGGTTTAAAATCAAAGTCATGATATCGTATTCAAGTTATCTATTTGACTACTGAAATCATATACTGTGTGACCTTATAGCTAGTTCCTACGATGAATGTAACAAAGTTAATGAAAAGTCTCACGATTTTCAGGAATCAATGGTTACTCTTTCGGTGAAATTTCTATTGATTTTTCGGTCATGGAATGATTCAGCGTTCTTATTCATGCCATTTTTACCCATTCCCACCCAATCCCTCCTTTTTACGCACCTTAACGAAAAAGCTTTGGAAAACATTGTGAAAAATGAAGAAATTGCTTGGATCAAGCAATTTCTTCATTATCCACAATGTTTTCTATCCAAAAAGACGAAACAATTTAAAATTCCATCAAATTGAAATTGTCGTCTGCAGCTCCTTTCAATTTGGACCACTGTGTTGGAATGGGTTAAGCCTTGTTATTATGAACCAGGAATATACCCGTGATAAAGTCCAAATGCTTGATATAGTCAAACTGGTTACAAGGGGGTTTAACATCTTTTTCGTGTGGGCGACTACATACGTTTCGATGCAGTCGAATTAAAATAAATTGGTTCGCCCATTTCCAACCATTGAACAAATGCGCTAAGTAAAGACTCAGATCAGCCTGCGCATCCGCACATTCTGATCTTTGCCTTCATCTTGCGCTTGCAGATAGATGAAAGCTTCGTTATGCGATGCAGCGAATAAGTGGTTGCCCAGTGTCTGCAGTCTGCATTATGCGCGTAATATTGTGGAATTTGTCACACGGGGTGCGACCTTCTTATCGGTAGACCCTTTCCTGTTTTTTTTTTTTTTCTCAATATTTTGGATCTGTTCAAATTCAAAGGTTTTGAAGACGGCAATTCTAAGTTGATTTGAAAAATAATCATTCAGTATGGTAGGAAAATTGTGTAAAAAAGAAGAAATTGCTTGTTAGAAGCAATTTCTTTCTTTTCCACTATGATTTACGAACTGAGAAAAACAAGGAGTCTCAAAAATAAGGAATTGAACAGGAAACGGTCAACTTACAGGTATCTTTGGCTGGGACCTCACTACAACGCATGAAAATTATTGTGTAGCGTCTGGGTCAAAAGTCCACTTTAAGTCTTTGGTTTTAAAGATCGCAAGCAATTTCTTCATTTTACACAATTTTTTTGCAAATTGTCCCTGCCGAGGGATGTAAAGAAGTGTCATTGTGTGGAAATGGGTTAATTACATTTTACCCGAGATGAACACGTTTCATAGTTATACGATATCCTTAACATGGTAAATTGTGTTGTTTTACATGTTTACAATTGCAAATGACGGATTGACAGAGTTTCATCTAGGTCAACTTTCCGTTTGTGTTGTTTCAATGCTCTACATGTACGAGAAATGACGTTCTCCAATTCAAGTTTGTGAATTGTATGAAGATCCTTGAAAAAATATGTCAAATGAAATAGATAAGAAATAAAGAAAATGATTAGAAACTCAATATCGATTATGTGAAATATTCTAAATATTCAAATACGCAAAATTGATTGTTGGAAAACCATAAAGAAACCTTGTCACTTTGATATACACACCCCCCCCCCCCCAAAAAAAAAAAAAAAAAAAAAAAAAAAAAAAAAAAATTCTGGTCACCCCACGGAAATTTCACGGATTGTGAATGTCAATTAAAGAATAAATCGACCAATCAAATCATTTATTTATACCGGAAGTGAACTTCCAACATTGACCGACATTTACATGCAGCATATTTCTGGTTTGGCGACTTAAACGTCTTGACTATAGCTTAATCAAGGTGTCACTCAGCAACATAAAGAATTTCAGAACCCTCACCTTTCAGCAATAGATTTTAGCATGTTTTAACCCTTTCCCGTTTTTCAAAATTTTTGACTTGTCCAATATGAAAGAAGATGCAGACGACAACTAAAAGCAAATGCAATTTGAAAAGTAACCAACCTAAAGGATAGAAAATATTGTGGAAATAGAAGAAATTGCTTGCTACAAGCAATTTCTTCTTTTCCCACAATGTTTTCTCATGTATAAAATCACAGGGACGTAAAAACCAGGGATTGAACAGGAAAAAGTTAAACTATCAAAGAAGCAAAGGTACGGAAAAAATGGAACTAGAAGGACAAAATGAATGATCATTTATGACAACTACGACACTGCTGGTGTGAGATAAAACTCTAAGGCAATTTCAAGAGTTCAATAATTGCAAACTGGCATGAATGCCTACGCCATAAAAAGTAGCTCTTATGTTTTTTCAGGAATATTGCAAACTCTGCCTGCAAGTTCATCTCTTAGGTATTTTTAGCTCACTTGAGCATATTGTGTTCAAAATGTGTCTAACCAGAGTCTTCACTATGTGCACTGATTTGTATGGCCACATGGACTAACTTTATTCTAATTGGAGAGAACTCCTTCAAAAGCATGCTTTTTAATTCTTGGGTTACTTAAACCTTGTTTATTTATCATGATAACCCTTGACAAAGGAGACTCCTTTCAGTACTTCATTACATAGATTTATTTTCACACTGCCTGCCAAAACAGGTCCAGTTGTACTACATGTTCTTTGTTCTCTCTACTTCCAGTTATTGCTTCAAAGAAATATGGGATCATTCCAAATCTAAAGGAAGAAGCTTTACAAGCTATCAATCAGGTAAACTTTAATGGAATAACCGATCACAATAATGAGAGAGAGAGAGAGAGAGAGAGAGAGAGAGAGAGAGAGAGAGAGAGAGAGAGAGAGAGAGAGAGAGAGAGAGAGAGAAAGAGAGGGACAGAGACAGAGACAGAGACAGAGAGACAGTGAGTCAGAGAGACAGAGAGACAGAGAGAGAGACAGAGAGAGAGACAGAGAGAGAGACAGAGAGAGAGAGGAGAGAGAGAAGAGAAGAGAGAGAGGGGAGAGAGAGAGAAGAAGAGAGAGAGAGATAGAGAGAGAGAAGAAGAAGAAGAGAGAGAGGGGGGGGGGTAATAAAATACTTCATTATGACTGGGAATGCAAACTCCGACATAATACTGGCCACAAATTTTGAGAAATAACGCCGTTGAAAAAAATCGAGCTGATGGGCGGAGCCAACGGAGTAAGTGATTGGTCAATTGTCAACTTTCATAAATTTTAATGAACTATAATATGAGCCTGTGCGTGACATTTCCAACAATTTCGCATGTGCGTGACTCGCACACATGGAGCACCCTGGACAGCCATTCGGGGCAATTAGAACATTCGCTGATTGTTTAAAGAAGCTTTGGGTCAGTATCTTTCGACAGAGCGCAAAATGACTTCAGAATAGGTCACGAGCCCTTTTTGAAAAAGTTGCCGAACAGATTGATTCATTCATTCATTGAATGGGGGTTAACGCTATTTTTAAGAGTATTCCAGTCATACCGCGGCGGCTGGTGCACCTAACCACGGATTCCTGTATTTCTCACACCTTTTCCGTGTCCCCAGCTGCTTATCCCACTTAGGTTTGCGATAATCCTCCCATTGGTTGGAGAAAAAATTCGGAAAGGATATTTGCCTAACCAGAAAACAAATTTCAAAATTATTTCATATTGCCAAACAAAAAAAAATGTTGACCTTGTGACCTATTCTGAAGCGTAGAGGAGTCTGTAAACAATTTTAACGAAGATTGAAGGAATCTTTTTGATGAGGAATTTTGTCCGTACGAGAGCCATAGAGCCCTTAATGACGTCGAAGTTATATTGCACATCGTGAGTGTTAATGTGATATGAGCCCATGCGTGACATTTCCAACAATTACACATGTGCGCCAAGTAAAGACTCAGATCAGCCTGTGCATCTGCACAGTCTGATCTGAGTCTTTACTTGGCGCTCTGTATAGATACTGGCCCAAAGCTTCTCTAAACAATCAGCGAATGTTCTAAATGCCCCGAATGGCTGTCCAGGGTGCTCAATGTGTGCGAGTCACGCACATGCGAAATTGTTGGAAATGTCACGCACAGGCTCATATATAGTTTCCCTAGTCAATTGACGGATTGCTGACCGCACAAACTGACTCTGCTGTTCACGCCAATTGATTCCAACACGAAGTTTCTCTTCGATATTAAACGGCGTAATTTTGGCAAATTTACGGATAGTTTCGGACAGGTTACAAAAGTACATGTTTCAGTCGTCAAACCAACTACAACGCTTCGCATTGATGCCAGTCAATGTTGGAGTTCAAAGTTCATTTCCGGTCTAAATGATCGATTCTACTGATATTTCGCTGACCTTATCTTCGAGGTATTCAAATAGAGGATGATCTCGTCGTCCCTTCGCTCCTGAGGATGAAAATCAGTAAACTTCAGTTACAAATTGTTGTTGTTGTTTAAGTATTTAATGACAATTATTTTAAATGTATTTTTTTACAATTTCGATTCTTTACAAAACAGGAAATAATAGAAGACGATGATTATAAAGATGTCGAAGATTTGGAAGACAAATTACAGTCTTATAAAGGTAAATATACTGGGGAGGTAAACCATACAAACTTTATGAGTATGCTAAACAAAAATATGCTAAGCACGTCTGGTTTGGCGACTTAACCGTAGAATCTACAGTTTGTTCAAGGTTTGGTTACGTCATTAAGTTTGTCCATCAACGATTTACTTTTGTTTTCGGTTCCTGGTATTTCCTACACAAGTACTACCACTACATCATTTCCTAGCCTCCATCTGCTATCCCACTTAGGTTTATGATTATCCACCCATTGGTTAGACACAAATGTCAGAAAGGATATGGGCCGCCGCCGGGGATTGGTTGACTGATTGATTTACAGCGGAAATCCTTCATTTTTTTTGTTTAACCCCCCCCACACCCATACATTATTTTCTCGTTCTCACTTATATTGTCTAATGATGGTCACTTTTAACCCGTTCCCAGACGTCAAATTTTAGGCCGGTCCAAATTGAAAGGAGTTTCAGACGACAATTGAAAGTTTATCAATTTTTAGACATTTTCATCTTTCTGGGTAGAGAAACATGTTGAAAATAAAGAAATTTCTATTTCAAGCAATGTTTTCATTTTTCACATTTTTTCTTAATTGTGTTGCTTGAAGGGCGTGAAAGCAGAATTGTGTGGGTATGGGTTAAATGAAAGCAGTACACTTGTTCTTGTTAAAAGGTAAAGAAGTTTGTTGGCGACCTTCGCTTTTCAAAGTTCATTTCCAGTTTAAATGAATGAAAATTTAAAAAATGAGGAGAAAATTTTTTTTTTGTTTCATGGATGTATGAAACGAAAAATCTAATCACACTGTATGAATACGCGAAACTTGATTTTTTTGTTTGTCCATGAAGCAAAAACTATTTTCTTCCTTCCTTATTATTTTATGACATCGAGCGAAAAAGAAACCACACACATACACAATTATTTTACAATTTCTTCATACATTTTTGTGCGTTAGCATACACAATAGCTGCGTACTCAATTTTTTTGTGGTGGCATGGATATTTTTTCAGCAAATCAGAACGCTCTTTTTTGATAGAGGAAACAAAAAAATTAAATTATTTGTTTTATATTTCAGCCAAATTTCTAGAGTTTGAATCAGACGATGCAGGATGTGTAGGTACGTACATGGATAAAAATATGAAACGAGCCGAGGGACCCTCGTTAACGTTTTCCTAGATGTTGATTTTCCTCCTGAATTTTTTCGATTAGATAACTTAGATTAATACAGTCCAGCCTGAATGAAGAAAGTAATAAAGGGAGAGTAAAATGGTTCTTGCTTAAGCAAAAAATGTTTCTTAATACAGGTCAATTGGTATGCGTTTACTTGCTTAATACGGGTTACTGGATAAAGCCATTTCCAATTAATTCCGCTATCTTACGACCACAACAAAAAACTTCAAAAGGAGTTGTCAAGAATTTATAAGCCGTTTGCAACAAGAAATTATTCTTCGTCTTTATCATTTTTTCTGTAAAAGAAATGGATTTTTTTTTAAATTTCGTCAACTCTGAATTGTTTTTAACTTGGACTATTATCAAATTTGTCGAATGTCAATTTGTTAATATCAGTGACAACTATGTCAGATATTACTGTATAGAACTTTACGTATTCACCGTTTCATTATTTTCAATTCCAATGTACTTAAATCATTTCAATACATTTTCTTTTTTCTTCTAGATTTATCCGGGTTAAAACGTATGATGGAAAAACTAGGTCAGGCAAAAACACATCTGGAACTCAAAAAGATGATTGCAGAAATAGACAAATCCAATCTTGGAAAGATATGTTACAGAGACTTTATCGTGATGATGGTGGGACCAAAAACAACAGTATTAAAATTGTACGTAATCGATCTAATCTAATCAGAGACACTAAATTCATACGTAGATTTTTGTTTATAGACCATGTTTAACTAAGACTGGAAAATTCTGACTAATTTTCCATTATTTTTCTCGGCACTGGATTAGTCTAATCCAGTGTCGAAAAAATAATGGAAAATTAATCAGTCTCAATTGAATATAGACCGGTACCGCCGTCGACTTTAACAAAGCCGACAGGTAGATCCCAGACGATTGCATATAGATATTGGCTGATGGGCATTCAATGACGTACACCCAAACATCGAATCTGATTGGCTGACCGATTGTTTGTAAACAATATGGCTGAAGCGGGACGCGGTATTCACATGAAAAGGATGACATTCCAAGGTTTTTCTTCCACTCAATTTCGATTGTTCATGTAAAAAATGTCTTAACATTAAAACTGAGTACCAGTCTAAATTGAATGTAGTCTCTAAACAAAAATCTACGTATAGATATAGACCGGTACCGCCGTCGACTTTAATAAAGCCGACAGGTAGATCCCAAATGAGTGCATCAAGAGATTGGCTGATGGGCATTTAATGACGTATACCCAAACATCGAATCTGATTGGGTGATGGATTATTTGTAAACAATATGGCGGAAAAGGAACGCGGTGTTCTCAAATATTCTACATCAAATTGGTGGCATTCCAAGGTTTTTCTCGCACACAATTTCGATTGTTCACGTGAGAAATGTTTTAACATAAAAACTGACTCCTTAAAACTGCAAAAGTAAGATTCTTATCGTGTTAGATGGAAATCCCGCAATGTCTCCAAATTTTTCAACAAAATTTGCAGCTTATGCGAAGGCCTCGTTTTCGATTTTAGTAAGGTGAAAACCTAAGGAGCCCGGCTTTCCGTGTATGTACCGAAAATCGGTGTTTACCTGTCGGCTTTATTAACCTAAAGTCGACAGTGGTACCAGTCTACGTATAGATATAGTCTCTAAACAAAAATCTACGTATAAATATAGTCTCTAAACAAAAATCTACGTATAATCGCCGTTGAATTACCTACGTTCTGATAAAGCTTAATCAAATGTTTGATTGATTGAACGGAGTTTAACCCCACTTTTAACAGTATTTCAGTCATATCGCGGCGGCTGGAGCACCTAACAATAGATTCCCGGTATTTCTCACACCAGTACTACCACCACATCATTACCTAGCTTCCAGCTGCTATCCCACTTAGGTTTTTGATTATCCACCAATTGTTGAGAGATAAATGTCGGAAAGGATATGTTCCGCCACTGGGGATCGAACCCATGACATCCAATGATTGAAGAGAATAACAAAATAGAACGATCGTTACAGTTTCAAAAAAATTGCAGGTTTTCGTCAATATTAACTAAAATTAAGGCAATCAATGGAAAGAAAAATGCTAAAAAATATAAATCATCCGTATATGACTAAGAGGTCTCGATTTTGAAGTCAAGATTTTGTTTTATACCAGATTAAGAAAGAAGCCTAACGTGTTTGTTCATTTTTCATTGTTTTAACAAAATCTGATAGAAATAAAAAAATAACTCTCGTCTTGCTGAATTATAAATGCACAACAAAATTTCATTCAAATCAAAGGGCTGAATGTACCAAAGCACTAAATCATGAGTCAATTTTTGTATTGAACATCCATCTTATAACGAATTCTGTCTTAAAAAGAAAAGCAAGTAGTATAGACTAAGATCATACAGCACTTGTGCTTTGTCCATACCTCATGTCAGCAAATTATACGGGGTTCAGCATAACAATGGTTAATTAATGGAGATTTTATTTCGGATATAGTGGTACCGAAAACGGGGAGTTTTGGCATAACATTTCCAACCATTACGTATGTGCGTAAAATAAAATTCAGATCAAGTTGTGCATCCATAAAGTCTGATCAGAGTCTTCACTGTACGCTCTGCAGGTAGTTACTAACGCAAAGCGAAAATTCTAAATACTTTGATTGGCTGCCCAGACTTTCCAATGTCTTTGCTTTACGTACACGCAGAATGGTGAGAAATATCACGAAAGGGCCAAATTTAACCCTTGTCATGCTGAACCCGGAGTATACCTGCTTTAGCGGGAGGGATAGACAAAAATCAGCCTGTACATATGTGCAGTCTGATCTTAGTCTAAACCACCTGTATGTCTCTTTAAAGCCAATTACATTTATAAGATACACTTTCGAAATAATCCTTAGCCTGGTATAAGTGCATCTAGTGCTCTCAGCCCCTTGATTTTAAATCAATTCTGTAGAGGACTTTATTCAGCAAGGACTAAAACTGTATGTATTCTAAACCATCGGTCACCTTGAGTGCATCAAACTAGACTATTGATATTTATCATGAGAAAACAATTCAACATTTCCTTGCAACTCGAAATACTATACAAATACATCCAAACTGGTTACATCAATAAGTGGGATAGGTATTCGCAGAGGGAAAGGATTGCGTTACTTTCAAAAGAATTCTTTTTTTCCCACGATATTAATCTGTAGACTAAGCGTCCAGTGGACGATCGTCAAAGGATTCTATGTCTGAAAAACTCTTAAAATTGATAAAGAGTGTATTTGTTTATTTTTTGCTGTTTATGATATTCTTTGTGTACTGTTTCTTGTAGATCTAAAGCGGTTGCCGTTGTTGTGTTTCTTTATAGTGTTATTTCTATTGTACTTCAGAATTCTACTTTTTGAAGAAAAAGCCAAGGGGAAAGAGAAAAAGACCGGTGTTGCACCTAAACGAGATCTTTCTAGTCTTCCATAAAATGTTTAATCAAAATCTTCCATATATGTACAAAACAGAATACTTTCTTATGCCGCCAGTATTTGATTTGATCGAAATACGATCGAGGAAAGCAAATCAGGGACAAGATAATGAGATGTATTGACATTCCGCCGGATAACGATACACCTTCGAGAATTGACCTATCGACGGCCCTTTACTCCTATGGTCACGCCCATCGACTCCTACAGGAAGTCCTGCTTTGGTATTGAACGACGTTATTTTGCAAAAACTATGATCAGTAGCATGTAACAAAAAAGTAAAATCGTTGGTTGGCGACCTTAATGTCGTAACTACAGATTAAATAAGCTGTAGTTACGACCTTTATATCTCCAAACACCACTAATGGCGGCTAATTTTGGAGTTTAAATCTCAATTCCGTGCTGAATAAATAGTTTGATTGGTCGATATATTCCTTGATTGACAGCCTCGATTGGTCAGTTGTTTAACCTCGTTTATAGAAAGAATTTAATTGAAGACAGTTTGAGATTTTATGTAGTAGCGGTGTTCTACCTTTACAAAGCGACGGTACATCTTATTATACAGTTGTTTTTGATAAACACTTTAAGTTAATGATAGATTCATCGGTATTAGTGCAGTTAACACTTTCCATTTTTAATCCCTGATTTTTTACATTCCTGTGATATCATACTTTAGAAAACATTGTGGAAAAAAGAATAAATTACTTGTAACAAGCAATTTATTCTTTTTACCACACTAATTTCTATCATATAGGGATAGTTACTCTTTGAATGGTACTCACTTTATAATGTCGTCTGCTACCCCTTTGAATTGGGAAATGTCTTAAATTATGAAAAAAACAGTAAATGTTTAAAGCAGGGTAGCCCTATACTCCCGTTACACCCTATTGAAAAGAAAAATGCTTGTCATCGACTGTAAAAAGCTATTGCTACCATGCTTCGGTCATCCAAAAGCGATACAAAATACAATTAAGAGGTCATATAACCATTTCTTTTCAACTTTTTTTTTTTAAAACGTCCCTTAAGATTTGAGAAATTAACATTGAGTTTTGTGGGAAAATAAAGCAAAACCCTCAAAGTTTATGAAATGTTATTTCCCAAAGCAATTTTCCATCCTTAAGCTGGTATATCTCTTTTTTTACGCTGTCGATTACACTCGTTTTCCTTGGGACTTGTCTGAAATCCAGTTGTCCTGTTTTTAAATAAAGAACCATTTATTTTTGCCCCCAATACCCACTCCATTGTTTAAAACGCCCATTAAATACTACATGCTTGTAAATATCTTTGTATAACCATATTAAATTTGCTCGAAATAACATTTGTTTTTTTCCTCGTTGCTTATAAACCGAAGGCCACTAGAGCTATTACAATGACTTGTCCGTCCGTCCGACCGTCCGTCGTCCCTCCTTTAAGTTTTCCTTGTTAACACTCTAGAGTCCACAGTTTTCATCGGATTCCCTTCAAACTTTTTCACAATGATTGTGCCACCATAAGGATCGTTCCTTTGGAAATTAGGTTAGATTCGTCGAGAAACACGGGAAAGGGGGCCTAATTAAAACACCCTAGAGTCTACAGTTTTCATTGGATTCTATTCAAAGTTTCACAGAATTATTGTACGTACAATCATGAGGATCGTTCCTTTCGAAATTGGGTCAGATCTGTCAAAAAACACTGGAAAATGGGCCTTATGAAAATTCAATTAAGGGTTCCACGTTAACACACTAAGACACCACAGTTTTCATTTGATTCTCTTCAATATTTCACAGAATGAATGTACCATGATAAGGATCGTTCCTTTCGAAATGGGGTCAGATCCGTCAGAAACACAGGAAAAGGGACCTTATTTTAGTTTGATTGAAAAATCTATTAAGAAATCCTTGTTAACACTGTAGAGTCCACAGTTTTCGTCGGATTCTCTTCAAACTTTCACAGAATGATTATACTATCATTAATAGCGTTCCTTTCGAAATTTGGTATGATCCATCAAGAAACGCAGGAAAGGGGGCCTTTTTAAGATTTAATATAAAATCCCCATTAATACTCTAGAGTCCACAGTTTTCATCGGATTCTCTTCAGACTTTCACAGAATGATTGTACTATCATGAGGATCGTTCCTTTCGAAAAGAGGTATGATCCGTCAAGGACCACGGAAAAAAGGGGCCTTGTGAAAATATTATTTAAAAAATCCTCGTTAACACTATAGAGTCCACATTTTTCAACAAATTCTCTTCAAAACATTCACAGAAAGATTGTTACATTAAATGGATTCAGCCTTTCGGAAGTGGGTTTAATCCATCAAGTATCATGGGAAAAGGGGCCTTATGAAATTTAATTAAAAAAATCTCATAACACATCATGGCCCCAGATTTCACCTGATTGACTTCAAACTTTCACAGAATGATTGTACCATCATACGGATTGTTCCTTTCAAATTGGGTCTGATCCATCGAGAAACATAGGAAAAGGGGCCTTATGAAAATTTAATTAAAAAAATCTTAATTTATACTTTAAACCAATCACAGATTTCATGGGGTTTTCTTCATACTTAAACAGAATAATTATACTTTTGTAAGTATAGTTTCCTGGTTCAGATCCATCAAGTAACATGGGAAAAGGGGATATATGAAAATATGATAAAAAAATCCCTGTTAACAAAATGAAGCCCAAATCTTTGATCAGATTTTGTTGAAACTTTCACAGAATGATTGTAAGGTCATAACGATCATTCTTTTCATTACAGGGTTTGAACTGTCAAGAAAAACGGGGAAAAGGGGCCTTATGAAAATTTCATGTAGAAATCCTTGTTACCAAGTCCAGAGCTTCCATCGGATTTTCTTCAAACAATCACAGAATAATTGAACAATAATAATGATTGTTTATGTTGACATTAGACCTGATTCGTCAAGTATCATAGAAAAAGGAGCCTTATGAAATTGAATTTTAAAACCCTTGTACCACAATAAAGTCCACAGTTTTCATTAGATTCTGTTCAAACCTTCACAGAATGATTGTACCTTCATTAGGAATGTTTCTTTTCAAATCGGACCTGATCTGTCTAGTATCATGGGAAAAGAGGCCTTTTGAAAATTTCATCTATAATCCTTGTAACCAAGTCCATAGCTTTTATTGGATTTTCTTCAAATCTTCACAGAATCATTGTACAATAATTACGGTTGTTGACGCTGACATTAGACTAGATACAAGTATCACAGGAAAAGGACCCTTATGAAAAATTTATTTTAAAATCTTTACACAAAGATGAAGTTTATGAATTTTTTGGATTTTTTCGGCTTTCTTGGTAGAAATAATTGAGGAAAATGAAGAAGTTGCTTGTTACAAGCAATTTCTTCATTTTACACAATTTTTTCCCAGATAATTTTCTTGGGGGGGGGGGCGTAAAAAAACGCCACTATATGGTAATGGGTTAAACATTCGGCGATGTATTGGTTTATTTCTTAGTTCTGTATCTTACCAAAGACCTTTAACCTTTTCCTGTTTTGCAAAAATTTTAAACTTGTCCAAATAGAAAGATGTTGCAGACGACAATGAAAATAGGATGTAATTTGAAATATATGGCAGAAAATAATGTAGGGAAAGGAGAAATTGCTTGTTACAAGTAATTTCTTCTTTTTCCACAATAGGTTCTAAAGTATTAAATAACAAGGACATAAAAACCAGGGATTGAACAGGAGAGGGTTAACCCATTCCCACGCAGTTTCGCTTTTTGGAAAACAAATGGGAAATCATTGTGTAAAATGAAGGAATTGTTTGTGACAAGCAATTCCTTCATTTTACACAATGTTCTCTACCCAGAAAGTGAAATAATCTTAAATTTGATAAACTTTGAATTGTCGTCTGTAACTCCATTCAATATGGGCCAGTCTAAAATTATGTCGTTTGATAGACGGATCGCTGGCCCTTCCCACTGAGCACTGACAGGACTTTCGATTTCGAGCTTAATTTTGAAGATAAATATTGCAAGTATCATGTAAAAAAGGTAAGGTGGTCGGTTGGCGACTTATCCCTGCGTACCTTTTCTGATTTCACTACTTATGATTGTAATACTACCTTTCAATAAAGTTATTGTGACAATCGTGGAAACGGTTCCGCCAGTAAGGGACCAGTAAAACTTAATATCATATTTTACTTGATAAGTTGGTTACCAAACAAAAACATTTTTAACTGGTCCAAGTTTAAAGATGTTGCAGACGACAAATTTAAGTTGATGAAATTTAGGATTTTTTCAACTTTCTCGGTAGAAAACATTGTAGATAATGAAGAAGTAATAAGCAATTTCTTCATTTTTAACAATGTTTTCCAAAGCTATTTGGGAGGGGGCGGTGTCATCGCAAACCACTGGGCAAATTTGAACCAATTTTGGCGGAAATGTTCCTTAGGTGGCCTTTTATTAAAATAACTAAAATAATTGAAATTCGTTGAAATCTCTTATTGCCATAGCAACAAAAGTACATCTTTGAAATAATCTTTACAATCTTCTCCTACTGACTCAGAAGGTGTGGAGCCGTAATATTTTGCACGAAACACCAGTATATTGACTCTTTTAAAATAGCTAGAATCGTGACCCGTTGATCATCAGGGTTGGAGCCCCAAGGGGAGGGCTTATATATATATAAATAAAGAACGATTTTGAAACATCTCCCCCCCAACCATTGGGCCGAATTGAACCAAATTTGGCAGAAATGTTCCTTAGGTTGCCTTGTAATGAAAGAGCTAAAATAATTGAAATTTCTCAAAAACTCTGGCAACAAAAATGAAATTTATAATAATCTATAAATCTTCTCCTCCTGACCAAGAAAGTATATTTTGATATTTGCATTAAGCATCAGTGTATTAGCCTCTTTCAAAAAAGCTAAAATCATGATCCTCGGGTCCCCGGGGTCGAAGACCCATGGGGGTCGGATTTTAATAGAGAAAAAGAAGAAAGCGTGAAGCATCAGTTCACTGACTTCCTTTTATGCCCCCGCATCGAAAAAATATTGTTTTACCGGTGTCTGTCTGTCTGTCCGTCCGTCTGTCTGTCTGCAAAACTTAACCTGCAAACTAAACATTTTCCTATAACTTCAACCCTGATTAAGTTACAATGCTAATATTTGGTATGAAGATAGGTCTCAATAAGGCGCAAATGAGAAAGGACATTTCGTCAAGGTCAAGGTAAAAATTTCAACCCTTTTCCCTAAAACGTTATTGAAAAACTTAACCTGCCAACTAAACATTTTCCTATGACTTCTTCCCTAATTAAGTTACAATGCTAATATTTGGTATGTAGATAGGTCTCAACAAGGCGCAACTAGGGAAGGTCATTTCATCAAGGTCAAGGTAAAATTTTTAACCCCTTTTCCTAAAACAAAGAAAAAAACAAAACAATAGAAATCACCCGTTTCTAAAGAATTCCTGTTTCGGGGGCATGGTGTTTCAAAAACACATCTTGTTATTCTATAAATCGTCCAAAAACACGACTTTTCAATCGACAACAGAAGGAATGTTGTAGTCACGATTTCCCACGTCGTTTCAGCCGGACGTCCAAATTAAAGTGCTTAATCGGAGGTGCTTTCTTTTCGTCGAGATTCTTTCGATTCTTATTTGGATTTAAGATAAAGCTTTCTTTAGAGAAATATTTTTAAGTCACTAAATAATTTTTTATTAAGGAATTTCAGCGTACATGCACTTGGCATTGGCTTTAACGAATACCCTTGACGACGTCTAATATCTTCAATAAAAATAACAAAAGATATCTCGAAAATCGTATTTAGCAGGATTTTTCATCTCGACGAAAATAGCGCATCTCAGAGGTGTGTTCATCGAGATTCTTAAGATGCTTATTTTGATTTTTTTAAATTCTTATTAAGTAATTTCAGCGTACTTGGCTTTGGCTGAAACGTTTACCCTTGACGACGTCGAATATCTTCACTCAAATTAACAAAAGATATCTCAAAAATCGTATTTAGCAGGATTTTTCATTTAGACGAGGTGCGTTCATCGAGATTCTTACGATGCTTATTTTTATTATTTTTCGATAAAACGTTCTTTAGATTAAGATATTTAAGCCGCTACATTAGAATCTTAAGAATTCTTATTGAAGAAATTAGGCGTATTCAGCATTGTCTTAAACCAGAAGCCTTGGTCACGTCGAATGTTTCATTCAAAATAACAAAAATCGTTCCTTAGGACGCCATAAAATCTTATTTAGCGAGATTTTTCATCAGTTGGCGAAAAGAACGCGTCTCAGATGTCTAGTTACATCATCATTATAGTTACTTCGGCCCATGCACTATAATCACATTAAACCAAATTTTTGTACCGTATTTAGCCTTTTGGTCCAAGCTGATTCATAATTTGTGCGGCTTTGTCCATTGAGCATGTCTTTATTGAAAGATAGAAATCCAGTCGATCCTACTTCCGATATAAAATAAACATTTTTAAAAGAATGCATTTCACCTATTATAGCGTGTATTATTGTACACTTCAATCATATCGTCTGAAAGCACACCCCGAGAAAATTCTTAGTTCCTGAAATTAACCCTAAGCGCTAACAACTCCAAACTATTTTCCGTCTCAAGTTTTCTCAAAGATTCTTTGCAATTCGTTCTTCAAAAAGGCGACTATTCGCCTTATCACGGATCGGTATACTGTGACTAGTGATTCATTTAGAAGGTTCGCAGCAGACTTTGTTGATAAGACTTCTCCTAAAACGTTATGAACACAATTGACTTTTTTATACTAGATACGTAAATATTCAAATTTCATTTGTGACAAGTCCCTGTGGTTATGGCTACAGCTTGATCAAGTAGTGACAGATAATTTTTTAATCGTTTTTTTTTTCATCAATAACTGTATTACGTAGATGCCAATCAGAATGTTTTGACCCGGGCAGAGAGGTTTTGTTTTATAATCATAGTTTCAGATCAGTGTAACGAATGTTTATACGAGCTGAAAACTGGGCATATTTCGACTATCCCTCTCATTTCCTCGATACTCGGTGCGACAATTTCTTTCTCATTCTCAAGTATACCATACCTTTCCCCTGGTCTTGATATTCACCCCGTGATACCTTTTTAAAAAAAGTTTAAAATTAAGATATTAATGTTTGTAGTACGTCTTGATTAATTGCATTAACCCATTCAATTAAATTCACTATGTTTCACTTTTATTTATAAAACTGAAAACTGGGGCACTTACTGGGGTTGTATTGTATGAAATGTGTAGAAAAGAAATGGGATCTAACAAATACTTACACCTGGACATTTTTTGGGCTAAAAATTCATTTCAGTCAAACAATAAGTGTAATTAGGGAGAAAAGAGAGTTCTGTGGTGTTTACAAATGCCCCAGAAAAAGAAACAATGCTGGACTTTTTATAAGTCACAGTGAGAAGACTACAAGATGTCATATAATACAATTAATTCGTAAATGCAGAAATTAACAATTTTAGTTCAAATATTTTCCCATGGAAACGAAGAGATAAATCTGAAATTAAGTCCTACACGGTGACGTTTTTCGACGCCCCTCAACAAAAACAATTGTAACAAGCAATTTCTTCATTTTCCACAATGCTTTTTACCCCAAAAGTTTCAAACACGATAAGGAAAGTGTAACAGCATTTAAACTGACTTATTTTGACCTTATCTACTACGTGTATTCCAGGGTGCTTACATGGCTCATTACGTAACTTATACTCATTATAAGTCGATTACAATCAATTGCATTCATTTCTATGATTGAATAAATTTAAAGGTGATAAATTGAACATTTTATAAAAAATCGATAATAAAATAAATAAATAATTATAATAATAAACATTTGTGGTTCTATAGACTACACTTCCGTATATAATAAGTTCCGGTGAATTTTAAGACCACTTTTCCCCGAACGATATTTTCTTCCGTCGTTTTCTCTCCTTTTAGCTAGCAAAGCGTCAGCTTTGATAGCTTAAGTTCACAGATAAAATTTTGAGGTCTTCTCGGAGTTCAATGAGTGCAAATTGCCACTGAAAGCTTAACCACTAAATCCCTACGAGATAAAAAGAAGTTCTTATGCATCTCAGAAATATTACTAGCTCTATCTGCAAGTTCATCTCTTAGGTATTTTTAGCTCACTTGAACACATCGTGTTCAATTTGACTCTGATAAGAGTCTCGAAAGAAGTTGCAATTTCAAATTGTTGAAAATTTTAAAAATATTTATATCGCAGGGTAAAAAACAATGTGGAAAACGCAGAAATTGCTTGTAACAAGCAATTTCTTCATTTTCCACATTGTTTCCAGAACTATTTTCTTAAGAGGCGTAAAAACGAGGGATTGTGAGGGAAAGAGTTTACTCCTCAGTTAATTAAACCTCGTTTATTTATCATGCTAACCTTCGACAAAGAAAATTACTTAACAATACCTAACTTTGCTACCTTACAGTACTTTCAGAACTTTGATTTGTAATTTGTTGTTTGGATGTTTGTATTTTATTTTGGTTATTTAATTTTATATTTATTTAATTTTATTTTATCTAATTTATCAAAACATATTTGGACCGCAGTGGGTACTTCATATTGCTCGGCTGGTACCCTACTTCCGGTGTTTCTAAAGGTCAATCTCCACTTTGCATTTTAGCCTTGCAAGAGGTGCGTTCTTTTCGCCTAGATGAAAGATCCCGCTAAAAAGATTTTTGAGATAACCTAAAGAACCATTATTTTCATTTTGAATGAGTACATTCGATGTCGTCAAGGCTACTCGTTTAAGTCAGTGCCGAGTACGCATCCGTAATCTGGCATCAAGACACAAAAATATAATAGGATTAGACAATGTGCATAGAATGGCAACTAGGATGTTAAAACACCTAAAGCACTTACCATACCCTGATATGTTAAAGAGATTAGGTTAACCGTCTGTAGACTGTAGACGACAAAGGACAGATCTAGTACAAACATATAAGATGTTGACAATTTAACCTCAGCAAAACTAATAGATATGGCACACACATCTAAATCCCTAAAACGCTAGGGGCAACAACTACAATCCTCGTAAACAAAGATGCAATTCAGACCTTAAGAAATACTTTTTCCGTAACAGAATTGTAAATGTAATCGTAAATGATTCGAACAAATTATCCACCAATGTGGTGAAGTGCATTCAAAGCAAGGCTGAATAAGGAGTGGATTGTTCGAAACAAATTTTACCCAGTCTATACACTTTAAAGAAATCATGCCTTACAACTTAAGGGCACGAAATTAATTAAAATTATTGTTAATGTAAATAATGTATTTCCAAAGTGGGGAATATAGTTTAGTGAATATATATGGACTGAATAAAAAAGGGGCACTCCAATAGTTCGAAACAGACTACGCTCAAATTAACTCGTTCAATTCCATTGATTTAACAAAATTACATCATTTCTTTTCGTGAACTATGGTGTTCGAACTGTATACCAATAAGTAATACATCAATTTATGAAATATTCATAAATGTATCACAAATTGTATAAATATCCACAATCCTATCAATTGTGGACCCTGTGTTAACCGGAGCCACCACCATTCTTATTATCAACGATAAAGCACGAAAAGGGGCTATTAGAAGCACTAAAGCTTATGTCAACGACATCTGTCCTCTACAACTGTATGAACTGCATGGAGCTTAAATCCGTAATAACAATTCTTAAGATTTTATTTATCGGCGTAAGAATCTTAAATAAAGAAGGCGTTGCCTTAAAAATCTGTATAAGAATATTTAGAATCTCGGCAAAAAGCGCACTTCTGTTGTATCCCATAGAAGTGTCCGGTAAAAATGTCATCTCCTCCTTTTGGGGTGGTGTTTTCGAGTCAGACACTACAGTTGCATTGTATCTTTGTGTGCTAATGGATTTCTGTTGTTTAGTGATGAGGTTTGACACCCCCCTCATCCCCTCCGCGTAAGGCCGTCCAGAATAAAGTAAATTCCGATGGTTGTGAATCCGGGTTCATTCTTCCTAAAACACGCCTTTAATAGTTTTCGTCCCTAATTCGCGTTCGCTCCTGGTCAGTTCGTCCTAATTCCTATCCGCCTTGGGACAGTTCGCCATACTTTATATTTATACAGTAGGCGAACAGAAAAGTGTACTAAAATTAATTTTCCGGAATAATATTCTTATTACTGAAAACCGGATTATGTTTTATTACAACACCTATCGGATTATTATAATCTTGTTAATATTTAATCGATATCCTGTATTTTGACAACGGGTAGAACAAGTAGTGGACAAAAAATCATTTTCAAAATATTAAAGTCAGTGTTTATCCAAAACAACCATTAAATAGTAAACACCAAACATTCACGTTCCCCAATCAAAAGATAGGAGGTGAAAATGAAGCTATTGTTTGTAACAACAAAATGTTTCATTTCCACAATGCTTTCTACGACTGTTAAGTATTCTAAGAAAGCGAAGAGAGTGAATGGAAATTGTGGAAAATAAAGAGATTGCTTATAGGCAAATGTTTTATTTTCGACAATGTTTTCTAAGATTGTTTAAGAATTGTTTCACCTCTAACCTTCTACTGCACCCCTTTAAAACCCCTTAAAATCTTGACTAACTGCAATAAATAAATAAATAAATATTAAAGTACAGTTAACCCTTGTCATGCTGCATAAATTACCTTACTGAATTGCTGCAATATCAAAGAGCTGAAAGCACTGATAGACCTTGTTATTATGAATCAATATTTCTTTTAGAAATCAACTTCATAAACAACTCTGACAGGAAAAAATACAAGCAGGAGGTGTAGACCAAGATCAGAATTCACTTATGTGCGGGCTGATCTTGGTCTACACCTCCTGCCAAAAGACCAGAATATTCCGGGTTCAGCATGACAAGGGTTAAAATTGTATAAAGCGACCGCTCAATGGACGATATAATTGTGTCGTTTGGGAGCTCGGAACTGTCTCTTAATTAATGCACTTTTTGTGACATATACAAGGGATTGGCTCAACTGCAAACATATATAAATGCATGAATCTCACTTAATCCTTTGTTGGTGGAACTCATTAGAACCATCTCATTGAGATGATTCTAATGAGTTCCACCAACACCGAATTGGGTTTTGGCAACATCATTAGATCTACCTTCCAATTATTCATAAACAATCAATAAATATCCTCTTAAAAGGGAATTTTGATACTGTCGCTTGATGAAATTGGTCGCTTTAGCAAGATTGGCTGTACACAAATTGGCCCTGTTAATAAGGCAAGTGTAAGCAAAGGAAATCAAATTTCTTTAAATTTGATAACGAATGTGTTACATTTCTCAACTCACATAATTAATGATCGCATGCTTAAGCATCAACTTAGGGCTGATTGGTAAGTCATGGTTTTAGTCATTATTTTTTTTAACCAAAATCAACCTGCCATATGATATAACAACATTTTTATATTAAGATTTGCAAAAAATACTTAAATTAGAATTGTTCGTGCGAACAGTATATTCAGAGAGGACCCGGGGCTATATTATATTAAGTACGAACGGACCTAATACAGATAGCAGTTTTGTTCAAGGTAAATTAGTCAAAAAGTTTATTACTAGTGGTATCGTTGTCATGGCATGAATTTCACGTTGTCTACGCATGTCATATTCTTCGAAGATTGACAGTATTCGAAAAATGCCACCTATCGGAAGATAACGATGAGTTTCAATTAATGCAAACACGAACAGGAGTGTTACCTTAAAAAAAAGGTTGAACAAGGGAAATAACTCCGAAATAAAGAACATTCTTACTTCCGGGAAAAAGTGAAACCCAAAAAATGACAGATCGTGCGAAAACAGTTGTTGAATATTTCGCTGAACATGAACGCTATAGATGTGGTTATTGTGGAAACACAGACACAAACTACTCCCACGGTAAAGAACCAGGAGATTAGCCTACCATATCTTTAACTGTAATACGTCCGAAATTACCACTTCCCTGTCAGTGGAGTATATTTGTCGCCATAACAACATGTTTATTTTAATCCTTTCTTGTACAAATCAGGATTTTACATCACTGTGATTTTTTACTCGAGAAAACATTCTGGATAAGGAAATTGCTTGCAACAAGATTTTCTACCACATAGGGTCGTTGCATTTCAGTTTTCATTTTCGTCTGCAAGTTCAACCTCTTTCAATTTGGACCAATCTAATGATGGAAATGCATGGCCTTCTTTTCCTTAGATGAGTGGTTGTTCATTGTAGAAGAAAATGCCTTTCAAACATAATCCAGACAAGATATATGTGACTGATAAGCCGGGACAATAACTGATTTTCACATTCTGTCTTGGCATTGTCTTATTTAAAGATGTCCCATTACCTTTCAGTTTGATAAACTAGATACCTTATTTATTCTAATAACCAACCATATTCTAATAAACGCCTACCACTAAAATACTGCAAAAAGATGCGGCCATATTTTGCTGATTTTCAGTACCAATTGGTGATTGTAATAAACGCCCACCCCCTTCTAAGAGTGAAAATCAACCTATAAATTAGTATAATTAATTGAAGTATTTGAATTAAATGAAATAATATTTGATTTCGAGTCTATAAGGTAAGCAATGTATTCCTATCAAAAGGTTAAAAAAAATTGTTGTCACGACTGCCAATCGACTTGCATTTCCTAGACTTTACTTTGATGCATTATTTAACTTTGTTATTTTAATTTGTCAAGATCAGTTTAAGTCTGGCTGTAAACGGGAAAAAAAAAAATTGAGATTGCCACTTAGAAATTTTTAGATTTAAAGATACCTCAAAACAATCTATTTCCGTATCATCGGATCATAGGAGTGATATTTAACTTTGTTTCAAAGCTTTTCTTGTCTCAGTGTCTGTTGGTTAGAAATACTTGGACTGAAAATTTGATATTTTGAATTAAAATAAAACTATTCATATTGAAAAAAAGATAAATGTTAATTATCAAATTAAATGACCGAATCCAAAGAGCAGACGTTTTTATCTAAAAAAAACAACCTACAGAGAACTACCAATGACGATGAAAATGTCTCACTCTGTAAGTATTAAATTATTTCTTGTCTCAAGCATTCTTACCTCAGTAATGATAAAAAGCCAAGACATGATTTGTATGAATTCCTATCAATTAGGATCAGGAGATTAGTGTAAAAAAAAGACTCAAAACTTAGAATGAGCAAAGACAGATCTTTACCATAAAGAATATATAACAAATTTATGTTACATACACTGTCATTTAAGCCTTTTCGATCATGGTCAGAAATTGTCACCTGTACTTTTTTTTTTAAATAACACATTTTAATATAGGATTTTAAGTATATCTATTATCCTATAAGCGCTTTTATGTATCTCATTCTGCTTGGTTTTGTGTGCAATATAGATCCGTATTAGGTTGCACATCTGTGCACTTATCTATGATTTGTATTTCATCCTTACCTGTTTAACTCGGTGTGTTATGAAATTAATATTAGAAAATTTTAGATGGGTTCACAAATCGTTTAATTGCTGCTGAATTATCGAATTCGAGCCTGAATGGGGGCTGTAGTTTCAATGCTTTTTTTGGCAACTTAATGGTTTTTGTAAAACATTACCAATTATTACGAAATCGCATGCTCTAACACGCGTAATGACATCACTTTTGTTTATTTGTTTTCATTATTATGTACTCTGAAGAAGGCGTATGCCAAAACGTTAGTACTTAAAAAAGAAAAAAATGATAATACTTAATATACATGTTGTTGTAGTTATTTTGCGAATTACCTGTATCGTAGGTAATAGATTAGTGTTTGTCACACTTTCTTTATTGACTGACTCGCATGTTTATTGAAATACGACATGATTATCACTGTTTTAACACCTAGACTACGATAATCTGCCTTGATTGCAGTCTGATACAAACCTTTGGTGTACGGGTGGTACTTTATATGAAAATCAATGTTGCTTTCACAGACTTTTTTATCGCCAGCGTTTTTGCCAGATTCAATTTTTTATCACCACTTAGCTTTAATTTTCGCATTTGGCGACATTGGCGATCACCAGCGAAGGCCCTGATCGTAATGGACTTTGCCTTAATTTTGTTGCTGTTATAATGACTTAAACAAAGCTGGAGCTCAATCCATCGATCAAGGCGACAGGGGTACAAGTCTAACATTACAGGGAAAAAGACTAACAAGGGCCCAGTCGCCAATGGCCCCTAGATTTTAGGCTGGGCCCCCAGAGTTTTAGAGAAAATGCCCATACTCCTAATGTTAAATATTGAATTTTGACAGTGTGGGCCCCTAAGTTAAAATTGCCAGTCTTTTTCCCTGCGTTATTGAAGCTAGCTTTACGTCGAACTTCTTGCCTTTCAAAATTGGATTGAAATTTGTAACAGGTAGATTGATTTTCTTTATCTTACTTATCCTGCATGTACAGAAATGATATGCCATGTTGCATGGGTCAATTTATCAGACATTTAAAAATCCATTTCGACTATGATGAAGTGTTGCGGAATTTCTAATTCCTCACCTTTGAGCTGTTTAATTTCTGATGCCAATGTGGAAATAAATCGACTGTTGGCTTTAAAAGATCGTAGATACACCCTAAATAAAAGAAAAAAATATGATTTTGGTACTGTATTATATTCCCAAGTCATCTTCATACCAAACATTCTCTAATCGCCAACCAAAGTACTGAAAAAACTGTAATAATTGCAAACCTCAAACTTTGTTGATGGTCACTATTCTAATAATTGCCAGGGCGATTGTTCGAATAAATACAGTACTTAAATTTCAGGGGTGATGATTGGGCAAACTTACAGTATCAGTGCCATAAATGACATGTTTCAAATGATCAAGGACGTTAATTACAGATTGAATCTAAGGTCCATCGATCACTAGTTTTATGATGACTTTCATGCCTCTACTGATATTAGACTGTATATAATACCATCCATACAGAATCCATAATTTTGGTTGTTTCCTAATTAATTCGCGATACCTTTTTCAATTATACCTTACAACATTGGTGGTGATTATTTACCGTCATACACATATTAGTTTGACTAGCCATTTTTTGATTTCTTAATATTGTTAGTTCTATCTATTGTGTCAATTTGTAAGTCTTACTTCTACCAGTAATTATTAGGAAATTAGACCATATTTCACATATGACCAAGTTTTGTGCATGAAAATGTCTAATATCTACTTGGAGCAATTATGGAACACCTGAGCAACTTCTCTTTAGTCTGTCTTGTAAGTTTTTTAGATGTACGTCTACAATCTGTGCTTCTGAGATTAGAATCATCAATGGTCTAACATTTTTGTGACATTACCTGTGTTTTTCCTTTCTATCTGTCTTTTATGGGAATATGCTTTGGGTTACTTAGCAAGAGGGCATCCCTGAAATACTCTGTAAATCCTGCAAATTTAAGTCCAAAGTCCTGGAATTGCTTCTGAAGGTTATGACATGTCTGCAATATCAATTTGACCGTCATCTTAAGTTTGTTAATGATTCTAATCTTTTTTCAGGTATGTGGGCCCACATGATGAATGTTCAGGATTATCAAGACTTGTTGGATAGGGGGTGGAGAAGGTATATCAGTGCTAAAAATTGTTAGCTATGATATCGTAGCGAGGGCTACCAAATTGATTAAACCATTCCACCTCAATGACGATTTTAGATACCCCCAAGAAAAAAAGACTGGTGAAAATACTGTGGAAAATGAAGATTATGCTTGTTACAAGCAATTTCTTCATTATCTACAATGATTTCTACCTCAAAGGTAAAAATCCAAAATTTCATAAGCCTTAAATTTTTGTCTGCAACTCCTTTTAATTTGGACCAGCCTAAAATTTTGCCGTGTGGTAATGAGTCAAGTTTTCATCTGTTTAAGATGACAGACTTAATAAAACTAGGATTTTATAAACACAAATTCAATATTCTATTCATAAATACCTTAACTTTTGCAATATATCACTCAAAATTAATAGAATTCATCACTATACCTGATATTTGGCAAACATATAAGGCCAATTGTAAAATGACATCATTATGACTTCATTTCGCGGTGACAAAAAGGTGTTACTTACCATTGGCTTCAACAAATGCTATATTTTTACAAAACAATTTCTTCATTTTCACAAAGTTTTCTACACAGAAATTTAAAAAATAAAAAAAAAGATCAACTTTTAATTGTTGACTGCAACTCTTTTAAATTTCGACCAGTCTAGAATTTTGCTATCTGGTAATGGGTAAATGCAAAAAAAGAGATTATGAACTTTATAGTCATAATCTGTATAAATATGTCATGAAGCAACGTGGTGACATGTAGTGTTGTGAGCCCTGCCTAGGTAGCATACAGTATCAGGAATTAAACAATAGTTGGGTTAAATCTTTCAAAACAGTGAGCTTATCATTTAAACCCTTGTCATACTGAGCCCGGGATATTCCTGATTTGACCAAAGGTATAGACAAAGATGAGCCTGCACATAAGTTCAGTCTGCAGTCTACACCTCCTGTTTGACTCCGTCCACCAAGAGTTGTTTACAAATTTATTTTCAAAAAATTTTTTTACCCTTAACCAGTGTTTCCAGTGCTTTCAGGCCTAAATTTAGATTTGGAATTTATTATATACCTATAAAAGATATGGATTAAAATCTGGCTATCTAATACAACTCCACCGGAAAAAAAATCCGTATTTGGCGTGTACCAAAAAATCGTTTTCGCCGAGTACTGTCAAAGACAAGAGTACTTTTTAACCTACATGATCATGAGGTGCTCTGGGTGAGCTATTGTGATCGGTCATCGACCGTCCGTCTGTTCACAATTACAAAACAATCTTCTCCTCCTAAACTAACCATGGAATTTCAAAAAAACTTCATGTAAATGATCCTTAGGTCATGCTCTTTCGAAATTCTCCAGAGAATTGAGATCCATGAAGAACTCTGGTTGTCATGGCAACAAAGTCATAAAACTTAAAAAATCTTCTTCTCCCAAAGCATAAGGCCTAGAGCTTTGATATTTAGTACAAATTATCATCTGTTGACCCACTATAGAAATTCTTCAAAGAATCATGGTATTCTGAAAATTTGCTCTTTCCTGTACTATCCCTAATTTTACATAGAATTAAAGGTAGGTATCAATGTTTTTTTTATTTCACAGATTTTGATTATTCTTATTTTCTCTTGTGTACTAATTTATTAATACAATATTCTGAAAAGGAGTTTTGCTTTAATCAGAGGTCATTTATTTGAATAAACAAAGGTATTTCCCTAATAGCCTACGTAGGCTGTTAATCTATTTTTAAAATCTTCTTCTCCAAAAGGATTAGGTGAAGGGCTTTGATATTTTGTATATTATCTCATAAAACCTTGAGCCATCATACTCAGGGGAGTGTTATAGGACCATCATGGTCCTCTTGTTTGTGTATTGACGTTCTGGTAAATTGGTTATTTCATAATCATTTAAGAGAGTTTTCTTAATGTCATGTCCTAAAATGATATAATAAAAGGAATATTACAACAGTGTGTATTTCTATTTGTTGTTATTGTGTTCTCAATACATGTGTAGGTATTTTTTATTGGATTCGACCTTCGGTCTCTTGCAATAAAATATACCTACACATGATTCTCGAACACAATTCTCGATAACAACAAATAGAAAAAGACATTGTTTTAATGTTCCCTATATATTGAACATGACAAGGGTTAATAATTTCTCTTGTTATTTAGTGAAATAAACAAATGATAATCCACTAAGAAATCTCAATAATCAAGGGTTGACACTAACTTTGCTTCAATGGGATCACACGGGAATTCCTACTCATTTCTTTAGGGTTTCCTCCAGATATTCAGGGATCCCTCCTTGATATAGATTAACTCATTCACATGCAATCCTGCCCTCCTAAGCCCAATTTGAAAAAAAAAGTTTCAGAAAACATTGTGGAAAATGAAGAAATTGCTTGTTACAAGCAATTTCTTCATTATTCACAATGATTTCCACAAAAACAAGCAAACTAAAAAATCAGGAGCATTAGTTTATACATTAACCCATTACCACACAGCAAAATTTGAGACTGGTCCAAATTGAAAGGAGATGCAGACGACAGTTCAAAGTTTATGAAATTTTAGATTTTTTCAACTTTTTGGTAGAAAACATTGTGGAAAATGAAGAAATTGCTTGTGACAAGCAATTTCTTCATTTTCCACAATGTTTTCAAAATTGTTTGTCTTGAGGGGCGTCAAAAAGCGTCACTGTGTGGGAATGTGTTAAGATCTATTGTACTGGGGAAATATTGAAAGATCCTGAGGGAATCCTTAACCTGAGATGGCTGGGGTCCCTTCCAATTTTCAGGGATCCTCGGAATCCCAGGACACTGTTAGTGTCGACCCCTGATAATCCAATCAAAAGCATTAATTATCTCTGATAAATCCGCTAAGCTGAGCCCATTTAGTTTATTCAGTATTTCTCTGTTCTCTAAATCCTTGGGTAGAAAGTTTGAATTTGGCTGAGTCATTCTTCTCTCTAACACATGGCATTTGTCTCTGAATAATCCTCAAATGAAAAATGGGTGTAACAGGTATGAACAGTTGTTTCTCAGATCAAATTTTGTTGTTCTGGTGTGAAGATGACAGGAAGCTATGGTTAGGTGCAACAGCTGTCTCTGTGTAACTATTAAACTGTTGAATGTGTTGTTATCCTTAATCAAATGATCATAAGTAAATTGATATTTTGTCGGCAGGTATCCAAACATTGATTAAATAGGTTGAAGTTACAATGTCTTGATTGACATTTTGATGATATCACTTTTCAGGAGTGGAAAATACACATACAAACCAACAATGAACATGACATGTTGTCCTCAGTACACAATTCGATGTGAAGTGCAGAACTTCAAACTTCGTAAATCTCATAAGAAGGTCCTGAAAAAGGTAAACAAATATCTAATCCATGGAATCAAGCCAAAATCAGAGGAAGAGGGTAGTGACCTGATTGAGGAAGCCAGTGGATCTGGGTCTATGGAGGAACAAAGACTACAACAGAAAAGTAATTTAAATTGTGGAGTTGAGGTATCAGTTGAGAGTAAACCACAGATAGAAACAAGTCAACCAGAAATGTCGGAAGAAAATCCTGGAGTTTCTACTAGTGCAGTTGAAAGTGGAGGAGGGTCTAAAGAACATTCCCAAAGTTTTAAGTCAACGAAGCAACCACATCCAGGTAAAATGTACACATATTTCTATGGTAATGCTTATTTCCTGAAGTCAACAATATGTAAATGGGCCACTGATGCCTTGTAACTACAGCTCATTCAAGGGATTTGGGTGTTGAAATGCAAAATACTTGTGTCGGACTGTATATATTTTGCCTTAATCAATCCATTACCAGATGAAAGAATTGTAGACTGGTTCAAATTGAAATAAGTTGCAGTCATCAATTTTAAGTTCATTTAAATTTCTTTTGGTGTTAATGGAAGAAAACATGGTGCAGAATAAAGAAATTATTTGATACATTTTCAAGCAGTTGTATCATTTTCCAAAATGATTATCAATACCTTTTACCTGAGGGAAATAAAATCGCATTGGAATGGATTTAACCCACAGTATTTCTTTCGGTGTGTAATCAGGGCTCTGCAGAGTGGGCGACTCAGGCGAAAAAGTCGCCTGGTTTCATAAAACCTCGCCTGATTTGCTGATCAAAGCGAAGTCTAAGTCGCCTGGAATTTTCGGGAGGTCTCCAGTATATGATAGGTGATAACCAAATCTGGCCCAGTGGCTTTAAAAGTAGGGGACAGTGTGTAATTATACAACTGCCGGTCGGAAGCCCTTTGATTGTAATTCAAGCGTGTATCGATAGTCGCTAGGCCAGCAGATTATCAGAAAGAGGGGTACGTTCTGGCAGCTAATAGTCGACATGCTCGCTTCATTCACACCTACGCTGATTGGTTTCGACAATGCTTTGTATACTATCGGCACCAGAAATCTTTATTTAAAACCCTTTCCCTTCTTAAATTTTAATTATTTCTGTAAATTAAGTATCATCAGTCTACGAGATTTGTTGCTTACTTTCACATAATGAGAATAATGGCCGACATTTACGGACGCCGTGTCATTTACCAGAAGTCAAAATTTTGTTAAAAATTTGAAATCTTGATGAAAAATAATTCTGCCGAAAATCTACGTAGAGTTAATTCATTTTTCATTAGATTCCTTTGATTTGAATGTAACAAGTTAAGAAATTTATGGCAAACAATTTAAAGGCTGCTACAATCTTTTCCTGAGTTTCTTGTTATAATACATTCTTTCCAAAAACTAAATTTCACTTACTTTTGTTGGTAATAATTCCTTTAAATAACATGTAATCCTATAAAATTGAGCAAATTATCCTGTGTTAACTTTAAACCTCTGCATGTACAGTCTGGTTTTGTGTACTCAGCAGTAACCCTTACCCTTTACACACTATAACTGACTTAATCACAGAGGACCTTTTATGACCAATTAATGACAATTTTTATCCATATATGTTATCAGGTAAAGTGGACAGACTTTAACTCATTACCACACAATCCTCCATTTTGACATTTCTTACAATAAAATCTTTTCTCATTTTCTGCTTCAAATAGTAACACTATTCATTTTATTCAGACCGCCTATACACTATCTGCATTTTTAGCTCACCTGAGCACAACATGCTCAAGGTGAGCTTTTGGTATCACCTTTTGTCCGTCGTGCTTCGTGCGTCGTGCGTCGGAAGTCGTCAACAATTCTTTAAACATCTTCTCCTCAGTAACCACTGGGCGGAATTCAACCAAACTTGGTAGGAATGTTCCTTGGGTGACCCTTCTCAAAAGTTGTTCGCGGATTTTTGATTGACCCCCAAATATGGGCGTGGCAGGGCGTGGCAGTTTTTAACTTAGAAATCTTTAAACATCTTCTCCTCAGTAACCATTGGGCCAATTTCAACCAAATTTGGTATGAATGTTCCTTGGGTCACCCTTTTCAAAAGTTGTTCGTGGAATTTTGATTTATGCCCAAATATGGGCATGGCAGGGCGTGGCAGTTTTTAACTTAGAAATCTTTAAACATCTTCTCCTCAGTAACCATTGGGCCAATTTCAACCAAATTTGGCATGAATGTTCCTTAGGTGACCCTTTTCAAAAGTTGTTCGTGGAATTTTGATTTACGCCCAAATATGGGCGTGGCAGGGCGTGGCAGTTTTTGACTTCGAAATCTTTAAACATCTTCTCCTCAGTAACCATTGGGAAAATTTTAACCAAACTTGGCATGAATGTTCCTTGGGTGACCCTTTTCAAAAGTTGTTCATGGAATTTTGATTTATGCCCAAATATGGGCATGGCATGGCGTGGCAGTTTTTGACTTAGAAATCTTTAAACATCTTCTCCTCAGTAACCATTGGGCCAATTTCATCCAAACTTGGCATGAATGTTCCTTGGATGACCCTTTTTAAAAGTTGTTCGCAGAATTTTGATTTATGCCCAAATATGGGCGTGGCAGTTTTTGACTTTGAAATCTTTAAACATCTACACCTCAGGAACCATTGGGCCAATTTCAACCAAATTTGGTATGAATGTTCCTTGGGTGACCCTTTTCAAAAGTTGTTCGGCAGAATTTAGTTACATGCCCAAATATGGGCGTGGCAGTTTTTGACTTTGAAATCTTTAAACATCTTCTCCTCAGTAACTATTGGGCCAATTACAACCAAATTTGGTATGAATGTTCCTTGGGTGACCCTTTTCAAAAGTTGTTTGCAGAATTTTGATTTATGCCCAAATATGGGCGTGGCAGTTTTTTTAACTTTGAAATCTTTAAACATCTTATCCTCAGTAACAGTTGGGTCAATTTCAACCAAACTTTGCATGAATGTTCCTTTGGTGACCCTTTTCAAAAGTTGTTCTTGGAATTTTGATTTATGCCCAAATATGGGCGTGGCAGGGTCAGGCACTTTTTTGACTTTGAAATCTTTAAACATCTTCTCCTCAGTAAGCATTGGATCAATTTCAACCAAACTTGGCATGAATGTTCTTTGGGTGACCCTTTTCAAAAGTTGTTTGCAGAATTTGGTTTCACGCCCAAATATGGGCGTGGCAGTTTTTGACTTTGAAATCTTTAAACATCTTCTCCTCCTTAACTATTGGGCTAATTTCAACCAAATTTGGTATGAATGTTCATTGAGTGACCCTTTTCAAAAGTTGGTCTTGAATTTTGATTGATGACCAAATAAGGGCTTGGAAGGGTAGGGCAGTTTTTGACTTTGAAATCTTTAAACATCTTCTCCTCAGTAACCATTGAGCCAATTTCAATTTTGAATCATCTTACATTAGTCAGGTGAGCGATTTTAGGGCCATTCTGGCCCTCTTGTTTTTTATTAGTTGACTTTTTTATCATATATGAATCTATTATGAAATATTAAAAAAAATAAGATAATTCAGAATCAAACTCTTGAACTCTCAAATCTAAAAAAAGAAAAATACAAATTTTTTTTTCACAGGAATAAGATCTTTATTGAAGACTGAAAGGATAAGCTGTATTTGGTATGTTTATTGCATAATACATTATATTAAATGAAACTACTTGGTTGTAAAGCTATTCAATTTTCTGATAGAAATGAGGAATACGCGCAAAAACTCAATTTTTAATGCAATCCACTTCTCTTGAAAGTCTCACCACTTCTCCCCATTTTGAAAAACTTCTCCCAATTCTCAGACTAGTGAGAAGTGACTTCTCCCCAAATTCTGGGAGTCTGCAGAGCCCTGGTAATAAATACAAGAAAGCTAGGTCTGAAACTGAACTTTATGTCCAAGTGCACTTGTCACTATATTATGAAAATATAAAAGTGCTTAAAAGTACCAGACAGTAAAATTAAGACTTGACCAAATTGAAAGAGGTTTGCAATAAAACAATTTAAAGTTCATTTAAATACATATTCTAGAAATAAAAATCTTAATAGAATTATAGAGTAGTAAACATTCTGAAAAAAAAAGGAAAAATCGTAGGCTTTTTTTTATTTCTAGCATTATTTTTTCAAAGTAATTTTTCTTAAACATGTATGAATCGAGGACTTTATGGTTAGGGAATAAGGGATTTTATTTTCTTATTGTTTGTATTACAGGTAGTGGACAAGATCCCACCAAGCCACCATGTAAAAAGGCAAAGGAACTACGCAAAGAAAGGAAATTGGCAAAACTCTCTGCTAAAGGTGTAACTGCTGATGAGAAAATTCAGGTACACTTCTTTGTAATATCAAGTCTTTCTTAAAAATGATTAATCAGGGGCAGGGTTAGCTCTGGCTAGAAAAAAGTTGTCGCCATCACTTTTGCCACATTAAAATGGTTGGGGCCAAATCGAGAAGGAGTTGGTGCTCAAGTCGAACATTTCTTAACTGCTTATTTTTATTGCAGTCAGGATACTGACTGAAATCTATGAATCGCCCGAATTCACTCTTTGCTTCTAGGAACCAGACAACGACCTGAAATTTTTTTCTTGCTTGTGAATTGATTCATAGTTTCTTGTACTATACTATCTGAAAATGTAAGCCCATTCATAAAGAATGACCGCGAAAAGCCGAATCACTGAATGTGCACTGATTAAGGTCACTACCTCTACAGTTACTTCTATTTATACCATCTTAAACAGTGTTGCATCCAGGCCACTCGACAGAAGGAATCCTCCGGGTTTGTGGTTATGTCAAAAGTTAACATCATCAGAGATATAGAATAATGTTTATTTATGTCTCTGACATCATTTAATCGACTGCCTGAACTTACAATCATTACAGATTTCATTTAACAAAAAACGGGTATGGTAGGCCTCGGTGTTCAAAGATTCGTCGATCTTAGACATAGTCGAAAGTGAAACTAGACATCCCGCCATCTCGGATTTTTTCGATTATTATAACCTTCATTCAAGTTACCAGCTACAAAGTTTAATCCAGTTTTGTACATGTGCATCTGTTCTGTGTAAATACCTGATTCATAAAATAGAGTTCTTTGTTGATTTATTGTCACTGTATTTTTCAACAATGGTATAGAAATTAGACCAAGTCTATTACCACGAATGAGGTTCGAAGGTCGATCAATGTGAAATTTTCTCGCTGCGTAAGTTACCCCAGGTGTTCAACAACTCGTTGGTCTCCAAGAAGACGGCGCTATGCGGGATACTTAGATTTTATCCCTTTTGTCTAAGGATGGAAATATTTACATTGATGTAAAGCTAAATTAAATTAGATTAATTCCGACAAGTATCAATAATAATAAAACATGTCTCCGGTGAAAATTCTAGCTTTTAAATATTGGCGCGGACCATCAGAGAACCACAATTTGTAGACCTTCAGAAATTTACGGATTATTAAATTCCGGTAGACCGGGAAGGTAAGGGTAGAATTTAATAATTCTCGGCACGCTGAATTTTGTCTGTTTCTGCTAAAATCTCGTAACTACAATTGTTATCTTTCGAAATATCGAAGGGTGATGCTCCTTAAACTATCCTTCGCATATTTTGTCCAAATTCAACAGTCACGCTGTTGATCAAGTCAGTTATGGGCGAGAAAACATTGTTGGGATTCTGTTTGGGGGGAAGATAGAAGTCTTCAAGTTTGATATCATAATAAGAAAAACTTAACAGACAAATCAGAGAATGACTTCAACTGTTAATATTGTTAATATACAGTCCTGACTGCATTTTAGGCCATTCAGGCCTTAGATTTAACTCAACTTATATGTTGTAAAATAAACAATTTACATGTTAAAGAGGTTGTAAACATGATAATTCATTTATAATTTAGTCTTGAATGAATGTAGCTAAGTCATTCACCTCCCATGAGTTTAGTCATCTTCAATCAGTGCTGTCAGTACTTTGATTAGAAAATTGAGACTTTGATGAAAAAAATAGAGAGAAGGAAATAGTAATAAGCCTTATATAATATGCCTGAGTTGATAATAGAATAACGTAGACATCTGTAATTAAGAAAGAAAATTGGTTAAAGGATGAACATTTTTTGGGTTCGAGAACATAGGAATCTGATTCTGAAATTATTTTCTTGAATATCTTATATGTGTATAAACCCGAAGAAAGAAGAAAAAAAGTTTGTTCACAGGAATAAGATCTCTGTAATAAGGACTGATAGAAAGGATGAGAAATACTTTAGTATTAACTACATACTATATAAACAAAATATTAAGCTACTTGTAAAGCTTTTCATTTATTTTCCTATACAAATAAATAATACAGTCTAAAAATTGTTTTTTAACATGATCCACTTCTCTTGAAAGTCTCACCACTTCTCCCTATTTTGAAAAACTTCTCCCAATTCTCAGATTAGGGAGAAGTCACTTCTCCCCAAATTCTGAGAGTCTGCAGAGCCCTGCTACTTATTATTAACTAAATCACTCATGTACTTTTATATAGTGTAAAATTCCAGTCCTAGAGGAGGGCCTGTAAGAATTGGAGAGTATTCATTCAGGGGTCTCATTTGTGTTATACTAGGGCTGATTTTCATCCCTTTCCCATTGGCACAAGCAATTTCTCCTTTTTCCACAATATTTTCTACCACATCAGATGGTTTCATTTCAAATTACATCCAATTTTCTTTGTCATCTGCAGCCTCTTTCAATTTGGACCAGTCTAAAATTTGAAAAAATGGGAAAGGGATATAAGTATACAATCAATGAACAGTACTGTTGCACAGAAATGTCTCTTAGCTTTAACATAGTTCTCAGAAAATGATAAAGTCACAAAGTATTCAAACTTGTAATTTGCAGATGTTTGAAAAAAATATCTGATAGTATGTTTAATAGAATAAGCAAAAGAATTTACCTTCAACCCAGAACACCTGTTAACCCTTTCGTGTTTTTGAAAAGAATTAGACAGGTACAAATTCAAAGAGGTTGCAGACAATAATGAAAACTAGGTACAATTAAAAATGAAACCATCCTATTTGTTAGAAAATACTTTGTGAAAAGTATGAAATCACAGTGATGTAAAATCCTTGGTTTGGCACAGGAAACGATTAAGATGCCTTAGTTCTATGTACCTTACCCCTATCTTGTATGACTAGCTACAGTTCTTTGATAAATTGAAATTCATCATACTATTCAAGACAGGAATATGAATTTAAACCTACTTATGAAGATTTTTTGTTTTTTGAAGGAAACCAGATCATCAAAGCAACCAGAACCCAAGACAGTAGAAGATTTTATAAATGAACCATTGAAAGCTGAAAACTGTGCTCACAGATTAGAGGTTTGTAGATAAAGAGAATTCTGCTAGTTACACAATAATAGGCGGGTCCTTAAACAATGAGTACACTTTAGATTGTTCTAAATTCAAAGAAGTTACAGATTGCAATTTTTAGTGAATGCCATTTCAAAACTTTTGGAGAAAATAACAAGCAATTTCTGCATTCATATTGTCTTAAAAAGAAGGATTTGGTTAACAAACCTTGAGATATTTGTACTGTCATGTCATATCTTTTAACAATTCATGTAAAATTATATAGTGGAATCATGTTTGAAGTTTGAATCTAATTACGGCATGAAAATATAGAAGAATAACCAATTTATCCCCTTTGTCTTATATGTTTAGTTCAGGATATTTTGTCTCCATGCATTCAGCTGAATTAGATTTAAAAGTGGAACTGGTCCAGAGTTTCACCCTACCCTAAAAAAGGGAACAGTATAAAGTTCTTGTTTAACCCATTACCACACAACAAAATTTTAGACTGGTCCAAATTCAAAGGAGTTGCAGACAACAAATTAAATGATGGGGGAAATTAAGAAAATCTTGGCCTTTTACAAGCAATTTCTTCATTGCCCACAATTTTTTCCAAAGCTTTTTTTCTAGAGGGAAGACAAAAAGCGTCATTTAGTAGAAATGGGTTAACAGCCCTCCATACCTATTAACATTTACAACAGTCAGGTGTTAATCCTTTGAATTAAGTAGTTAAGAACCTGAATCTGGTTGTAAAAACTAAGATTTCATTATACTTGTATATCCCTATTACTAGACAGACATGCAAAAGAATACAACTAGTTCATAATGAAAGTGGTATAAAAATCTTTTGATTGTTTCACATGAAGATACGTGTTTGATAAAGAATATATGTTATAAGTATAAACGACATGGGCTGATTATTATGGGCTGCTTGTTAAAACAATTTCCTGCTTTTACCACATTGTTTTTCATCAGTATTCTATTAGATTGTTTGACCTAATTATTTTGAAAACAATCAATACATAACATATAGTTTATTCACGTGACTTGAACACACTCGTTCACTGTCAAAACATATGAATTTACTTACAAAACATATAAAACTACAAACATGTGTAAAGGTGGAAATGCAATACAAAACTAGATTGAAAATACGTCATAGATAATGAGAAAAAAGTCAGGAAATGAAAAGGGATGGTGAAAACGGTATACTTTATATATTTAGTTTGAGGTATGGTAGAATTTACGGTCATCATGGGTGTAGTCCGACTATTAGTATGGTTATTCCTCTTCCAGTATAACTGCTATGATAAAAAGTCTCATATGCTTTTGCTTGAATACAACAACAAAAAACTTTTATTTTATAAACAGGGGTCAAAAATAGTTCATTGTTAAATAGATATTGATATAGATATTAACGCGATAGCAGACGATAATTGTAGTTAAGTAGTAATACATGAACATTCAGAATATTATTAGTTCTCAATTCAAGCTTTCACAAGATAGTTATGTACTAGTATTTTACAAACCAATGGTTGAATGAATAAACAAACTTTCTGCAATTAGAATAATATTTGGGAATTGAACAAGTCATTTCATTTACCCCCTCAAGAAAATAGTTCTGGAAAAAAATGTGGAAAATGAAGAAATTGCTCTTCAACCAATTTCTGCAATTTCCACATTGTTTTCTACACAGGAAGAAATTTTTTTTTAAAATTTTCAGCAATTTGAAATTATCATCTTCAACTTCTTTCAATTTGAAATTGGTCTAAAATTTCACTGTGTTGCAATGGCTTGATACAGCCATTACCAGATAACATGGATTGTGTGAGGAAGTCAAAATTAGTGTCAGATAGGATAAGAATATTGTTGTTGAACAGAAAATTACTTGTGACAAGCAATTTCATCTTTTCCTATGATGTTTTCCATACATATATATATACATATATATATATTTTTCAATGATTCAAAAAGTGGGTTAAACCCATTACCACTTGGCAAAGTTTGAAACTAGTCCAAACTCAAACAAGTTACAAACAACAATTTCAAGTTGAGAGAATTTTGAGTAACTAAGTCTATTTGGATAGAAAACAAGATTGAAAATGATGAAATTGCTCATAACAAGCAATTTCTTCATTTTCAACCTTGCTTTCCTTAAGTTTTTATTGAGATACGTAAAAAAGTGGAATTGGGTAGGAATGGGTTAAATGTTAACAGGTATATATTTATGTATATTTTTGGTAAATCTTTCAAACAAAACTTTATGCCAAGATTTTTTCCGTAATTATAGGTTCGTCTTGTGAGGTCCAACCCACAAAGTGAAGAATTCAGGGCCTCCTTAGAAGAATCCCATTCAATTTATCATCGCTACCAGATGGCTATTCATGGCGATCCTTCTGACAAACCAAATATGAAACAATATAAACGGTTCCTAGTTGACTCCCCTTTGGAGGTAAATAGAGTAGACACTAATGCATACATAAAGTATCATCCTGTATACTTCAGATAAGATTGGTCCGGTCTCATCCTAAATCCCAAGAGTTTAAGTCAAGTTTGACAGAATCATACAATGTATACAAGAAATACCAGATGTCCATTCATAAAGACGAGCCTAGTGAATGCTCCTTAAGTAACTACACAAATTTTCTTGTGGATTCACCTCTTGAGGTAAATTACTTCATATTAATAACTTCATGTGCCTTTAGTATACTCCCCTCATACATGCTCTATCTCATAAGCCATTTGGCATACGACTTGAAACTTTAAACAAATATTATCCATGTCCAAAGGAGGTGCCCTATTGGTTTTGGGTAACATAGGTCAAAGGTCAATTGTGCTAGTTGATGGACAAAGTGCTGGTTGTGGTATAAGTCTGCTTTGTGTCAAATCTAGTTGTTTATGGTATGTGAAGGTGGTTTTTTTTCTATGCTTACATGAAATCTAGTAAAAATTGTGCAAAATCATTATCACCAGAGAACTGAAACTTAGACTGGTCTAAATTGAAAGAAGTTGCAGACGGAATTTCAAATTTGCAGAAAGCATTTTAAATTTGCGCTGAATTTGGAAAAATAAGTGCAAATAGGGTAAATCATTGTGAAATAAGGAGAAATGGCTTAGTGCCTGTGCAATTTCTCCTTCTCCCACAAAGTTTTCCATAAATGTATTTCTTGCATCATAAAGTGTCATTGTGTGGTAATAGTTTTAAATGTGTATAAAAGGTTTTCATTAATTGCTAAGCTCAATTTCTCTATCTTGAACTTGATTATATCTATATATTCAGAGAATCAAATTTTTATTGGGTCACAAGTAATTTGAACTTTGTAGTCAACAAAATAGCCAGCCGCAGACATAGCGCAGTTGGTAGTGCATCAGACTCCCCATCTTCAATCATGGAGTGCCATGGGTTCTATCCCTGGAATGCAGTACAGATTCTTCCCGACATTTTTCTCTTTCAAATGGATGGATAATCATAAATCTAAGTGGGATAGCTGCAGGAAAGGATGTAATGGTAGTACTGGTTGGAGATATACCATGAACTCATTGTTAGGTGCTCTAGCCGCCACGATATGACTGAAATATTGTTAAAAGAGCTGTATAACTGGATTCAAACCAGCGAAACAGATCAACAAAATAGCCATAGAAAGTACTGCCTGTTTAATTTGGGACCTTTTTTACAGTATCAATTGGAACAAACTGAAACTTGGTAAAATGTATCTCAATGATGTCTAATTATGCATAAGACTTTTGAAATTAGAATTACTCCAGTCCTCCTTGAATTTTCTGCTTTTGAATTGAAATAAATCACCATATCTATTGTGTGCCAGATTCCTCCTGTACATGTAGTTTCAGTCAAAAGAAGTTGTAACTTTGCATAATGAATCTGCATAGTCTCTAGTAGTGCATTAAATCTTTGAAATTCGAATCACTCCAGTCCTTCTTGATTTTTCTGCCCTCGAAGCGAAAAATTGCCTAATTTCTAGAGCAACCAACTTTTCAAATGGTTATAACTTGTGCCTATGGTTATTATTTACTACAATGATTCTCCATCAAATACAAGCCCCTTGGGCGTATATGCACTGCTCTGCAAAGCTCTTGTTTTTAGCCTTTGCCCACAAAATCCTACCTTTTTATGATCCTCCAAAAAAGCACCTTTGAAAACATGGGGGAAAATGAAGAAATTTCTTGATGCAAGCAATTTCTTCAATAATCATGATGTTTTCTTCCAAATAAGACAAACATTTTTTAAAATTTCACTAATTTGTTAATTTTAAATTTGTTGAATTCTTACCTGTCTTAAATTTTGTCAATAGGTGATGGGTTAAGCTATGTTTACCTTTGTTCTGTTCTCTTTTTAGGAGGAGCACCAAGAAGGGGGTATACCAGATGGTTATGGGTCCTTTCACCAACAATACATCTTAGATGGGAAGATTATATGTGTTGGTGTGTTAGATATTCTTCCATCCCTCGTCTCCTCCAAATATCTGTATTATGATCCAGATTACAATTTCTTATCTCTTGGCACATACTCTGCACTGCAGTAAGTTTTTCAGTGTTTAACCCATTACTAAACATTCCCACAATTTTATTCATTGAAAAAAATCAGTGGAAAATCAAGATATACTTTATTTTTAACAACTTGATTTGTAGATATTAACTGAAAACAGGTTATAAGACTTGTGATGAACTGTTGGTCAGTGCACATGCTTTATCTTAGGCATGGAACAGTGGCTAAGATACAAGTACTTGTGATCTGAGAGGTATTGAATCCTAACCATGCCTCTGGTCACATGGGATTAGCTCAGTTGGTATTGTGTAGGACTCCTAATCATAGGGTACCAGGTTCAATCCTCAGTAGTGGCAAATATAGTTTCCAGCATTTGTCTCTCATCAATGGATGGCTAATCATATACCTATATGGTATGAGTAACTTGGTGCTCTGAAGGATGCAGTGGTAGTACTGGTGTGAAAAATACTAGGAATCCATTGTTAGGTTCTCCAGCGGCCGCAAATATGACTGAAATACTGTTAAAAGTGGCGTTCAACCCATTCAATCAATCAACCTGAGGCAAAAGACACAAAGCCACAGATCTATGGTGAAACCAAGGAAGTACATGAAAAAGGGATATTTACGATTATATGAATGACAGAAATTGGAAAGCAGTGTTTAACCCAATCCGACACAATGATGCCTCTTGTCGCCTCTCTAGAAAAACAGTTGGGAAAACATTATGGAAAATGAAGATATTGCTTGTAAAAACAAATTTTTAGCTCTACGTCCATCCGTCCATCGTCCGTCCATTAAATTATTGCATGTAAAAAACAAATTTTTAGCTCTACTGGCCCAAGGCCACTAGAGCTATAGCGATGGCTTTTTCCCGTACAGCGTCTGTTCGTCCATCCGTGCGTCCGTCCGTCTGTCGTCCGTCCGTTAAACTTTTCCTTGTTTACGCTATAAAGTCCACAGTTTTCATCAGATTCTCTTCAAACTTTCACAGAATGATAGTACCATCATAAGGATCGATCCTTTCGAAATTGGGTCAGATCCGTCAAGAAACACGGGAAAAGGGGCCTAATTAAAACTTAATAAAAAATCCTGGTTTACCCGATAAAGTCCACAGTTTTCTTTGGATTCACTTCAAACTTTCACAAAATGATTGTACCATCATAAGGATGGTTCCTTTCCAAAATGGGTATGATCAATCAAGAAACATTGGAAAAGGGGCCTTACGAAAATTAAATTTAAAACTCCATTAAAAATCCTTGTTTATGGATAGAGTCCACAGTTTTCATCAGATTCTCTTCAAACTTTCTCAGAATGATTGTACTATCATTAGGATCGTTCCTTTCGAAAATGGGTATGATCCGTCAAGAAACACGGGAAAAGGGGCCTTTTGAAAATTTAATTAAAAAATCCTCGTTAACACTTTAGAGTCCACAGTTTTTATCAGATTGTATTTATACTTTCACAGAATGATTGTACTATCATAAGGATTGTTCCTTTCAAAATTTGGTATGATCCGTCAAGAAACACAGGAAAAAGGGGCCTTATGAAAATTTTAATAAAAAATTCTCATTTAATAATCTAAAGCCAACAATTTTCAAGGGATTCTCTTCAAACTTTCACAGAATGATAGTACCACCATAAGGATTTTCCTTTCGGAATCAGATATGATTCCTCAAGAAACATAGGAAAAGGGGCATCGTTAACACTTTAGAGTCCACAGTTTTTATCAGATTGTATTTATACTTTCACAGAATGATTGTACTATCATAAGGATTGTTCCTTTCAAAATTTGGTATGATCCGTCAAGAAACACAGGAAAAAGGGGCCTTATGAAAATTTTAATAAAAAATTCTCATTTAATAATCTAAAGCCAACAATTTTCAAGGGATTCTCTTCAAACTTTCACAGAATGATAGTACCACCATAAGGATTTTCCTTTCGGAATCAGATATGATTCCTCAAGAAACATAGGAAAAGGGGCCATATTGAAATTTAATTCAAAGCTCTTTGTTAACACTCTGGAGTCCACAGTTTTCATCTGATTGACTTCAAAGTTTCACAGAATGATTGTACCATCATAAGAATTGTTCCTTTCAAAATTTGGTATGATCAGTCAAGGACCACGGGAAAAAGGGGCCCTATAAAACTGGATTGAAAAAGTCCTCATAAACACAAAAGAGTCCATAGTTTTCACCTTATTCTCTTCAATCATTCCCAGAATGATTATTACATTAAATGGATTGTTCCTTTCGGAAGTAGGTTTGATCCATCAAGTTTCATGGAAAAAGGGGCCCTATGAAAATTTAATAAAAAAATCTTAGTTAACACATAATGGCCCTAGATTTCACCTGATTGACTTCAAACTTTCACATAATGATTGTACCATCATAAGGATTGTTCCTTTCAAATTGGGTCTGATCCATTGAGAAACATAGGAAAAGGGGCCTTAGGAAAATTCAATTAAAAAAATCTTAATTAATGCTTATAAGTCCACAGATGAGATGGGGTTGTCTTTATACTCAAACAGAATAATTATACTTTTGTAAGAAGAGTTCTGTTTGGAATTGGTTCAGATCCATCAAGTTACATGGGAAAAGGGGCTATATGAAAATTCAATTAATAAAACCTTGTTAACACAATGAAACCCACAGCTTTGATCAGATTTTGTTGAAACTTTCACAGAATGATTTGAAGGTCATAACTATCATTCTTTTCATAACAGGGTTCAAACTGTCAAGAAACACAGGAAAAGGGGCCTTATGAAAATTTCATTTATAAATCCTTGTTACCAAGTCCAGAGCTTTCATCGGATTTTCTTCAAACATTCACAGAATAATTGTATAATAATAATGATTGTTGATGTTTGCATTAGACCTAATCCGTCAAGTATCACAGGAAAAGGAGCATTATGAAATTTAATTTTAAAATCATTGTACCACAATAAAGTCAACAGTTTTCATCAGATTCTATTAAAACTTTCACAGAATGATTATTCCATCATGAGGATTCGTTCTTTTCAAATTAGGCGTGATCTGTCTAGTATCATGGTAAAAGGGGCCTTTTGAGAATTTTATCTGTAACCCTTGTAACCAAGTCCAGAGCTTTCATTGGATTTTATTCAAACCTTCACAGAATCATTGTACAATAATCACGATTGTTGATGCTGACATGAGACCTGATCCTTCAAGTATCACAGGAAAAGGAACCTTATGAAAATTTATTCTAAAAAATTTACACCAAGATAAAGTCTGCAGTTTTCATCAGATTCTGTTCAAACTTTCACAGAATGTTTGTACCATCATAAGGATTGTTTATTTCCAAATTGGGCCTGATCTGTCTAGTATCATAGGAAAAGGGTCTGTATGAAAAATTATTACCAAATCCTCATAAACACAACAATGCCCTCAGTCTTTATAAGAATCTTCAAACTTTAATAGAATGATTGTACCATCATTTGAATTGTTCCTTTGTAAATTAGGTCTGATTGCTTAAGTGACACAAGAAAAGGGACCTTATAAAAATTTTATAACAAAACATCATTATTACAATAAAGTCCTCAGTCTTTATTATTTTCTTCAAACTATCATTAGGATTGTTCCTTTGTACATTGAGTCTTATTTGTTAAGTTTCACGGAAAAAGGGGCCTTATGAAAATTTAGTTAAAAAAATTCTTGACACAATTCAGTCCACTGTTTTCATTGATTCTCTTTAACTTTTAAAGAATGATTGTACCTTCATTAGAATTGTTCCTTTTGAAATTTGGTTTGTTCTGTAAAGTATCATGAGAAAAGGGGCCCTCTGAAGATTTCACTATAAACTCATTAACACAATAAATTCCACAGATTAAATAGATTGATTGTACCATCATTCCAATTGTTGATTTTGACAGTGGATCTGACTATGGCAAGTGTCAGATAAAAGGGGGCCTTATGAAAAACTTTCTTAAATACTTTGGTTAACACAATGATGTCCCTTGATTTCACCAGATTCACTTCAAAATTTCACAGAATGATTGTACAAATACTTAAATGGTTCTTTTCAGAACTGGGTACAATCCATCAAGTATCATGTAAAAAGGGGCCATATGATTTTTTTTTAAATATTCTAGTAAACATAATGAATTCCCAATATTTCATCGGATTCACTTTTAACTTTCACAGGATGATAAAACCAACAGTAAAATATCACGGGAAAAGGGGCCTTATGAGAACTTGAATTTAATATCTTTGTTAACACAATAAAGTCAACAGTTTTATTGGACTCTCTTCAAAGATGCATGGAATAATTGTGGCATTCAAAACACAGGAAAAGGGGCCTTACAGATTATCATTCAAAACATTTTTGTGTATGTGATGAAGATCACAATCATTATCAAATTGTCTTTTAAATTTCACAGGACAATTGTCGGGTTGTAACGAAAGTTCCTTTTGGAATGAAATTAATCCATCAGAAAACACAGGAAAAGGGGCCTTATATATTTTCATTCAAAACAATCCTGTTTATGTGATAAAGTCCACAATTATTGTCAGACTCTGATGAAATATTCACAGAATGATTGTAGGGTCATAAGGTAACTTTCTTTTGGAAATGGAGTGGATCTGTCATGAAACATGGGAAAAAGGGCCTTGAGGATTGTTGCTTAAATGATAAAGGGGAAAAAGCCCTTTTTTTTCTTTATGCATTTTTCTTTGAGCAATTAATTTCCTTAAATATCAGATTTCTTTAACGGAAAACTTGATAACCAGTAGAGCGTCTCAGGCCCTCATGGGCCTCTTGTTTTATTACCTACAATGTTTTCTACCCAGAAAGATGAAAAAATCTAAAATTTCATCACCTTTTAATTGTTGTCTGCAATTCATGTCAATTCAGACGAATGCGTAAAATTTTGTCATCAGATAATGGGTAAATAATGTTTCCTTAATTGCCCTTCAGGTAGATACATTCTTTGGTTAGGTGTGCCAGAACTTTTAGTGTCGTACTAAGAATAAATGTTAAACCAAATTATTATAAAGAGAAATGCCCTATAGACTTTGTTTAACCCATTACCACATAAGTGATGCTTTCTAATGCCCTGAAGTTGGACACTTAGTGGGGAAAGTAAAGATTGATTGTAATAAGCAATATCTCATTTTCTGACAATACCCATTATGGTACTTTTTTTTTAAAATCATAGTGCAATTTGAAATGTCTTTTCACTTCTTTCAAATTGGACTAGTCTAAAATTTTGTCATCTGGTATTGGGTTAAAACACATTAGTTGCAATTTACCATAGTATATTTAATAATATGACAGATTATTTCAACAATACCACTTGTGAAAATAGAATACATATATTAATTGTGTATCTGTATGTATGATTGATTGATTTGTGTTTATCAATGCATCAACAGCTGTTGCCTTTAGCGCACAAGAAACTTATGGATAGTATAACATGAAATATACAAAACTATACAAAGACAACAACAAGACATACGAAATGATAGATGATGAATGAAACAAAAATTGATAATTGAAAACCCTAAGTCTCCTCTTACGACATACCAGTGATCACGTTTATTCCACCCGATGGAATGGCAGATATGACAGGAGTAGGCCTTCAGTGGTTAATTCTTATACCCTGTTTAACCTCACTAGGTCTCACATACAGGCTAGTGTTTTTCATTCCAAAGGCTATATACATTGAGATAATTTTTCTTATAAGCTTTGGAATAAAAACCACCAACCTGCTGCAATCCAGGAGCTACAAGGATTGCAGTAGTTAGTCTCTGATATTAGTCATCTCCTAGGACAGGCTAAAAAGAAAGGCTTAGGTACCATTTTTGCAAAATTCCCGGCATCCCATTAAAATACTGTCTCTTTATTTCAAAATGTATCAATGTATAATCAGCATTTTTGGAATTCAAGTATATTATGTTGTTGTTTTTACTTTCCAGAGAAATAGCATTTATTCGAAATCTGAACAGATACTCAGAAAAAATGAAGTACTATTACATGGGGTTTTATATACATTCCTGTCCGAAAATGAAATACAAGGTAAGAATCATCAGGGGGATTCGACAAAACTTACTCACATACCTTGTAGATATGATACCATGTGTTATGCTACAATAGTTTCCATTTGTGCTGTAGATTAACCCATTCTGAGACAGATGCTTTTGGACACTCTCCATGAAAAATAATTGGGAAAACATAGTGCAAAATGAAAAAATTGCTTGTTACAAGCAATTTCTTCATTTTGCACTTTGTTTTCTATTCAGATAGTTCAAGAAATCTAAAATTTTATAAGATTTTAATTGTTGTTTGCAACTCCTTTCAATTTGGACTTGTCTAAAATTTTGCCGTCTGATATTGGGTAAAAACTCGGGTCAGCCTGTACAACTGCTTGGTTTATTCAGAGACTTAACTATACTTTCTGTAACTCATTATCAAAAAACACAATTTAAACTGGTCCAAATTGAAAGAAATTGTAGATGACAATTCAAAGTGGGTTGATCTCATTGAATTCACAAAATAGGGTAGAAAATATTAGAGAGAAGGAGAAATTGCTGGTGATGGGCAATTTCTTCTTTTCTCAAAATGATTCCAGAGTTGTTTGTCTTGTAAAAATGTGAGAATGTGTTACAATGGATTAAAAAGCTAATGACTCAATGTTTCTATAGACGACTAGCAAATATTCTCAATGCACTGTATGACTTCTCCGTATGTTAAATTGATGGAATTGCCACACACAGAATCATATATCTTTAATCATGCAGACTATTGTATGTGCTTGATGCACAAAATATTTGGCTCATAACACGAACTCTTTTAAGTACAAAAGACATTTTCATTTACATAATGCAAATTTTACTTTTACTGTAGCAATGTTTCTATAGCTATTGAAATATGTACAGAGGTTTCCATGAATTCAGAGGAACATTGTGGCCTTCTTGTACCTATAGTAAGGAAGAAAATAATCATATATTGAGTTTTACTGATATTTCAGGGTCAATATTTTCCATCCTACCTTTTATGTCCAGAGACTTATACCTGGCACCCTGTTGAGCAGTGTGCACCAAAACTAGATCAACAGAAATACTGCAGGTTTGCTGATTCTAATACAGGTATGACTCGTCTACAAAGATTTTAGATTGAAAAAACTTACCCAGGTCTAGTTGGCTAGTACGTAATGATCTAATGGCCAGGTTTCTTATGTTCAAATCCCTACTCTTCAACCATTCTTTTCGAAATTTGACCAAAGACTTTACAAGATGTTCCATTTGCCTATCATTATTTTGGTCGGTAATCTACACTGGTTTGAATAGCGGCTAGTAGCTCAGTATGATTGGTAATGTTGAACGGTTTGAGAAATGACATTAACCTTTTACCAAACTACACAATTTTAGACTGGCCCTTTTGACTGGACTTACAGACAACAGTTTCCTTTTTAGGGGGGGGGGGGAGGGGGAGAAAATGTTGTTGATAATGAAGAAATAGTTTCCAAAACCTTTTCCTTGAGGGGCATCAAAAAGTGATTGTGCGGGAATGCGTTAAGCCATGGTAAGGTACACCAGACACCCTGATTTAACCAATTACCAAACATTAAAATTTTAGACTAAATTGAAAGAAGATACAGTCAGCAAATTTTAGTTTGTAGAATTTTGATTATCTTCATCTGTGGATAATGAAAAAATTGCTACTGATAAGCAATTTCTTCATTTTCAAAATGGTTTCCAAAACTTTATTTTGTAGGATGTAATGGGTCATTTAAAGGTGCACCTATTTGGTTTGCAGGTTACTTTCATCAAGAAAGCATCTTATGATAATAGATAAAGAAAATATTTTACATGATAGAATACAGATAACCAAAATCTGATTTGTTTGTTACAAACTATTTTAATCTTTTACTGTGATAATTGCCAAGACTCTTGTTTGTCAGAGTTTTTCAAAATGTTGATTGTACTTTGATTTAACTTTAACATACAGAATTGCGTAGTTTCAAAGGACTGAAAGCATTAGAAGCACTAAGAGTTTGTTGATATTCATTTAGACAGTTTATCTATTAATCAATTCTCAATTAAATACATATGTGCAGACTCCTCTTTGTAGATACCTCCTGCAAAAATAGGAATGATGAGAGTTAAATAATGTTGTTGTTTTTGTTTCAGTGGATGCCAATGGTACGATAGATCTCTCATCTGTGTTGATATTGTTTAGTAGACAGCTCATGACATATCAAATCTACAAGGCTCTAAGTAGAGAGAAAAATGAGGATGAAGATGAAGTGAAAGAATATGCAAACTTTGTGGGAAAAAAATGTTCTCAAAGTCTTCTTCTGTTTAGGAAGTAAATTGTGATAATGAGATTTGGTTATATTTTACGTGCACCACATATAGAAGGCAAGCAAAATAATTTGATATGAATAGTTGTGAATCCTCATTTACACATTACTCATTAGTAGAAGACAAAATTTAAGATTTATCCAAATTGAAGGCTGTTGCTCATAACAAGTTTATGTTTGTGAAATAATAAAATCTTTCTCTTGTAGTTTAGAAAATAATAAAACAATAGAGATCTTGAAAGTTCTGCATTTACTACACAGGTTTTTTTTCTTGATGGTTTTGAAAAGTCGGATTGAGAAGAGGTGTCAGTTTATTCCAGTCTAATTTGTGTTGTAGTTTCTATCTCACTATCATGACACAAAGATATTTATGCATTCAAAGGTAAAAAATGTTGCAGAAGATAATTGTTATTGTGTCAGATTGAAATTTAGTTAAATTAAAAGTATCAGTAAGGTTGAGCCCTCCCCATGGTTCTTTGTAAGTCACCTGAGCACAGCATACTCTTAGGTTAGCTTCAGTCTGTCAACAGTGGTCAATCTATTTTACCAACCAAAACTGAAAGGGTACTTTTACTACATATACCTTTGAAAGCATGTTATACATTGATTTAAATTTGTCTTCTTTTGCTTGATAAGTCGTCTGTTTTGTTATGTATCTTTTTATTCTTTTCAGATATTTATTTGTCAGTAATTATAGTGAATACAACCCTATGTTTGTGTTTGGTTTATAAGCACACCTGAGAACAAAGTACTCACTGTGTCTTGTGTCAGGTGATGTCGCCGTGGTCATGTGTCTGTAAAAAAAATTCTTTTTCCTGAACCTGGGACTATCTTCTTGAAACTTAGCAGGGATCTTCTTAGGGCAAAGTTCTTCTAAAATTGTTCAAATATTTAAATCCAATCATAACTCTGGTTGCCATAACAACAGAAATAGTGAAAATAAGGAAATGTCTGAAATCTTCTTCTCTGAAGAGCTTTAATATTTAACACATATCCCTTTAGGGGATCTCTACCAACTTTAATATGATATGTTTGGTAAAATTATTGCCCCGCTCGGGCATGCCCTTTTTAGCTCACCTTATCACAAAGTGCGAGGTGAGCTATTGTGATATGTCGTTGTCCGTCGTCGGTCCGTCCATGTGTCTGTCTGTCTGTCCGTCCACAATTTCTTTAAAAATCTTCTCCTCCTAAACCAGTAGGCCAATCAAGCTGAAACTTTGCAGGCATGTTCCTTGGGTGAAATTCTTCAAAAGCAGTCAAAAGAATTTAATTCCGTCAAAAACTCTGGTTGCCGCAGCATTTGAAAATGGGAATATTTAGTAATTCTTTAAATATCTTTAAAAATCTTCTCCTCCTAAACCAGTAGGCCAATCAAGCTGAAACTTTGCAGGGATGTTCCTTAGGTGAAGTTCTACAAAAGTTGTTAAAAGAAAATAATTCCGTTAAAAACTCTGGTTACCGCAGCATTTGAAAATGGAATCTTAAGTAATTCTTTAAATATCTTTAAAAATCTTCTCCTCCTAAACCAGTGGGCCAATCAAGCTGAAGCTTTGCAGGGATGTACATTGGGTGAAGCTCTTCAAAAGTTGTTAAAAGAATTTCTTTCCGGAAAAACTGTTGTAACTGCGGCATATGAAAATGGGAAATTTTAGTAAATCTTTGTTGTTGTTTTTTCATAGACTACAAGGCCAAAGACCTTTATATTTTGTATAGAGCTTAATCATATGGTTCTCTACCAAGCTTTTAAATTTTTTATCTCTAGGGTCAAAAATGGCCCCGCCCCTGGAGTCTGAAGTTTGGAAAAATGCTTAATTAGAGCAATTTCAAAAACTTCTCCTCTGTAACTATAAAGTCTAGGATATTCATATTGGGTATGTAGCATAACTCAATGGTTTTGTCACTTAAATCTAAATCACTTAAAGTTATCTTCCTAGGGTCAAAAACTGCCCTGCACTAGAGGTCCGAAAATTGGGGAAAACGCAAAATTTGAGAATGTTAAGAAAAAAAATCTTCATTTTAAGGCGGAGGGCATTTATATTTTGAGTGTAGCATAGTCTGGCTGTTATCTATCAATTTTGATTAAATTATGCCTGTAGGTTAAAAAACACCCCTTCCCTGGGTGTCCAAAGTTCGTAAAAATGCTCAATTAGACCATGTTCAACAATCTTCTCCTCCCAATCTACAAAGTCTAAGGCATATATATTTGGTATATAGCATGAACAGATGGTTCTTTACCATGTTGGCTAATATTTTAGTCCTGGGATAAAACATGGCACTGCCCTATAGGTCCAAAATTTGGGAAAACATCCAATTAGAGCAACTTCGAAAGTCTTCTTCTGATGAAATATAAGGTGAAGGGCATTCATATTTGGTATATAGCATGACTAAATAATTTAGTACTATGTTACAGGAAAATATGCTCTTAGGATAAAAACGTCTCTGCTCCTGTGGTAATGAACAAATCGCAATGAGAGAAATCTTAAATAGAAATGGAGAAATGGCTTGTCACTCCCTTTCTCACAATGCTTTTTTAAACCTATTTTCCCCGAGGGTGACAAATTCTGGGATAGTTTTGTATTGGATTAAACTATAAAGCCAAATGCATTCGTTTTTATTGTAAAGCATTACTGGATTGTTTTGTACAAAGCCCAAAATCTTACATTTGTTTTATTTATTTTGCTCAAGTTGTGTCTTTTTTTATACAAAAAAGTACTGTAATTTGCAGATGCCTCAGGTGAGCGATTAAGGACCATCATGGTCCTCTTGTTAACATTTAAGCAGAAAAGGAATTCTGTAAAGAGTTTCTTCTCTGATTCTAGAAAGGCATGAATAAAGATATTTGGTACCAAGTTCTAGTGGACCTGCACCAAGTTTATGTGTATTTGATGCCCCTAGGGTCATATTTGGGCTCAGCTAAGCTCGACCTTTTCTTCATTGAAAAAGGTTTTCAAAGATCTTATGTAAAACCAGCAGACATTCAGATGTGGTATCTGTCATCTTATATTAGACCAAATGTGTAGACAATTTTCAGTAATACGACAGCAGGGCTATGTCTTCCAAAAGTTTTTTTTTATTTTGATAAATTATCAAGTGATAATCCATCGAGAAATGTCGATTATCCACGGAAAGCCGAGAAAAAAGAAGATGTTGTTGACCCCTGTTTTAGTTATTAGACTCTTTAATTTGTAAGTAGGAAAAGGTATGTCGAAAATGACTCATAACCATGATAGAATGGCCATGCAGAAAAATCTAGAGCGCAAAATTTCGACCTTGGTTTGATATTTGTTTTCCAATTTGGGCGATATATGTGTGGCAAGTGTAGAGGAAATGGACCATTTCGAAACAGCATAAAGTTTCTGGAATACCACTGTCAGACCAGTGCATAGAACGATCAAAGTTTAATTCTTTTTTATTAGGTCGGTTGGTTAGAATTTTAAAAAAAATGATTGATTGATTGAATGGGATTTAATTCCATTTTTAAAAGTATTTCAGTCATATCGCGGCAGCTGGAGTACCTAACAATGGATTCCTGGTATTTCTCGCACTTGTACTACCACAAATATCCTTTCCCAGCCTCCAGCTGCAACCCCATTTAGGTTCACCCATTGGTGAGAGACAAATGTCGGAAAGGATATGTGCCGCCGTCGGGGATCGAATCTATGATATTCCAAGATTGAAGATTGGGAGTCTGATGCGCTACCGACTGCACTATGTCGGCGGCATAGGTCCAAGCTCTAACTTGAAATATAGAATTATGACGGGGATATTACTTCTTCACATACGTGTGAATTGATATAAAAATATGGTTTGACACAGTGGTACTTCAGTTTCAAATGATTCAGAAATATAAATGGGAAAACTACATATACATTTTCGGATAGCTGCTGTCAATAAAAACAACAACAACAACAACAAAAAAAAAAACACGATTGACCAATCAAATCTTTAAGACTGGATATGGGTCTTGATCGACATATATGTAATAATTTTTGTTAGTTTGGCGACTAAGACGTCATAACTACAGCCCATTCGACCCGTAGTTACGACTGTTAAATCGTCAATCCCCCATTTTATAGTACGTGTTACCGCACAAATTCGCAAAAAAATGTAATGCAGTTTGACATCTACGTGGAATTTCCTTATTCGATCAGTGGGCGTTACCAGCGATTCGTCGATTTAATCTAGGTAGACACATGGTCAATGGTGTTTTTGATTGACATACGCGATCTGTAAGATTCACATGTAAACATGTATACACTGTATTTAAAGGGAGGTATCTATGTTTCTGAAACCTAGATAAGAAAAAATTATCATGTGCCGAAAAATACACACAAACGAACATTTAATACTTTAAGTTGAGTCAGGTATTGTCTTGGTGGTAATCTAATAGGCCCAAAGTGGCTTTTTGTGGTTATATCGGAAAGGTTCAGCGAAATTCCAGGTTATTTTTAGATATCACGGAATTCGGCGGTCGACATCGAATGACCTCATTTGCATATGACCCAAAGTCAAATGAAGGTAACAAATTTACTAGCGAAACAGCCAACGTCCTAATTCAGGTCACATGAAAGGGTAAGCGCAAAACTATGGTAAGTGTAAATATTCGTAATAACACTTACGACAGTTTTGGACTTATCTTTACAGAATTAAAGACCGGCTAGCGAACATAAATCCTGATGACGTAACGATGACGTATGTGTGATGTAGTTTAAACTAAATTCAATGTTCCAACGGTTATTCGCACCACTTGAATGATCATACAATCTTCGCAACTGTCTCGGATTAATCTTAAAATAGATTAATAGCCTACGTAGGCTATTAAGGAAATACCCTGCTTTTTTCTGATAAGCGACCACACATTTTAGCAAAACTTCTTTTCGGCATATTGTATTCAAATAGTATACGAGAGGAAACAAAAATAATTAAAATCTGTGACATGAAAAAAACATCGATACCTAGCTTGTAAAGGAAAGTTGGAGAAAGAACTGGTCAAGCAGAGAATTCTCTCACAGCCTGTCCATTCATATATTGAAACACTAATATTTATAAACAAAACCGTCGTTCTTTCACAAACCAAATCTCTTGTCCTTTTATCTTTTGTAAATCTGTCTCGATTTTTTCACAAGTCTTCGACGAGTGTGTCAGTTCAACAGATAAATTCGCGTAAACCCTATACTATAGAAGGATTGACCTCACATGTCAATTCGTCGGTGCGCGAGCAAAATGTCGTAACCACAGCTTTATGAAAGCTGTAGTTACAACAATTTGCTCGCGCACCAACGATTTATTTTCTTAAGATGTTAGATACACTGTAGTACACTGAGTTTTTTGAGGTAAATGGATTTAAGTGGATCATAAGGATTGTTCCTTTCGAAATAAGGTCAGATCCACCAAGAAACACGGGAAAAGGGGCCTAATTAAAATTTAATAACCGAATCCTCGTTTACGCAATAGATTTCACGGTTTTCATCCGATTCTCTTCAAACTTTCTCGGAATGATTGTATCATCATAAGGATCGTTCCTTTTGAATTTGGGTCGGATCCGTCAAGAAACACGGAAAGTGGGGCCTTATGAAAATTTGATTAAAAAATCTATTAAAAATCCTCGTTCACGCGATAGAGTCCACAGTTTTCATCGAATTCTCTTCAAATTTTCTCAAATAATTGTACCATCATAAGGATATTTCCTTTCGAACGTGGGTCAGATCCGTCAAGAAACACGGGAAAAGGAGCTTTATGAAAATTCAAATGAAAAATTAATTAAAATTCCCCAATAACACTCTAGTGTCCACAGCTTTCATCAAAATCTCTCCAAACTTTCTCAGAATGATTGTACCATGATAAGGACCGTTCCTACCGAAATTCAATATGACCCGTCAAGAAGCAGGGAGAAAGGGGGCCTTCCGAAAACAAATTAGTAAATTCTAGTTTACACGCTAGAGTCCACAGTTTTCAACAATTTCTTTTCTAACTTTCACCGGATTCACTTCAAAATTTCACAGAATGATTTTACAATCATAAGGATTGTTCTTTTCGGAATTGGGTATAATTCGTCACGTATCATGTAAAAGGGGTCATATGATTTATTTATTTATTTTTTATTTTTTTTTTTTTTTTTTTTGATAATTCTTGTTAACATAATGAAGTCCCCATATTTCATCAGATTAAACTTTCACATAATGATTAAACCAACAACAAAGTATCACGAGAAAAGGGGGCTTTGTGATAACTTGATTGAAATATCTTCGTTAACACAATCCAGTCCACAGTTCTTATCGGATTCTCTTCAAAGATGCATGGAATAATCGTGGCATTGGAAACACAGAAAAGGGGGCCTTACAGATTATCATTCAAACATTCTTGTTTATTTGATGAAGTTCACAATTATTATCCGGCGGCGGTGTATATTCTTTGCGACATCTGTCTTTCACCAATGGGTGGATAATCGTAAACCTAAGTGGGGTAGCAGCTGGAGGCTAGGAAAGAGTGTAGTGCTAGTACTGGTGTTATAAATACCAGGAATCCATTGTTGGTGCTCCATCCGCCACGATATGACTGAAATACTGTTAAAAGTGGCGTTAAACTCAATTCGATCAATCAATCACAATCATTATCAGATTTTCTTTAAAATTTCACAGAGGACTATTGCACGGTCGTAAGGAAAGTTCATTTCGGATATGAAATGGATCCATAAGAAAACACAGTAAAAGGGACCTTATGGAATTTCACTCAAAACAACCCTGTTTACGTGATAAAGTCCACAGTTATTATCGGATTCTGTAGGGTCATAAGAAAACTTCCTTTTGGAAATGAAGTGGATCTGTTATGAAACACAGTAAAAGGGGCCTTAAGGATTGTTGCTCAAAATAATAAAGGGGATAAAGTCCATTTTGTTATTTTTTATACATTCTTCTTGAAGCAATTAACTTCCTTAAATATCGGATTTTCTTTAACCGAAAAAAGTTTTTTATATTTCTTTATGGGTGATGAAGAGGGCATTTTTTGTTTTCATTGGGGTATGAACTTAATCACACTAATTTATGAATCCACTTTGCGTACTCAGATAGTATGACTGAAATACTGTTAAAAGCGGCGTTAAACCCAATTCAACCATTCAAAGTATTCAGATAGAGCGTTATTGAGTTTTTAGGTCAATACACTAATTTAAAAAATATATGTTTGTCTTCATTTCTTAAATGGGTAATATTTACGTGTTATGATAACAATAAGTATGTGCATGCGTCTCAGGCCCTCATGGGCCTCTTGTATATAGTTTACTTCATTTTTTTTTTTTTTTAATTGGACAAGTCTGATTTTTTTTCATCTGGTAATGTGCAGAGATCGAACAAATTAAGGTTACGTGACAATAGTCTAGATTCAGCGTGGAAGGCTAATTAATTGCTCTTAAACTGTCACACTATATTGGCGTTCAAACTGTTTATAGCATACCCATTGTCACCAATTTAGAACATCACGATGCCATTTATAATGTTCATGTTAAATTTTCTGTCTGAGAATGGTTTAAAGGAGTTTTCCGTGACAAAAAACAGTCAGCATTGTAACTTTGTACATTTTTTTCTTCTTTTTTTCAAACTTTATAATTATCCAAATATAAAAGAGTAGCAGACGTTATTATAAATCAAGTACATTTCAAAATGTAACCATCCTTAATAAAAGAAAAGTTTGTTTAGTGGGAAAAGAAGAAATTCTTTGTTACAAGCAATTTCTCTTTTTTTTTTTTCGTCGATTTTTTTTCATGTAAAATATCAACGAAACGTAAAAATCAGGGATTATACAGTGAAGGATTAAGTTGCGTGTACTTTTTATTATTGCACGTAGGTAATATACAATACAATACAATACAATACAAAAAGTTTATTGCATTAAACATGTTTACAATGTTTACAGCAAATAATCAAACAAAATAGAGGAAATACATGGATTAACAGAAGAACATGTCATATACGTGAACATAGGTTAATTTCTTCGAGAAAATGCATAATACAAATATTTCGCCAAATTACAAATCACAGACTTTGATCTATTTGTCATAAGATTAGTGAATTTTTGAATCGTTGGCCAAGTATAATAGTAACGTTTTAGATATTTGGTTCTAAGATCATAGTATTTCGGGCAAATAAGTATAAAGTGAAATTCATTTTCGATCATGTTTTTATCACAATGTTTACAAATTCTATCTTTCCTTTCGATTTTTAAGTATCGACCATATTCAATTTCCAAATTATGAGACGAAATTCTTAATCTAGTAAGTGCACATCTGATCTTTTTGTCTTGTATAAAGTCTAGGTATTTTTCAAAGGCAAAATCGTGTTTGAAGAGAGAATATGTTTCAAGTCGATTTGTATTATTAATAGTTGAATACCACTGCTGGTTGAATATATCTATTAACCTTTGTTGTATTATATCATATGTGATTTGTGTGGTAAATTGGTTTTGCCAAATAAAATGTAGACCACATTCGTCTATGATACATTTTACTTGATAAGTCCAATTACATTTATTATAGTTCAGGCCGATTTCTACGTCTCTATATAGCATAACATAAGTATTGAACAATAATGAATTTCGCTCAGAGTTAATAACCTTAATCCAATATTTTATCATTTGGAATTTTCTATGCAATAATAAGGGTACGCGCCCTAATTCGCCATAAATCGCTTCAATATTTGTAGATCTTTTTACAATTAATAGTTTTCGACAAAATTTTAGAAAAAACGATTCAATTTCCGGTGAAGGATGACCTCCCCAGACTTCTGCGGCATAATTTAGGACAGGTAACAATAAACTGTCAAACAATTTTAGTTTATGTGAAATAGGTAAATCAATTTGGTTGAAAATGACAAATAACCTATGTTGGGAAAACGATGCGCGTTGTGCGATATCGGATTGTGTTCTGTTCCAGTTACCATTTTTATAGAGATTAACTCCCAGGTATTTGAAGAATTTGACTATTTCCAGTTTTGTATAATATAAGTAAAAATCGTAATTTGTATGTCGGCCTTTTTCAAAAATCATTACTTTGGTCTTGTTCACATTTAAACTTAGTTTCCAAGTGTTGCAATATTGTTCAATATCATTAAGTATAGATTGTAGAGATATCGGATCTTGCGTAAATACCGCCGCGTCGTCGGCAAACAGTAATAAAAATAACTGTAGTTCATTAATGGATATAATGCGATCTAAATTGTTGTTTATACTGCTGATTAAATCGTTTAAATAAAATAAACATAAAATACTACTTGATGGATCACCCTGCTTCACGCCAATATGTGAAAATATGTATTCCGACTCTTCTGATCTGTATCGCACATAGGATTTTACTATGTCGTACATAGCTTTAATTGATCTAACGAATTTACTGCTGACTTGTTCATTAATCAACTTTTGAAAAAGTAATGATCTGTCGATTTTGTCGAACATTTTTTCCCAGTCCAAGAAAGCAACATATAATTTTTTATTATTCGAAAGTGTTTTGGTAATAATGGCATGTAAAATAAAAAGACAGTCCACCGTCGATTTACCTTTTTGAAATCCATATTGGTTTTCGATTATTTTCTTATTCTTGTTTGACCAGGCGTTTAGTCTAGTCACTAATAATTTGGAATATATTTTTGAAATTATATTATTTAAAGTAATGCCTCTAAAGTTTTTTGCCTCTGGGTTACCACCTTTAAAAATAGGTATAATGATTCCTTCTCCCCAACTTTTCGGATAGACTCCATTGTTATAAATATGATTATATAACGATGTTAAAAATGGACCTATTATGTCAAAAGAATGTTTAAATATTTCAGCAACAAGTTCATCAGTGCCCGCACTTTTGCCATTATTTTGAGAAAAAACTGCAGCTTTGACTTCCGTAACCGTAAAACTCGTATCTAAGTCATCGTCCGTTCTAATGTTAGAAAAATCAAAGGAATCGCTCGTTTCGAAAGATGCAGAGCTATAAAGATTGTAGAAATGGGAATGCATATTTTCAATGGTAATGTTTTCAGGGTTTCGCGGTTTGGTTTTGTAATTTTTGTTAATATTTTGCCAGAAAGACCTTGGATCATTGTTTGCTAACTTAGAAATTCGGCTTCCTTCCTCTTTGGCGTATTCTTTCTTTCGCCGTCTTTTGATCTGTGTGTATAATTTCTTTTTATAGAGGAAAAAATTTTTGTTTTCAACAGTTTTATTTCTTAAATATTTATTTCTTGCCTTATTTAATTCTTTGCGTGCTGCATAGCATTCTGAGTTAAACCATTTGTTTTTCTTCACATGTGTGTTATTATATGCGTTTACGTTATGCTTTTTTCCGAAAGTTTTAATTGCATTGTCTTTTAGATAAAGGGTTAAGTTTTCGACAGTTTCGTCAATAGACCAATTTTGCAAGTTTTCGGTGAGTAGGTGGAGTCGATCAATATTATCCAATAAATCGTTTCGGAATGTTTGGACAAGCGAGTCGTCCCATGATATAATTAACCTATCAATACAAGTAGGGTCGTGCGGATTAAAAATTGGGCGTTTCCTTTTTATGCAAATAAATATTTGGTTGTGGTCGGAAAATTCGTTGGGTGGCAGGATATCAAAATGGCATATATTTGCAAAGTCATCTAAATGTAGCAAGAAATAATCTACGGTGCTTGATCCGTTGTGATTTATAAATGTATAGTTCCCCGCGTATTTATCATTTCCTAATCGTCCGTTTCCGATAAGTAATTGGCTGTTTTTGCAGAGCTGTATTAGTCGCCGACCATGCGTGTCTAACACATTATCTTTATTTACACGATTGGTGATTTCTTGACTAGTTGACTGACCAGAGTTCAAATCTAAATATCGATTTAAAGAAAAATAATCTAATTCAGTAGATGACCTTGCATTAAAGTCACCAACTATGAACAGTTTACCTTTTGATTTTAACAATTCAATATCTGATTCCAGTAAGTCGAATAAATCTGAATTAGTGTCATTAAGAACTTTTGAGTCTTGTGGTGGAAAGTAAACACAACATAAATATGCGTCTTCATTAAATTGAAGTAAACGTTTACAAATTTTTAACCATAATAATCCACATTGATGTTGCTTATGAATTCTTATTTTATCTTGTAAAGAATTTTTGTAATAAATACTTATCCCTCCACTATATCTACCTTTTTTAGTGAAACGCGATTTGTTTCCAAATAAATGATGAGAGTTGTATCCCGAGATATCTAAATTATAATGGGTTTTCGGGGATAACCAAGTTTCTTGTAGTATAATTATATCATATTTGACAATACTTTCAATAAAATCTGAGTCACTAATTTTTGGCAAAAGACCGTTCACGTTCCATGATATGATTTTTATCTGTTCTTCATGACAACTTTATGGGTTTTCTGCCTTGGTGGGTTCGTACTCATGATCATTGATAAAGAGTTTTTCTCCGACATATTTAACTCTGTTACCCTTTCTTTTTTCATCCATCATGACTTGGTAGAGAGCTTTTCGCGATTCACGCCACTCTTTTGGAAGCTGAACGCCAACACCGACGTTTTTTCTTTTTAAATCATCTCTTACTGTAGTTGCCATGTTTCTGATTTTTTCACGGTCGTGATAATAGTGGAATTTCACTACGATTGGACGGGGTTTTTTGGATGAATGATTGTTTCCTAGTCTATGCACTCGATCAAACAATATATTTTGGGCATCTATTTCCAAGTTCTTATAAATGAATTCTTTCACAATTAATTCACAATTTTCTGGTTCCTGGTTCACTTCGTTTGTATGTTATTTTTGTTCCTCAATTCCGTAAAATATAAGATTTTCTCTCATTGACCGATATTCATTGTCAGATAGTTTGCTTTTCATTTTCTCTTGCTGTATTTTCATAGATTCCATGCTAGTTTTTAGATTTTCGCATGATTCTTGTAAATCTTTCACATTGACTTTTGCTGTGGCTAGATCGTCTTTTTGTTCTTCATATTTGGCACTGATAAACTGGCTAGATACTTCTACTTCAGCAACTCTTTTATCAATAGCCGAAACTTTTTTTTCTAATTCACATAGCTTTAGATTAATGGACGACACTGTTCTTTCGATATTTTCAATTTTTGCCACAGTGGTCTTAATACTTTTTAAATCATTCATGATACTTTCAGCCCAGGGCGGTGGTTGCGTAGATGTAGGTTGGAAATATGGGTTTGTCATGTATTGTGGGGTATATTGAGATGTTGGCGAGGGGCCAAATTGTCCGGCGAATGTCTGAGGGTGGGGTGTATTGTTTATGTTGTGCATATTGTTGTTCATATTATTATCTGGAGCATCAAAAGAATAATATACAGGCGGAGAAGATGGAGAAGGGGTTGAATATCGAAAATATTTACTTTGGTTTTCAGGTGTTTTATGAGTATCTATAAGTCCATTTTGATCCAAACCGGTTTCCTTTTGTTGTTCACACTGATCACCGCTCACAGTTTTTAAATCCGAAGACAAAGGCGAAATTGTTTTTCTCTTATTTCCATCTCCATTCTTAATTTTTGTAGCTTTTTTCTTCGACGGCATTTAGTATTATGTTTAAAATTCACTCCAAATTCTCTAATTTCGTTGCTTTTGACTCAATTTTTTTTCCAATTGGTAAAATTTATTCAGAGCGAGTTAAACCCACGTCCTCCATTTTTCAAGGGACATAGGTAATAGTCATATAAGAAATGAAGAGAAATATTTTGCCTACACTGCGGTATGGACCTAAAACCTTAAAGAAGTACTTTCAATGTCTCTTTACTCAGTGATTTCTCAGGTATGATATCAACAGAACATAAAAATCAGGGATTATCCGACAGCGGGTTAACATGCATATATACTTATTGTTATCATTTCACGTAAATATAACCCATTTAAGAAATGAAGAGAAACATTTTTTTATTGGGGTATGGACCTAAAAACTTAATAACGCTATCTGAATACGCGAAGTAGGTTCATATATTAGTGTTATTAAGTTCTCACCCCAATGAAAACAAAAAATGCCCTCTTCATCACCCGTAAAGCAATAAAAAAAAAAGAAAAAAAAAACAACTTTTTTACTAGGTTTGAGTAAATATTTGTTCGCAAGCGCATAAAATAGCTGCATGCTCATAATTGTGTTCGTAGAGTATGAAATCCAACGAAAACGCTTAAAATTTAGTTTAGTTTACTACTAGTAATTTATTTTAGTGCGATTGCGACGAAAGCTTAAACTTATAGAATCGCTCTCGAACACCAACAATCTAGATGGCTTCTCGTCCCTGAAAGAGAGGCAGTGTCTTAATCCCACTGCTACCAAGTACTACAGCTAGGTAGTATGGGGCTGGCTATTAAGGTTACCCATGAACGAACCCTGGTGACGCTTTGGCTCGAACCTGTGTCCTTCAGCTCACAAGTCAAACACATTAGCCACTCTTCCATCGAGGCAGTCGCTTGATAGACGAAACTAAAATTTAAGAATTTTAAATATCCAGTATTATTACTCGGGTGCAATGGTTGGCGAGACTTCTTGAAAAAACAAACAAACAAACAAACAAACAAACAAAAAAAAAAAAGAAAACAACATGCTAACACTAATCACACCAGGAAGAACTAGATTGGGCTACTCAGATTTACTCTTCAACCGGGTACATTCGGCGATTGTCTGATCTCTGGCTCTGCCCACTGAGCTTTTTAAAGAAGTTCCATCTCTCTTTTAAACGGCGGTATTTTGAAAGAAATATGGCCAGTAAGATGTGATAACATTTCTTTTTAAAAAAGTAAAATTGTTGATTGGCGATCGAAATGTCGTAACTTCAGATTGAATGAGCTGTAGATTCGACGTTTAAGTCGCCAAACCAACAAAAATCTTTCACTTAAATCTGGGTCAATGTTTGAGTTCAAAGTTCATTTCTGGTCTTAATGAAATGTTTGATTGGTCGATTGATTCTTTGATTGACAGTCGCGATCCGTCATTTGTACGTCAAAAAGACGTATTTTACTGATTAGAGTCGAACTTTATAGCAGGGCACGACAATAGCCGAACGTTCTTTTGAATTATTTCTTGAACCTTTATATTTCGCACAGTTGAGAATATCTGCAGAATTTTAGATTTTCATCGGCCCATTCCCACAAAAGATCGCTTTTTCGCGCCTCAAAAAGGGCCTTTTAAGACATTGTGGACAATGAAGAAATTGCTTGTTACAAGCAGTTTCTTTATTATCCACAATGTTTTAAACCTCAAAAGAGGAACAAAGTAAGAATTTCATCAACGCGAAATTCTTGTCCATTACTCCTTTCAATTTGGACCAATCTTTAATTTTCTCGCGTGGTAATGGGTGTGGAAATGTAACAAATCATAATTAGTCTATAGTTCTTGTTTTAAACGCCACCTTCTTTGTCATGCAATGTATTTCCGCATTTGCAGGTAGTAAAGGCAAAGATCCAATGCAGCCTGATCTTTACCTACGCTATCTACGTATCATTTTGTCAGAAGGACAGAGTTCTAAAATATTACGACTACAGATTATTGCCGTAACAAGGTTTTGATTGTTCACCAATAGCAAGGTGTATTTTCTAGCGTGATTTTATGATATTTCAAATCGTGACCGATGTCTTCTTTACTTTACAGTGTGTTCCATTCCTTGATCTTCTTTGTTCTTAGACAAGGAATGTGATCATCAACTAACCCTGTTACACAATGAAATTACGCTGACAAGAAAAATACATTAACCGCTAGACAATCCTGTTGTATGTGAATACATTAGTGTCGCGTTAAAACGTTTCAGGCGAAATTTATCATTTTGCAGTTTTGTTATCTACTCCAACCAAGTCGAGGGTTAATTAGCGATACTGTTTAAGTCTCTATACAGTGATCGGATCATTCTCGTATTTTAGGGGGATAGACAACGGTAACTAAAGCGAGGGAAGAACAAACAAACGATTAGTATTATTTGTGATAAATATTATTATAAAAAACACAAAGAAAATAAGAGAGAACAAAAGCTCATCAAAACCACCCCGTTTGTCTGATCAACTTTTCTGCGGGATAATATACAGCCTCAAGCGACACTGTACTAAAACAGTGGTACCCTCTTAATCGCAACCCTGATAATAGCAATCCATTGCTTGATTGTAACTCACATTTTGAAGAAACATGAGATTTATAGAACAAATAGCTCCTTTTAATAATAACTGGTTAATTGCAACATAAACTTTGACAAATCGGTGTTGCGATAAACCGGATTCGACTATTTTGCCAAAAACATAACTAAAGTAGTTAAATTCCGTGTATGTCGTGATAAACAGATACACATGTAAATTAATTCTTTCATAATTTGCCAATTTTAGACCTATTCAAATCCAAACGTTTTGCAGACGAAAAATTGAAGTGGATTTGATTTGAAAAGATAACTTTTAGTAGGGTAGAAATATAGTGGAAATAGAGGCAATTGCTTGTCAGAAGCAATTGCCTCTTTTCCCACAATGTTTTTTTTTCAATTTTGAAATCCTAGGGACGAAAAAACCAGGAATTGAACAGGAAAGGGTATTATCCGAACATAATATATCCATTTTACTTGAGGATACTATGGTAGGACACTATGGCGACTTCTTTTCGAACTCCCTGCAAATCGTAGAATGACGATGAAAACGCAATAGCTACAGCATACTTTATCAAGCTGTGGTTACGACATTTTGTCGCCAACAGACGAAATGCTGCTAATTACAATAAGGAGGTCAGATGTAATTAACGCAGAATAGTAGCCACTTTCGATGTTATCGACAGTTTTTACCTTGAAAATGCCAAGTTAGAATGAATAACAGTGCTCGATTAAATCTATTACCAGATGACAGCATTTAAGTTTGTTTGCTTGTGTGAATGGGGTTTTACGCCGCTTTCAACAATCTTTCAGTTATATCGCGGCGACTGAAGCACCTAACAATGGAATCCTGGTATTTCTCACACCAGTACTACCATTACGTCCCTTCCTAGCCTCCAGCTGCTATCTCACATAGGTCTACGATTATCGACCCATTGGTGAGAGACAAATAGTCGGAAAGGATGAGTGCCGCCGTCGGGGATCGAACCCGGGACCTCTAGATTGACAGTCCGACGCGCTACCAACTGCGCTATGACGTCGGCTGACAGCATTTAAGACTGGTCCAAATTCAAACATTGTAGACAATAATCTTTAGTTGATTTAAATGTGTTGTTTTGGGGTAGAAAACATTGTTGATAATGAAGAATATGCTTGTAACAAGCAATTTCTTCATTGTCAACACTGTTTTCCAAAGCTTTTTGGGGAGGTGAAAAGCGTTATTGTGGGGGAATGGATTAAATCGCAGATTTTTCAGTGGAATTGTATTAGTGAAAGATCTTTTTATCTTTCAATGGGTCTGATTAAAGATAGATCAATTTGGCATTTCGTGATCAATAAAAGCTATACTATTACTACTAGAAAATATAGCCTTCGTTGTTCATAACATGAAAGATAAACTTGTCATACACGAAAAACAAACAATTGTTTTAATTCATTATTCAAAAAGGCACACGAAATGTTACATTTTAGGCCTAAATTCCAACAAGAGGTCCATGATGGTCCTAAATCGCTCCCCTGAGTATGATGGTTCATGGCTTTATGATATAAACAAAATGGCAAAACCCTCTGTCTAAATATTTTGGAGAAGATGTTTATAGATGTCTCTTTTAATCCTAGGAATATTTATGATCCCACCATATAGCACTAATTCCCTGAATATGGTAATGCTTTGAAGTATAGACATCAATACATACCAAGTATAAAAGCTGTAAGCCTAATGGTTTAGGAGAAGAAGGTTTTCAAAGATAACATTATATATTCCTAACTAAAATTAGGGATTGCACAGAAAAGGGCCAATTTTTTAAGTAATTTGGTAGAGGGTCAATAGATGATGATTTGTACCAAATATCAAAGCTCTTGCCCTTATGGTTTGGGAGAAGAAGATTTTAAAAGATTTCCTTCTTTATTCATTTGTTAAATCAGGAATCGCACAGAAAAGGGCTAATTTTCAGAATACAATAATTCTTTGGAGTATTTTGGTAGAGGGTCAATATATTATGATATTTGCAAAATATAAAAGCTCTAGGCCTTATGGTTTGGGAGAAGAAGATTTTTAAAGATTTCCTTCTTTATTTCTATGTAAAATCAGGGATCATTAAGAAAAGGGCTAATTTTCAGACTACGGTAATTCTTTGAAGTATTTTGGTAGAGGGTCAATAGATGATGATGTATACCAAAAATCAAAGCTTTAGGCCTTATGGTTTGGGAGAAGAAGATTTTTAAAGATTTCCTTCTTTATTTCTATGTTAAATCAGGGATTGCCAAGAAGCGGGCTAATTTTCAGAATATGGTAATTCTTTGAAGTATTTTGGTAGAGGGTCAATAGATGATGATTTGTACCAAATATCAAAGCTCTGGGCCTTATGGTTTGGGAGAAGAAGATTTTAAAAGATTTCCTTCTTTATTTCTATGTAAAATCAGGGATCATTTAGCAAAGGGCTAATTTTCAGAATACGGTAATTATTTGAAGTATTTTGGTAGAGGGTCAATAGATTGTGATATATACCAAATATCAAAGCTCTAGGCTTTACCGTTTGGGAGGAGAAGAATTTTTTAGGTTTTTCACTCCGTTGCCATGGCAACCAGAGTTCTTCATGGATTTCAATTCTTTGAAGTGTTTTGAAAGAGCAGGACCTAAGGATCAATTCTGTGAAGTTTTGTTGAAATTCCATGGTCAGTTTAGGTGGAGAAGATTTTTTTGTAATTGTGATCGGACGGACGGACGGACGGACGGACGGCGGACGATGACCGATCACAATAGCTCCTCCAGAGCACTTCGTGCTCAGGGGAGCTAAAAAAGGGCACCTTTTCTCAAGGCAAGTGATTAACATGACAATTTAATGACACATCACGGTATTTTTTGGTGCGGATCAGATGACTTTCAGTAGCGCAAAACGAAAAACTTTACCATTTCCTGTTTTACAAAATTTTAGACCAGTCCAAATTCAAAGGTTTAGCAGACGAAAATTTAAAGTTGATTTTATTTGAAAAATAACCATTTGGTATTGTAAAAAATATTGTGGAAAAAGAAGAAATTGCTTGTTACAAGCAATTTCTTCTTTTTCCACAATGTTTTCTCAATTACAAAATCATAGGGACGTTAAAACCAGGGATTAACCAGGAAAGGGTTAAGCAGCACTAAATAGACCAAAATAGCTAGTCTGTCATTTTGATCATTGACTTTAAGGTGGAATTTTCAAGAGATAATCCATCGAAAGATCTCGATAATCCATCGGAAAGTATTAAACCATTCCCACACAATAACGCTTTTTGACGCTCATCTAGAAAAAAAAAAATAGTTAGTAAAACATTGTGTAAGTAAACATCTAAAACTTCACAAGCTTTAGACTTCTTTCAATTTGGACCAGTCGAAACTTTTGCCGTCTTGTAATGGATTAACCCATTCCCACTCAGTCCCTCCTTTTTACGCCCCTCAACAAAAAAAGCTTTGGAAAACAAAGTGGAAAATGAAGAAATTGCCTGGATCAAGCATTTTCTTCATTATCCACAATGTTTTCTATCCAAAAAGACGAAAAAAAAAAAAAAAAAAAATAAATAAATAAAATTCCATCAACTTGAAATTGTCGTCTGCACATCCTTTCAATTTGGTCTGGTCTAAAATACCACTGTGTTGGAATGGGTTAAGAAACAACAGTATAACCATATGTCTACGTTGTACTTGTAGATATTTAATAGTGGGTACGATAGAATTTTAATGAGACAGTCCCCGGGGACTAGGGTTGTTTATGCGTTGAACATTAAGCACCAATCTTACACTAAAATCATATCGCCCTAAGGCCTTTCTTGCTAGCACTCCCCCGTGCATGTATAAAACTTATTGACCAACGTAATAAAAGCATTTAACCCATTCCCAGACAGCAAAAAATTAGAATGGTCCATAATCAAAGGAGATGCAGACGGCAATATAAAGTTGATGAAATTTAAGATTTTTTCAATTTTCTCGGTAGAAAACATTGTGGAAAATAAGGAAATTGCTTGTTACAAGCAATTTCTTCATTTTCCACAATGTTTTCCTAAATGCTTTTCTTGAGGGGCGTCCAAAAGCGTCACTGTGTGGGGATGGGTTAAAACCCATTCCCACACAATAACTCCTCTTTCCGCCATCGAGAAAAAATCTTTGGGAAAAATGTGGTAAATAAAGAGTTTGCTTGTTTCAAGCAACTTCTTTCAATTTGAACCAGTCTAAAATTTTGTTATGTAGGAATGTGGTTAAATATAGAAGATCTTAGAATTTCTATAGTTACTTCTGTTTGCAAGCAAGTTCTACAAATTAAATCAAGATCTGTTTATTCTTCTTTCAGGAGCATTCGACATGGGCTCTACATGAAATTCGCGTCGAATGAGGCATACGAGAAGTCCAGGATCTTAGCCGCTCCCGTACTCAAAACCTCTTGATTTCAAAGCCGACATTCTTCCTATTCTTTTCGAATACGACACGTGACACGTGAGGAAAATTCGCCTGTTACATTGCCGTGATTCTGCCACAGGTTTGACGGTAATCACGTGACTGATTTCGATCAACGACATCGGTCATCTAGTCCATAGGGAAATCCACATGATTGATGTTTAAACTAAGCAATATTCTAATATTTAATGCGTCATTCAAATCCACATGTCAAAATTTCCCATTTGTTTTTATCAAATCACATCCATCGTATACCACTGTATACTCAGAGTTCACGTGAAACAAAACCTTATCGGCATCTCTTTACCCATAAAAACACAATAACGGTTTTTGTCAAAAGCGTTGGAAAACATTGTAGACAACAAGTAGGCTCTTTATTATCAACGATGGTTCCAACCTCAAAATACAACCCCCCCCAAACAAACAACCAACCAATAAATGATTAAATAGATAAATAAAAATCACCAAACAAAAATTTGGTAGCGCGTCGGACTGTCAATCTAGAGGTCCCGGGCTCGATCCCCGACGACGGCACTCATCCTTTCCGACTATTTGTCTTTCACCAATAGGCCGATAATCGTAGACCTATGTGGGATAGCAGCTGGAGGCTAAGAAGGGATGTAATGGTAGTACTAATGAGAAAAACAATCGGTAAAATATTGTGGAAAAAAGAAGAAATTGCCTGAACCAAGCAATTTCTTCATTATCAATATTATTCTCAACTCAAAAAGTGGGGGAAAATCTAGATTTTCATAAACTTTTAATTGTCGTCTGCAATTGCTTACAATATGGTAGAGTCCAAAAGTTTGCTGTCTGGTAATGAGTTAAAGCTATTCTTACTGCATAGATGGTCAAAACGTTATTCAGTAATTCTAGAAACCATTTTTTCCGTCACCTATCTCAGGTTTGATATGTTCCGACTTTGCTAGAATTCTTATGTTTAGCGCCCAATGGCGTAGGTACGATTCTTATGATTCCTCTAACCATTTACTAATTCCGATCGCGGCGAATATCCTTACCGACATTTGTCTCCCGACAACGCGGGAATAATCGTAAACCTAAGTGGGACTGGGGGCTCGAAAATAATGTCGTGGTTGTACTGGTGTAATGAATACAAGGAATCCATAGTTACGTACTACAGCCGCTGCTATACGACTGAAATACTGTTTAAAGTGGCGTTAAACCACATTCAAACAAATAAACCATTCATTAATAAGACTATGTTGGAAAACGAAACTGTTGCATGACGATATTTTAGTTTGCGAAGAATAGGCAATACCAAATTCGGTGTTTTAGCAACATGTGTTATTCGATGCACTGTTTATTTTTCACGTCTAAGTGACATGGCATAAGAATCGCGCCACTTGTGATATTTCACGGCGAAAATTTTGATATTTCACGCGATTAAAGTACTGATAACTCTTGTATTGGAATCTCGCGGTGTAGGAAATTTTCCTTCGCGTCGAGAATACAATACAAAGTTTGATAATAATATTTCTTATGTCTCAAAGTGTTTCATTTATGAGGTAGATCTTTTATTGGAATGTGAAAATAAAAACATATCTATCACACTTATGAAACAGGGAAATAAAAGAAAACAGAAGATTTTCTCCGTTTTTGTTTCATACCATAACATAAAAAGAAGCAACTATTAACTATTTCTTTCAAGAATAAAAAAGGATTCCTTTCCTATTCCACGAATGTTTTGAAGGAAGGGTGAACAAATGATGTCCAATTAAATCACTAATTCTTACTGGACACAACTTAGTAGTCTATAAAGTTCCTCAACGACTCAATCATGAGTGTCACGGGTTCGATCCCCGGTGGCGGCACACATTCTTTCCGACTTTTGTCTCTCAACAATGGGTGGAAAATCGTAAACTTAAGTGGGATAGCAGCTGGAGGCTAGGATGTGGTGGCAGTACTGTTGTGAGAAATACGAGGAATCCATTGGTAGGTGCTCCAGTCGCCGTGATATGACTGAAATACTGTTAAAAGTGGCGTTAACCCCCATTTAATCAATCAATAAACCAATCAATCTATCAAACAATCAATCTTCAACGACATTTCCTTTTAATCATTTGAGCGAATTCATCCCTGAAAGATTTGTTGATAACGGTATAGAGAATTGGATTGATCGCATTGTTTATGTAGAATATATGATTAGCCATATTGTCCATTACTTGACCGATGTATGAATCCATACGACATGCCTGCACGCTCACAGTGTAGCAAACCCTCAATATGAAGAACGGCATCCATGAAAGAAAGAATACAAACGTGACAAAGAAAAGCATTTTGGCAGCTTTAAGTCTATCTCTCAAACGCGTGCTGTTTGTTTGCATGCTGTTGACCTGACCAATCGGTAAAACTTTCCTCGATCTTTGTTTGTGAGGCATTGACTTAGTTTTCTCCGTTAAGCTTACTAGTTTACTTTTATTTTCAACACTGAATAATTCTGTCGTTTTCTGAGACAGCCTTGATGTCCTCATTTCGGTATAAATTGGAGCAAAAGCCAAAGGTAATCTGCTTGGGGAGTTATCTAAACTATTTGACGTCTTTGAAACTGTCTGACTTTTTGTTGAACTGCTTGAGGGGTTTGTTACAGATCCTGATTGAAAAGGTTCCAATCCAGCAAAAATATGAGCATTTGACAATGGCAATACTGAATGTCGACTCTTGTAAGCCACTATGGCGACGTTTTTGTACAGCATTGACATAACGACGATTTCTGTAATGAAGCCGACCATGACAAAAACACTAAAAGCTGTGTAGAACATGGAGCCTTGATACCTTGGTTGGTAATCACACCGATAACCCACAAAGAAACATTCGTCAAATTCATATGTATGTGGGTTTGGTCCGTAGAATTCTAGTAGTGGTAGGCTCACAGTAACAGAAATTAATGTTATTGAGGCTATACCTCTGTAAACGTGACGATCGAATTGTAGAAATTTGACCGGCTTACAAATGGCGTAATAGCGGTCAATGGCTACCAGTAAGAGTGCCAGTCCAGACATTACAAGATTTAAATGTATGAGGAATTCAAATATTTTACAAGCGACTGTCCACGTTTGGTCATAATAGTTATACAACTTGTACACAACATACGGGTGTATCACTACACAAGCAAACAGGTCTACTCCAGCCAGAAGCATTATGAATATGTTAGCCGTTGATTTCTGTGGTTTGGTGCCGTACATGAGAAGGACAATAATGTTACCGGGGATACCGATAACCTGGAAGAGAATCATCATGGCGGCTACAGGTGTCATCTGGTCGGAGTAGGCTTGGTTTTCGGCTGTAGCGTATCGGATCCAGCAACTATAGTTCATGTCTTGTGTGCAAATATCCTTTACAGTTGTTATGTTATCCATTCTAAAAAAGGAAAAGAAAACGAGCACTTAGTACGTTTTATCATTTAAGAGATGAAGAGAATATTTTTTTTGTTTTCATGGAGGTATGAACCGAAAAACCTAATCACACTGTATGAATACGCGAAGCGGATTCATACATTACGTGATTAGGTTTTTCGGTTCATACCTCCATGAAAACAAAAAATATTCTCTTCATTTCTTATAATTTAATAGCACCGAGCGAAAAAAGCAATAATTCAACAAATTTTGATACCTTTTTATAGTGAACTATTTTGTGCGGAAGCATTCAAAATGGTTGCGTACTCAAAATTTTGTTCATGGAGGTATGAATTAAATTTTTCGACCAATCAGATCGCTCGTTTTTGATAGACGAAACTAACAATTAAATCATAAATCTATGAATACTTTTAGTAAAATATATACAATCCACACAGACAAAATCGGACAAGTCAGAAAGAAATCTATACGTGACATTATCGAATACGATTCCGAGTAAGATTATCTAAGATTACGTCATTTTCATTTTATGTTTGACGTCATAATGCGAATAAGGGTAATCAGAATGGTAAAGGAGAAAGAATATACTTGTTGAAATGCATTTTTTTTTTTGTTTTCTTTATTCCATTGAATTTATTTAATAAGAACAATAGTTTTATAGTAGATGGAATATTAGAATACGATAGAGATACAACACCTTGTACTTACTTCTAGCTGCGGAGGAAAATTTTATATTCCACTCGACATTCGGTCTCGTGAAATATCAAAATTTTGTTCCGCAGCTCAAAGTAAATACAACATGTTGATCGCCACTGAAACATTATATTCCCTATATATCGCACATGATAAAACGATGCTAGTTTATCCCCGTTGTATTAGCTTCATTTTATCCGCTGTATTGGCTTCATTTTTCTCGAAAAAACGACTGTTTCGATAGATTAGCTCAATTTTAGACTTAAGCCTCTCCTATTTATTCTGTAGACCAGTTAAATTCAAAGGTTTTAGAGGCGACAATTCAAAGTAGATTTTATTTGAAAAAATAATCATTCTGTTAGGTAGAAAAAAATGTAGAAAAAGAAGAAATTTCTTGTTTTAGTAATTTCTCCTTTTTCCACAATGTTTTCTCAAGTATCAATACAAAGGGTCGTAAAAATTAGTGATTGAAAAAGAAAGGGTTAAACTTGAAACCATGTAGCGGAATACAACATTTTTTGAATGAAGTCTTTTCGCTTAAAGTAAAGTTGACAAAACATGAAATTCTTTAAAGTACGAATTATGTTTTTAAGTTTTAAATTTTAAGTCGTCAAACCAACTAAAATGCTTAATGTAAATGTCGAGTTCATAGTTCACATTTACAGATAATCTATCTTGTCTACGTAGAGTTGATCCAGCGAAAACGAAACAAATTAGCTCTTGTAGGCAAAATATTTATGTCAAACATAATCTTTTTCAATAGACGGGCGTTTGCATTCATAAACCTTATGTATCCTTCCGCATCAAGATAGCTTTCAATCCCTGCATCTGAGAGACAAAGCAGATACTTAATGAGAAGCTCGTGATCAATACTGCTCAGATAATTGTGTAGATAAATCGAAACATAGTTCTTTAGAAAAAATGAATATACTTGTTTTGTTATTAATACTTCTTGGCTTGTACAGTCAAATAATAAGTGACCGAGTTTATCGTCACTATATTGCTTGCACTTTAAACACTGAAACTGTTCATTCTTCAGACAGCTCACTTTAGCAAGAATTTTCATATCATTTAGCATCTGCGGGTTTTTCTATGCCAGTAACCAACAATGTGCAGGCTTCAATTGAAAGTGTATATCTATGAACCTTTCAAAGTCACTAACGTATTGTATTCTTTCTGACCAATGAACATGTTCATAATTTAAAATAGTACTTTTGCATAACCTTTTCCACGATGTTTTCTCTAAGAAAAATCCTGACTCTAGAAATTCGGTAAAATGATTATCTAAACGATATTTTTCAAGAATACACACAATGTCTTTCATAAAGCCGAAGTTATTCTTGGAAATATTGTTTTTGAATTGAAAGGTTCTTAGTATAAACACTCTATACGCTTTGTCCGATGGCTTTAGTCTACAGAGTGTTCCCTGGAATAACAGCTTTTGTAAGTCTATATAGGCTTCGATTGACGTGAAACCTAGAAGTCCTTTACCATATCAGAACGGGTGCTCTGAGGCAGATCTTGGATTCGTTTAAGACAGAATTGATGTGTACGTTCTAAATGTCTAACATCTGAGTTACTTAAATCGTTCCATAGTTCACAGGCAAAGAAAGAACATGGAATAATGATCGAGGTATATAACTTCGCCGTTGTAATCGGGTTTATACACTTATAGTTTATTCCAGAATTAAGGAAATTGAACAAGGTGTCCTTCGCTGTTTGTCGTATCCTGTCTACACTACACGGAGTTTTTTCTCGATTAGCATTGTAATATACCCAGGTGTTTGTAATCAGTTACCTCTTTTATAGGTGTACTGTCTATAGTGATTTCAAGACCGTTTGGCTTAGACGAAACTGACTTATCTAGTGTCATAACCGCACATTTCGATGCATTGTAACTGAATCGCCATTTGTTAGCATAGTTGTTACATATTTTTAAAAGTTCGTTGAGACCCATACGGGATGGGGACATGAGCACAATGTCGTCTGCTTGAGTCGGAGCACATAATGAAATATCATTGATTCTAAATCCATGTTTCGAGGATGTTAATTCGCTGAGCAAGTCGTTTATAAAAATGGTGTAGAAAAAAGGCGCCAAAATACTTCCTTGTCTGGTACCTTGCTGAATGTTGTAGGGCTCGGATAAATACCCATGAACCAGAACTCGACTCGAGCAGCCTGATAACATATTCTGTATAATCCGCAGGGCTTTGCCTTTTAAGCCGAACTGATATAATTTATAAACTAGACCATTAATCCAAGTCCTGTCGAAGGCTTTCATTGAGCGTACAATGCGCTGTTGCGTTCCCGACAGAAATTAGACGCTTCCTGAAGTAAAAACGACGTCATTTTACAACACTTCACTCTTTGAAAGCCGTGCTGCAATGGGTTTATCTTGTCCTTTAAGTTAGTATTCTCTATTCTGTGCAGTAAAACTTTTTCAAATATTTTCGAGATTACTGGCAATAGGTATATTGTATATCGTTGTTGTTCTGGCGATCTAATTTTGAATTGTTATATAATATGTATATTGTAATATATTTCATGCTTATATATTTGTGTAAAAGATAACAAAAAATGTATAACTTAGAATCTAATAAACGAAGCCTTGGAAAATGCGACTTATTGCACCGAAGTATACTTTACCATGAAATGGTTGATGTGGGACAAAGACCCGTATACAGCTCATTGAGGTTGTGCTCGAGAAAACGTGGAAAATATAAAGGGGAAAATAAATCCAGTTGAAGAGCCGTAACTAAGAGGTGTTGCAATATCAACTATACTTTTGGAACTATATTGTAATTATTTTGAAAGTGTTAATACAATAAGTTAGTACAATACATTTATTGAAATGTTGATATTTATCTATAATGTAGGGAAGAGATTATTTTTTAAGAATATAAAGAAAGAGTTTGCGTGTGTGTATTTCCGTTTAATTATCGTCGCTACCGTAGCACATGGCCCACATGAGCGACGCTCCTAGAAGACGATTAGTTCAGTGTTACGGGAGAGGGGATAATGCAAGGATACAGGGCGAAACTACTGAGAGCTCAGCCTGGTTCTTTAACGTGCTCGGTGGAAAGCATCGAAACACGGGACCTTGGTTTAACAAAAGACTATTAGTTGTGTTTGTTGATATGGTCAGCCCGGGGCTCGAACCCGTGATCTTGAGCTTTAAAGTCAAGTGCCTTGCAAGATAAAGATTTAATATGTACTCCGTTTATAATCCTTTTTAAAGATACTCAAACTAATTTGGACTAATCTGGAATAATTATAGTCAAAAAATACCTTTGATGATTTGTAAAATAATGACATCTGGGCAGTCGGGTAAAGATCAGAGAAAATAGCCGGTCATTAAGAGATATATCCGGTAGTTATCTCCAACAATTACGCAATCAAAGAGGCCGATTAGAAGCGTGTAGGTCAATACGATTAAAACAGGAGTCTGTTAACTTTTATATTTTACCATTTAACCCAGCACAGAAATAAAGTCACAGAACCAAAGAGGATATAGACTAGATTCAAATGGCCATGGGTATTGAAAGGAAAAGATCTAGATTAGAAAAAAAGAAACATTGTTAAAAAACAAACCCTTTTTATCACAATATTCCGTTTTCTATTGTTGATCGCTTGATTTCAGTCTTTTGAAGGCAGGGAACTAGAAACAATAATTCATTGTAGAGCAAACATTTGCATAGTTTGTTTCGAAAATGAGAAATAAGATATGAAAACTGCCTGGGAAGGGAGGGAAGACGATTAAAATGTGTAAACGTAAGTACAAATAATCACAATAACTTCATATTCTAAGAGTAGTACAAGAATATTCCACATTTCTTTGTATGACATACTGATTAAATATTTGATCCTGCTCAAACTCAATCTTTATACACTCTTTGTAGCAAACGGTTACACTCCTGTCCATTTTTGCTTCATTAAGTAAAGAGCGAAAAGGGTCCATTTCCGCAATCTGTATCTCCCCCCGAAAGTTTAGTGGGGCCTAAAATCTTAGTTCGTCTTAAAGAGCAGTCTGTGTTCTTGAATTTCAGGCCAGGACAATGGTATCATAAAGGAGAACATTTTTTAGGAAATCTTTACTAAACACATTCAGCCATGAATTTCTTTAGGCTCGGAAGTGAAAGTCTTGAATACGGTTCCACCTTCAATTGTCAATTTCTACAAATAGATAGTTCCGAGATAAATTCTTTGAATCACATGCATGACAGGCGGCAGTGATCTTCCACTCACCAGAATATAACATCAAGCAACTTGCTGTTGTTTAGACGTTAAAAATGTCTGACAAAAGGAGAATATAGAATTTTCTTAATGGACTACTTTAGGATTAAACCACTCTGAATTACGTACAACCACCCGGAAGTAATCCCGGATCGAAGTTGACCCAAACGTAAACCGGAGTCAATTCTATAATGGCAATATTCAGAACAACTCCGTATATTGGTAGAGGCCCATTACAATTTTTAAAAACCATGTTCTCTTTCCAGAAAAAAGATAAACATACAGTGTAGACAATGATACGACTGCACTCTGATTCCGTCTGTCTATACTTAAGTAAAACATGAAATCCCTCGGAAAAAATAAGACCATCTTGGCATTGTGAAAACTTTATTCTTGCCTAATATAAATCTTATTGGCCTCTGCTTGATAATATTTCTTTCTCGAACATTCTTTTTTTGCGAAACATTTAGAAAGTAGCTTTTATTGTGACGGACCACATGTATCTATATACTTACTTTCAAGATCACTTCATCTATGGTAAAGTACCTTATTAAAAAAGTTTCATTGGTATAACTTGTAGGATTAACCGATTTCTTCACTGAGGTAATTGATACTAAAAATGGTCGCCAACAATAAAGATCATATCTAATTACACGAATAAAAAAAATCACATCGTGTACTTGACTTCTTAGTTTTGCTAGCGTTTGATCCTTAGGCCATAAAAAACTATTAAACCCATTCTCACCCAATCCCTCCTTTTAACGCTCCTCAAGAAAAAACACTTATGAAACATAGTGGAAAATGAAAAAAAAAGAAGCTTTTTATCAAACAATTTCTTCATTATCCACAATGTTTTCTATAAAAAAGACGAAAAAAAATATAAATAAAATAAAATAGAAAAATAAAATTTCACTAACTTGAAATTATCGTCTGCATTTCTTTGAATTTGGACCAGTCTAAAATTTGGGTAATAGCAAGCGCAATGAACGTTCATAAAACTGCAATACTGATATCATAATACAGTAGAATCTGTGTACAGCAGCCACTGAAGGGAAGTTCCTATACTTGCTGCTGTATACAGATTGGCTGCTGATCACAGTATTCAATCCGAAAGATTCATATCTACTATTTCAATGTGTGAGATATTTCTTTAGTTCTGCTTAGTAAAAATAATGTGTTTTTTATTCCTTCTGTTTTGTTTTTGACTTATGTATGCAAATCTGGAGAGTAGAAATTAAGGCTTTTTTTGTAAAAGGTTAATCACACAGTGCAGATTATTAGAAACAAGTTGATATAGAGTTGAAAAACATAATTGACCATGTTTTTGAAAAGCATATGCATTTTAAGAAAGAATAAGTATTTCTATATATGAAGGGAAATCAGGGCATTGATAATAAAAAAAAGTGTGTAATCCTTCTTGATTGTAAGGTGTGAAAATTAGTCCTGTTCTGTTAAAGAAAAGTCATATAAAGAAGAAACTTGACCTTTGAGGGTGGTCTCTGGCTGCATTTCACAGTTGGCTGCTGTTTACAGTAAACTTAAAGAGTGAAAAAACATAGGGGGATTTGAGCTGGCCTTTGTTCACAGATTGGCTGCTGTTCATTGTTGGCTGCTCACTCAGATTTTACTGTATACACGTTTCCTGTCAATGCGTGGATAAATATTTAAGTAATTACTTTTTTCAACTGCACAGCTTGAAGATTTTGTCTTATTTGTGCAATAGACATATCGCCATTTTCATTCAAAAGACGATTGACCAATCAAAATGTTCACATGCACCGGAAGTGTTTGTCGAGCGTTTTTAACCCATTCCCACACAATCCCTCCTTTTTATGCCCCAAGAAAAATTGTTTGGAAAACATTGTGGAAAATGCTGTTGTTTTTCGTCTTTATCCATTCCCACATAATCCTTCATTTTTATGCACCCCAAGAAAATGGGCTGGAAAACATTGAGGAAAATAAAGAAATTGCTTTTATCAATCAATTTCATCATTATCCACAGTGATTTCTATTCAAAACCACAAAGACATTTAAAAATTCCATCAACTTGAAATTATCGTCTGCAGCTTCTTTCAATATGGACCAGCCTTAAATGTTGTCAAATGAGAATGGGTTAAACACCACAACTACAGATTTTTCAACCTGAAGTTACGACGTTTAGGTCATCAACGAAGATGGTTTTTTGTTTGTTTTTGTTTAATGCTCTCGATCATGAATTCTGTAAAGTAGCATATTCTGATATCTGAGACACAAGGCCTGATTAGAGATTTGTCTGTTACTTTTTTTTTCACATCACAGTTGTAGGGTTTTGCATTACCCTTTGTCATGCTGAATAAAATCCTTTTCATAATTGCATTGAAATCAGAGGTCTGAAATCATTGGAAACCCTAATCGTCGGTCATTATTTCAGTTGAATAATCGGATTTTCATAAATAGCTATGGCTTGAGTGGTGTAGAATAAGACCAGACTGCACACAAGTGTGCACACTGATCCATAATTACTCATCTTGCTAAAACAATAACATTCCGAATTCAGCCTGACCAGAGAAAAATGTAGATTGTCGTAGGTAGCAACGTAACTTTCCGAGTCGTTTAAAAGTAAAAGTCTATTCTAAAGAGTTTTCCTGGGAGGTGGGAAAAGTCGATCCTGACCAGACTCTACAAAACATATGGGCTGAACAGGGTTCCAAAAAGTGTCGTCTCTTTGTAGATTTTGAAAGTCATAGTTGTCAGGACCCTGAGTCTTCTGTTATACATTTGTTATGCCTAACTTAATGGACAGATTGTTGTTGTCAGTCAAAGAATCAATCGACCAATCAAAATCATTCATTTCGACCGGAAATGGACTTTGAACTCGGACAATGGCCGACAACCATTTTACTGTTTTGTTTCAGGTTTCTGCCTATACAACTTGCACGATAACGCCGTTTGACCCTTTCCTGTTTGGCAAAAATTGAGACCTGTCCAAAATCAAACGTTTTTCAGATGAAAATCTGATTTGGATTTAATTTGAAATAACAATTCAGTTGGGTAGAAAAAATTGTAGAGAAAAAAGAAATTGCTTGTTACAAGCAATTTCTTCTTTTCCTACAATGGCTGTGACAATGGCTGTCAATAATAACACCACAGAGGCGTTAAACCCGGGGATTGAACAGGTATTCGGTTAATATCTAAGTCGGAACTTCCTGTTGGAGCTGAGTTGGTATGACCAGCGATTCGTCAACCGATCTATCAAATGATGAATGTTATTGTGATATCTGACAATAGAATTACTGTGACAACCAAATTCAAATTATTGTCAGATATAGCGCGTCTATACAATAGCTTGACGTAATCTGATAACACTTCGAATGAAACATGGTGGTTTTTCCAGCCCGGATCGCCGTTTTTGTTATTTTTGATTGGGTTTATTTTTTTTTTCCAAAATCCCATTTCAGAATAAGCCTATCCGTTAACTAAGAAAAGTATGTCCGTTTATTTATCGTCGCTATTGTAGCATTTCTCGATATAACACATTTCCACACAATCATTCCTTTTTAAGCCCCTCAAGAAAAAAGCTTTGGAAACATTGTGGAGCATGATAAAATTGCTTGTATCAAGCAATTTTTTCATTAAACACACTGTTTTCTATCCAAAATGATGAAAACATTAAAATTCCACCAACTTGCCTATACAGCTTCTTTCAACATGGACAAGTCTAAAATCAAAGTATTGAAAAGTACTGTAAGCTAGCAAAGCATTGTTTTGTTCAATAATTTTTCTTTTTCAAACGTTATCATTATAAAGAAACGAGGAGTTAACCCATTCCTACACAAACCCTCCTTTTAACGCCCCTCAAAAAATAGTTGTACAAGCAAGCAATTTCTTCAATTTCCACTTTGTTTTCTACCTAAAGAGATAAGTATTTTGGAAGTTTCAGCAATTTGAAATTGTCGGTTGCAGCTTCTTTGAGGATCGATGTGCTCAAGTTAGCTAAAGTACCTAGGAGATGAGCTTTTATGAAGAGCTTGCAATATTTCTAAAATACAGAAGAAATACTTTCTGTAATGTAGGCATTTAACGGATTTAGTGGTTAAGCCTCCAGTGGCAGTTTGCACTCGTTGAACTTTGAGACGACCTCAAAATTTTGTCTGTTAACTTAAGCTATCAAAGCTGACGCTTTGCTAGCTAAAAATGTGTGGAATCGACGCCCCAAGAATACGATTAGCTGTCTAGTAGGGAAAGTGCAAGGATACAGGACAAAACTACTTGGAACCCAACCTGGGTCTTTAACGTTCTCGATGGAAAACACCTTCACACGGGACATTGGTTTAAAGTCTCAACCGAAAAGCAAATAAATCGGACCCGCGATATCGAGTGTTGGAGTCGAATTCTCTCCTTTGAAGCCGAATGCTCTACCAACTTAGCCAATGTGGCTACATTGGCCACCGGCCTTTATGTCATATGCGATAAAAAAATAAAGAAGACAGCCAGGTCTCTATCAAACTAAAGTGTTCAAAAGTATCTTTTCCATATAAATATATAATCTTATTCACCATGTTCAAATAATTTCTTTATCCTTATTTCATCCTATTTTTCACCACGTTGTTTATTTATCCATTATTACATAAATCTTATTTTCAAAGTGTGAGACATGAGAACAACATTTAATTCCATTTACCATTGCTTAACCGAAATATATACGTTATAACTCTTGAAAAACAACGGCTTAATTTCAAATGCGAATTTTATGACAACAACGTATGTGAATAACCTGCAACCTGTGAAATTTGAAAAAAAAGTCTGAGAATACTCTTGAAGTAACAACCATTACAAAATTTTATCTACCTTTATTTAATTCCCTCAACATATATGTGACATCGCAGAAAATGTTTTCATGTTTTTCATGTCACTCACTTAATTGTACTTATAAAAGATATTGCATATATAAGTTTATTCAAACTTAAAATATATATATACTATATAGAATTGAAATATTTTATAAGAAATATTGTAAATATAAAAATGTATTATGGATGAATAAAAAAAATATATATATATATATAAATATATGATCTAAAGTAATATCATTCTTTATTCAGCAGAATAACATTATATAGACGTAATTGACAGATCGCCGACCACGCCCTTTGAGCTCCAAACAGGAAGTTCAACATTTATATCAAATGGCATTATTTTGCGAAATTTAAGTAATATTTAACAATCAAAGTACTGAAAAGTGCTGTAAGCTAGCAAAGCATTGTTTTGTTCAGTAATCTTTTCTTTTTAGTGTTATCGTGATAAAAAAAACGAGATTAAACCAAGGGGTTTACCATTGCCACACAATCCTTTATTTTTACGCTCCTCAAGAAAATACTTGTGGGAAAAATGTGGAAAATGAAGAAATTGCTTGTTACAAGCAATTTCTTCATTTTCCTCATTGTTTTCTACCCAGAGTTATAAATATTTAAGAATCTTCAACAATTTGAAATTGTCTTCTCTTATTAGAGTCATTTTGAACACGATATGCTAAAGTGAGCTAAAATATCTAGGAGATGAACTTGCATGCAGAGTTTGCAATATTCCTCAAATACATAATACACAAGAACTGCTTTTTATGGCGTAGGCATTTAACGGATTTAGTCTCCAGTGGCAGTTTTCACTCTTTGAACTTTGAGAAGACCTCAAAATGTTGTCTGTTAACTTAAGCTATCAAAGCTGATGCTTTGTAGTTACGACGTATAGTTCACAAACCAACTATTTTACCTTTTTTTACATGCAACTGGCCATAAATTTTTCAAAATAACGCCGTTAAAAATCGAAGGGAACTTCCCGTTGGAGCCAATGTGCGGGTCCAACAGAGTAAAGTGGGAGGACCCAGAAATTAGTCAAAGGTCGCAGGCTGACCAGTTTTAAAGTTTATGACATACATACTTTTTTTCTACATAAAGATTGATTATACTACCCTAATATACAATCTATACATAATTTTAAATGCGAATTCCGATTGACATTTGCTTAAGATCTACTTTTTTTTATTTTTTTTGTTGGAAATCTTATATATCCACTTTTTACCCGAATGATCACGATTATTTAACAGGAGCAACGGAAACGTGTACCAATGCTCGGCTGAGGAAGATGAGCATAAAAATCCTGCTCTCTATGAGAGTCAGATAACATGTTCAGCAAATAAATATACCTGTTGCAATGCCAGTGACATTTGAGTCTGATTTCGATCACAGAGCACTTATTCTTATCAATAAAAATATATGATAATCGAACCATAGATTCAAAGGATAAAGAGAGAGTCCAAACTCGATCATTTACCCTCCGCTGTGATCTTGGCGTTTTGGGTAGAGCCTTGACCTAAGAGAAGCGCACATGTTCTAAGATAGATCTATGTTACAGTAGAGAACTCAGCGGAAGGTGAAATAATATCACAAGTACTATGCAGGGAATCTGGCATGTCTTATCCAAGGACAACCGATGGCGTAGCCAAGATTCGAACCCCATGAACTTCCAAGAACGAGCCAACCGCCGTTACAACAAGATGACCTTGGACCTGGGGCGCTTGCCTGGGATAAAGGCTATTTTACTTTCAACAGTCTAATTTCATGTTAAGGTTAGGATTATGATACAAGTAGGTCATACTTACATATATAGACTATGTACCCGGGGATCCAAAAGTCTAAATTACAAATTCTAAGGCTTTAGGGCGAATTTGAAAGAAGGAAAAAAACCTTTTTCTCCCTCTGGATCGATGGGTTATAATTTCAGAAATAAGAAGGAAGTCTGTGAATTGACGCTTCATGCCTATAACCCCCCTCCCGGGGCTCCCCCCGTGGGGACCCGAGGATCATGATTTAAGCTATTTTATAAGAGGTAAATATACTGATGCTTCATGCAAATATCAAGGCTCTACGCCTTCTGGGTCAGGAGAAGAAGATTTTTAAAGATTATTTTTAAATTTCATTTTTGTTGCCATGACAACTAGAGTTTTGAACGGGTTTCAATTCTTTAAGCTATGTTCAAAGTGGACCACCTAAGGAACATATCTGCCAAATTTGTTTCAAATTGACCCTATAGTTTGGGAGGAGATGTCGTATAAAAATAGATTTTTATATAAACCCTACCCCTGGGGACCCGAGGATCACGATTTAGCTATTTTGAAAGAGGTTAATATACTGATGCTTCATGCAAAATATCAAGGCTCTACGCCTTCTGGGTCAGTAGGAGATTTATAAAGATTATTTTACATTTCACTTTTGTTGCCATGTTCACAAGGAGTTTTAATAGATATTAATTATTTTAGCTATTTTTAAAGTGGACCACCTATTGAACACTTCTGCCAAATTTGGTTTAAATTGGCCCAGTAGTTTGGGAGATGTCGTTTAAACCAATTGTTGACAGGCGACGCATGACGGACGACAAACGGACACCGGGCAAAAGGTGATCACAATAGCTCACTTGAGTACTTCGTGTTCAGGTGAGTAACAAATTGAAGCAGGGCATCTAGAGTAGATTTTTTGATCGGCTCTATGCCACTTTGTCCCTATAGGTCTAAGTATTCAAAGACGTGCGACAGAATTTAACAATTATCTGTTTAAAAGGAAGACTATGATACATGTGAGTAAAATAGTGTATCAAAAATTCTAAATGACAATACAACGTTGTAAGGCGAGATTTTCAAGACTTGCCAATATACGAGCCCTTCCCCCTTTCACAGGACGATAACATTAATCGAATAATGAAACGAAGCGTTAGGTAGAATAACGACAAAGGTGAACGTTCTTTTAACCTATTACAACTCGACAAAATCTTCGACTGGTTAACATATGTATTTTTCTGCAGCGCGTGAAAATGAGTGGTTGTGTTGTAATGGGTTTATTCGCACAGACTCATGGCTGTCGTCATGTAGACTGGCAAGCACAAAAGAAATCCTAGATTTGACTGGTAAGTCTGTCCTAATCTGACTATACAAGCGGAGAGCAACGTAGATGGGACAGATTCTACAGTCTAATCCTAGATCTGCTAGTTGGGTGAGGGTAAAAATATGGCTTTTACTGACAAAAGATTGTATGAAAATATATGAGAGTATTTATTGAAATACAGCATTTATAAGTTAATATACACATACTTATAATTGTATAAAAATAAAATACAATGTATAATCAAACACTCAGTTTTGAAAAAAAAGTATTTCACAATTACTTCGTAACGAATCTTAACACCAATGTGATTTAAAAAAAATAACACATATTTGATTGAAAAACAGCCTGTCATTGCACAAAATCTTTCATGCTAGAAGACATTTACGTCATAGATATACGTCATAGATATATGTAAACTAATTTCCTGGTAGGCAACCAAACAGTTGTTACTACAGCAGACTATAATAAAAACAAATTAGTTGCAAATAAATGTCTCCTTAAGCCCATAAACACAAAATTACTAATTTCTATGCATCTAACTGATTGAATCAATGAAAATGCTGTAAGAAAAAGAGGAATTGCTAGCAATTTTTCGTTTTCTGACAATGTGTTCTACCTTATGTTGCACTTAGTTTATAGTTTGAACTCAATTTGAAATGTCTTCTGCAACCTGTTTCAATGTCTAAAATTATGTTGACTGGTAATGAGTTGATATGGCAAACAGTACAGATCTTTGATATTCATATATGAAAATAGACTCGAGAAACTACAGTCTCTTATAAAAAAAGGCGTCTTCACAGATCTTGAGGCAGATATATTGTCAATTTTCTCTCTTTTTAAACCTATTTGAAATTAAATCTCTCACTAGTTTGACCTAATTCCTTAAAGATTGCTCACTTAAGCGCAAACAGAGCATTGACAGTGACCCGAGTCAAACCAACTTTTATAAATGGTAAGGCAAATTCATTAAACAAAACATTAAACCTTATCATTTGTCAGTAAAGATTTGTCATCACTGCCTCCTTTGATTCGTTGTAAAATAGGGTGTGCTTGGGAGAGGACTAGGGGCACTCCTTTAACAACTTTTGAATAAGAACTCTCTTGGCCTATTGGTTTGTTAGATATTTTTTATTTCAAGATTCTCTTCTCTCTGTTTTCATGTAAAATAGGGTGTGCCGGGTTGAAGCTCAAATGAGACCATAGGAAATATTCTTCACATCGTTTGAAAATGGCCACAAGGCGATGCTACAAATTTGAAACCCCTTTACATCATTGATTACCAGGAGATTGTTTACAGATTTTGTTCATTCTTTCTTTTTGTCCAAAAGGGACCCAATAGGCATAGTTTTTACAACTTTGGTAGAGGGCTACTAAGAGATGCAAAATGTGAAGCCTTAGTATCTAATCCTTTACCGACGACAACGGATTAGACTGGTCTGAAATGAAAGGAGTTGCAGACGACAATTTAAAGTTAATGAAATTTTAGATTTTTCAACTTTCTCGGTAGAATACATTGTGTAAAATGAAGTAATTGCTTGTTACAAGAAATTTCTACATTTCACTCAATGTTTTTCCTATTCTTTTTCATTTAAGAGATAAAGAGAATATGTTTTGTTTTCATGCAGGTATGAACCGAAAAAACTAATCACGCTGTATGAATACATAAGTGTTATTAGGTTTTTTGGTTCATACCTCCATGAAAACGAAAAAATAATTCTCTCCATTTCTTATAATTTAATAGCATCAGGCGACAAAAGCAAATTTTGATACTTTTTTGTATTGGACTATTTTGTGCATAAGCATACAAAATCGATACCTGCTCAAAAGTTTGTTCATGGAGTTATGAATAATTATTTTCGACCAATCAGAACGCCCGTTTTTGGTAGACGAAACTAAAAATTAAATTACGAGGGGCGTGAAAAAGCGTCATTGTGTGGGAAAGGTTTAAAGTTAGACGAAAGAAGATTTTCCTCTCAAGACTTTCTTCTTTGTTTCTTCAATAAAAAGTTTAAACACAGTAACCAATTTTGAAGGAATTTCATTCAAAAACAAGTTTGGAAAGAGTGCACCTAAGGTGCCAAGTTTAAGCCTGATTTCTAACAAATGGATTATGGCGGATGAAGACAGACAGTAACAGCACATATTAGCTCACCTTGTGCACAAAGTGCATTGCGCTCAGAGTGATCAAATTGAGAATTAAATTGTGCTTCAAATCCCCAAAGACATGTACCATTGGACAAAACATACCAGGACATTGCAAAGCAAACAAATATCTTGCACTAGCTCTTTGTTGCAGTGGAGTGCTATGTGCGAAAGGAAATCTGACCCATTTCATTACTTTGACCTTTGACCAACGTGTCTTAACCCATTCCCACTCAATCCCTCCTTTTTACGCCCTCAATGAAAAAGCTTTGGAAAACATTGTGGAAAATGAAGAAATTGCTTGGATCAAGCAATTTCTTTATTATCCACAATGTTTTCTATCCAAAAAGACGAAAAAAATTAAAATTCCATCAACTTGAAATTGTCGTCTACAGCTCCTTTCAATTTGGACCGGTCTAAAATTCCACTGTGTTGGAATGGGTTAAAATCTACAAATCACCTTGGGACATCTGTATCATTTTGTAAATACAGTCGACACTCCTTATTTCAAATCGGAAATCTTGAAATTCCGGGTAAGTTGCAGTCATATTCAAGTCTCAACTTTATCCCCTCTTTATTTCATATAAAACTGACTGTTTATCTCGAATAAGTTAACCCATAAAAACTGTGATGTCGAGTTGATTTTCGACCCAAATTTAAATTTTCATGTTGTTTTCACTGTTATGCAGGTAATGCAGACAATATACTAACATATACCGTTTTTTGAGGTAATTATAATCCTGATTGACAAACTTTGACACTTTTAAGATTAAACTTATCGATGATATTTGTCTGAGGTCTGTAAAATCAGCATGTCATGTTCAAATTATTGATTACTGCAACAAAGTTTGCTGCATTTACCCAAACCTGACTTCCGGTAAAATATTTCGGATCAGTGTCCGATTTAGGTTCGGTGTCCGATTTGTACCGCCGATTTGTACCGCAAACTTTGATCATCTCCAGCTTTTCGCTACGGCTGGCAGAAAATCGAGATAAGGAGTTTCGACTGTATTTTCATGGTACTTAGTGTTAAAGCTTACGAGTCAGAGGACAGAAGCAGTTTTCAAGGAAAGCTCATCTAAGACCTTGACCTGTGTGACCAAAGAAAGATAAGGCCTCCTTGGTTTTTGGCCAACATAGTTTTATGGTTTCAAGATTACATTGTTTTTAAGAAAAGAAATAAAAAATCGATAAAGATGTACGATAAAGATTGGCCATTGATACTTTAATTGATGGTGGCGGTCCATCAATAACTTGACTGAGAATGTGTCACAGACACGGATAACCCGCGTAATTACTTGTCATATGACCTTCAGTTGTGACCTTGAAATTGTATCCAACATAATTTTATGCATGGTACTGGAACTCTTCGAAGGGAACAAACGTACTAAGTTATTTTGAAATCCATCAACTGACCAACCGCGACTGTCAATCAAGGAATCAAGCTACCAATCATATCATTTATTCAGCCCGGACCTCAGCCTTCAACTCCAACATTGGCTTCCATTTCGTTAACCCTTTTGTTGGTTTGGTAACTTAAACGTTGTAGCTACAGCTTATTCAAGCTGTAAACTATTCTACGTTTTTGTTACATGCTGCTGGCAATAAATCTTTCAAAATAACACCGATAATCGAAGCGGGATTTTCTGTCTGAGTTGATGGGTGTGGCCAACGAAGTAAGTAGGCGGGGCTATCAATTGGTCGGTTGGACACACACACAAAAACACACACACACCTACAGGGACACACAGATAGAGGTAACTATATATGTCTGTTGCCATTAAACTGCAGGGGTAAAATTAACCAAAATCCTTTAGGAAACGAGACAGACTAAACAATACAAGAGGTTAATACAATGATATCAAAGATAGATAAAACAAGACATTACTTCAGACCAGCTGAGTAAGGCACAAAAACTTAATATAGATATGAATACAAAACATGCATAGAAAATATAACACGACACGAAAAGCAACAATGTAGGAATTTAAAATGGACGTTTCTGTGGTAGAATGGCCATCTGAAAATTAGACAATTGACTGAAGCAAAAACTATCTCTCCTGATCAGCCCTTAGAGTCCAATTATTCTGGCCAGGGAAAAACTTTTCCTATTTCATAGGTGATCACTTTTCACATTTGTAACCTGTCAACCAAAACGAACCACCTTCAAGTGCAAAAAGTATTGACCATGGTCAGACTGCATAATCTGCGCAGGCTGACCAGGGTCCAAAGTTCTTTGGTGTTTGTAGATTTTTGAATAAAGAATGGTCATAAAACATTAATATACTTTGATTGACCTCTGCTGGACCATGTTTCTTTTTAAATGTTTGTATTACCAAGTTAACTTGACGTCCCTTTTACTTGATGGGTCACATAGTGTATTTTTCGATTTTAAATTCATACAGAGCTCTAGATTAAATACAGCTCAATTATGAGGTCCAGAGTTCGATCTCTGATTGTGGCAAATATCCTTTCCGACATTTTTCTAGCACCAATAGGAAATATAAGAAATCCATTGTTAGGTGCTCCAGCCACCACAAACTGACTGGATTACTGTTGAAGTGGTGTTAATCCCCATTCAAAATAAACTAGATGGAATGCATTCAATTTAGGATGGCTTGAATTATTCAATTCAAAACTGAAAACTTATATCAAGAGGGCCATGATTGTCCTGGATCGCTTTCCTGAGATACAGCATATTATTTTTTCATACTGATTTATTTAAATTCAAATGAACTTCCTTATAAATTCATCGATCTCTCTTAAATTCTCAACAGAAACCAGGCACAGTTCACAACAACCTTTCTTATACAGCTAGTGTCAGTATCTCCTCAGAAAGTTTCGCACCATAAAGCTGCTCACAAGATAGGGCTAATAAAAATCATCATTGCTTTGGTAGAGGCTAATGAGGCAATATTACATGCAAAATTTGAATGCTCTATGCCTTTATAGTTTAAACATAGAAGATTGTTCAAGAATTCATAAGAAATTCCCTATGGTTACCATTGCAACCAGAGTTATTTGTGGAATCCTGTTCTCTGAACTTGTTTTGGAAGGCCTTCACTAAAGGAGCATTTCATCGAATTTGGTTAATGGAAGGATGGATATGCACTAGATAACAGGCTATCACAATAGCTCCCTAAAATGTTAGCAATACTGAAAAGCACCTTAATATAGCTAAAGGGGGGACATGATATATAGAAAACTGTTGAATATGAAATGGCTTGTTACAAGTAAGTCATCTTTCTACTTTGCTTCAAAACATTAGGTTTTTGTAAGGGTTTACTTACATTCTGCACAGTAGTTGTTTACACATCCTTTCATTTAACCTGTAACTACATAATCCCACATTTTGACGCACTGAAGAATATCAATTATGGGAAATATTATGGAAAGACAGGTAATTGTTTGTAAAAAAAATTCTCCCCTAATCACATTGTTTTCTACCCTATTTACCTTATCTACCTTATTTCCGATTCAAACCCACTTTAATTGGTGTGTGCAGCCTTTTTCAGTTTGGCCTAGTCTATGATTACAATGAGCTTATTGTGTATTTCAGAGTAAGTAATTTGGCAAATTCTTATCAACAACCCATTGCCAGACAACCAAATCATAGACTGGCCAAAATTTAAAGAAGTTGACAAAAATACGAAGTGTTTTTTGTAAAGTCAAATACAAACAATATGACAAAAGGAGAAATCACTTTTTTCAGAGAAATTATTTTATAACAACCATATATTGTGTGCTGCTCCTTGGAGTTTCAGCTTCTTTGGCTTGTTTATTTAAATTTTATTAATACTTACAATCATCTTTAAAGCTTTATCTCAATCATTCAACTAAATCATTATGGAAATTACATATTTCAAGCCATCTCTTATTTCCCAATATGTTTTCTTCCTGGAAAGACAGATTTTTAAAATTTCATGTATCAAAAAATGATGTCTGCAACTTCTTTGAATTTAGAACAGTCTAAAATTTTGTTGTCAGGTAATAGGTTGATATGGCGTTATGCCAGAATCGGGCAACAGACATCTTCCTTGTAAGATTCTACTGTAGCTGAATGCCTTGAATTGAGTTATCCATCTAGAAGTTTTCTTTGTTGTAGTAAAACGTTGCGCCGTTTGACGAGGAATGCTGGTTACAAGCTTTGTGGAGAGCAGAGGACAATACTTTTGGGCCACAGAAAAACATACCTATCTTGGTTCTGAAAAAAAAGCAAATATGTTAACCTATTACCACATGACAAAATTTGAGTTGCTATAAGATTATGAACATGGGTCAATATAAAATTTCAAATGTTCCTTTTAACTTGAAATTTAAGAAAACCTTATGTTTTAATTGAGATAGTTAAAAACCCTGTAACTTCATATCACATTGTCCTCCTTTGAAAAAGTATTTTTATAATACAAATATGATCTGACAAACCATGAATAGGTAAAGCAAAGGTGAACAAGAGATTGTTGTTATAGATGAAAGATATAGAAAGGTAGATAATTGATTCTAGGACTCAAAAATTTTCAGCAACAAAAACTTTGGACTCATGTCAGCCTGGGCACACATTGCAGTCTGACCAGATTAAAGACATTAACTCTTTCCAGATTTTCTCTTTTGGTGTGACAAGTCACACATTTCAAGGAATTATCTTCAACTCTTTACAATTATATATCTGATGAATAATTAAGCCATTACAAATTGACAAAATTTCAAACTTATCTAAAATGATAGAAGTTGCTGACAACAATTTCCAGTTTGTGGAATTTAGTAAATCTTTGCCTAGAAAACCTTGTGGACAAGCAGTTTCTTCATTGTCAACAATATTTTCCAAAGCTTATTTTTTCTTGAAGGGCCTCAAGGGTGTAATTGTTTTGGATTGGAAATGGGTTAAACTCGCAATACTCCCAGAATATTCTAATTTTGGCAGGAGGTATTGACAAAGATCAGCCTACACATATGTGCAGTCTGATCTTTGTCTACACCACCTGCTGCTCAATTTTAAGCAAGAGTTGTTTACTATAAATTGATTTTCAAATGAAATTTTGACCTATAGCAGTATCTAGTTCATCTAATGCTTATATTTCTTCAATTTCAATTTAGTTCTGAAAAGGACATTATTCAGCATGACAACAGAAGTTAACCCATTATCACACAATGAAGTTTTCTGATGCCCTGAAGAATTACAATCATTTAATTTCTTCATTGTCCGTAATGTTTTTTATCATAAATCACAAAGATTTTTAAAACTCCACCAGCTTGAAATTGTCATCTACAGCTTCTTACAAAGTGGACCTGTCTAAAATTTAGTTGTTGAATTGTGTTAATTTTGAAACTAATGTCCATGTCTTATGTAAATTGTACCTACCCTGGATGGTCTTTAGCAATATCAGGAAGAATTTGGTCCCAGTTGGGTCGCCCATAGTGGGTTTTCTGGTGAAGCCCAGTAATAGGGTCATATATTTCCTCATCATGCATAACTATATTTTTGGCCTGAAAAACAACAACAAAACAGTCCTTTCCTCAAAATAAACAAAGGCATAATTATCATAAACTTAACATTCTAAACATGATCCATGATGGCTGTCTGGTTTATATCACAGTTGTTTGTTCTGTGATATTCCTGTTATCGATATAAATATATACTATATATTTCACAGTGTGTGATAGCCGCTATGAGACTTATTAATAAAAAATATAAAACAAATGCCTGTAGTTTATATCAAGTAAATTATTCCATTGCAACTACAGGCATGTTACAAGCAGTTTCTTAATAATACACAATACTTTATTAAGCTTTTTCCTAGAAGGGTGAGAAAAAAGGATTTAATGGGAATAGATTAAGCTGTTCCCACACAATAACACATTTGGACACCACTCAAAAAAAACAATGGAGAAAATATTGTGTAAAATGAAGACGTTGCTTTTAACAGGCATTTTCGTCATTTTACGCAATTTTTTCTACCTAGGAATCTGAAATAAATAAATTTCATTAACTTTAAATTGTTGTCTGCAACTTTTTTCAGTTTCAACTAGTCTAAAATTTTGCCATCTGGTTTTCGGTTAAGCGAAGGAAAATCTGACATAACTTACAAGATTTCTATCCCATCCTCTGGTCAAGTAGATAAAGTAGCTCAGGAAATGTTCTCCGCCTGTTTTAGCCATCTCATGATCGTAATATTTCAGAAGATCATGGAGCCACTCAAAGGCATTTGTGTCAGGACAAATCCAATAGAAATACACCTTCTTCAGCTTGAAATCAGGTGAAGCAGTCTTCTTCTTGTACCTATAGAAAAAGATATTTTTTTTACCAATTACCAAACAACAAAAGTGAAATCAAATTGATAAATAGCTGTCTTATAGGGTAAAAAAATGAGAAAACAAGAAATTGCTTGTTAAAGTAATTTCTCCTTTACTCACATTGTTGTATGAAACTTTATTTCTTCAGTGAGTAACAAGTATGAAAAACAACAAAGAGGAATAACTAAAAAAAGGCAAGGTAGAGTTACGGATCTTGTGCATTGCACTTCCTCTTGATGATATCTATACACCTATAAAGTTTCATGATCATGGCTATTATATCTTCAGATATATGCTCCGGACAAAATCCAATTATGAAAAAACCAAAGGGAAATAACTAAAAAAATAAGCTAGGTAGAGTTACGGTTCTTGAGCACTGCACTCCGTAAACATGAGAGGAATATAACTGCCAAGTTTCAAGTCAATCAGACAAAAGGTGACAGAGTTATGCTCCAGACAAAGAAATGGACGCTGCCCGGACATTGGACATCAGACAGTGGACAGCAGACGCCACGGGTTATCCCATAATACGTTCCGTCTTCGACGGGCGTATAAAAATTGGTGTTAAATGGTGATGGGTTTACCCTTGTCAGACTGAATAAAATACTTTTTTTAATCTACATTAAGATAAAAGGACTTAGAGTACTGGAAGCAGTAGCTGTGGATTAATTTTTCTTTTGAAAATTAATTTAAATAACACCGTTTAGATAGTGTGGCCTGAATGAGACAAGTAGGTGTTGAAGACTAAGATTAGACTGCACATATGCAACAATGTGCAGGCTAAGTTTTTTCTATACTTCCTGCCAAAATTATATTATTCCTGGATGAACAAGTCAAGGGTTAGTTATTTCATAAGTTTGTGAGAGTTTATAACAATCATTTTACCAAATCTTGTATTTCTATGAAAACAGATGTTATGTTCTTCTAAGTAATACAGCCTAAATTCAAAAGATTGATAACCTTTTTCTTTTAATGATATTTCATTAAATTTGTATTGTAAAATGATGTCATTATGTGTATCATGGCCTCATTTTACATGGTGATTTATTTGAACCAAATCACTCTAAATGCAGCTCTAATAAAAATCCCTTCAGCCAATTCCCATACAATACGGCTCTTTTACCATCCCCAAGAAGTTACAAGCAATCTTATTAACCACAATATTTTCTACCCAAAAACACAGGGAATTTTATTATTTCAGTAACTTCTTTACACTTTGACCAGTCTAAAACATTGGAGCGCAGAAATGAGTAAAAGAATGTTGATATAATCAAAAATCGTATTCCTTTGACCTGCAGGCTTCAGTACTTTAGTTTTACAATTCAAAATTCAATAAATAAATAAATGGATCACTATTTGAAGCATTTGAATGAAGTAAATAAATGAAATAAAAAGGGCTGTACATAATTCTTAAAGAATGAAATTAAAGGGACAAGTGTCAAAATCATTGTCAAAATCTCTAGTGATATATGCTGCAACAATAAATAAAGTTCCATTCAAACATTAGATAATTGCAGCATTGTCGCGGTCAGTAAAAAAATATCAACCAATAAAATCACTCCTTTCATCTGTAGCTACAATTTTTATTGAAAACCTCAGATTACCGAAATCTTTAAAGCTGATTCAAGCTGTGTTAAAACTTTAGATCTCAATACAACAATTTAATTTTCATCTTTTTTATCAGAGAGCAAATGAACAAATATTGACTGATATCTCAGACAAACTTTATTGTAGGGGTGCCATTTTCCTTTGGCATGGCTAAAAATCAAGTCATTTGATAAAAGCCCAGTTGGTAGCGCGTTGGACTGTCAATCTAGAGGTCCCGGGTTCGATCCCCGACGGCAGCTCTCATCCTTTCCGCCTATTTGTCTCCCACCAATGGGTCAATAATCGTAGACCTATGTGGGATAGCAGCTGGAGGCTAGGAAAGGATGTGATGGTGGTACTGGTGTGAGAAATACCAGGAATATATTGTTAGGTGCACCAGCCACCGTGATATAACTGAAAGATTGTTGAAAGCGGGGTAAAACCCCATCCAAATAAACAAACAAACAAACATTTGATAAAACTAGCCACACCTTCTGACACTGGACAAACAATTTGACTGAAATATCAAACGGTGGTACTTGCAGTTTGCATGTTTTATGGTCTAGAACACTAACCAAAACAAAATTTTTGGTTGGTGACCTAAGTATCATATCTAAAAGCTTGATTAAGCAGTAGCTTTGTCAAACCAATAAAAAATCTTCGAAATAAATGTCAGAGGACAACAATCATTTCTGGTCTAAATGTATGATTTGATTGGTCAATTGTTTTTTGTTGTTGGTTTTGAATGACAGTGTGGAGCTGTCAATTGTATTTAAAAGAAAGGAAATGAAGGGAAAATGAAGGACAAGGCAAAGTGGTTGTCCAAAAGAGAAAGAAAACAGGTAATATATAGATAATGAAGGTAGGAATAGATTAAATATTATTAGCAATAAAGGGGGGGAAAGTATTTTTTAACTGTGTTCAATTCATACTCAGCAGTCTGCCAGTCAGTAGCTTCTTTGCTAAATCATTTGATAAGTACAAAACTATTGTACATGCTCATACATTGCATATGCATCCCTTTCCCACACAATCATGCTTTTGTACGCGACAAAAATAATGCTGTGGAAAAAGTTGTGATAAAAGAAGAAACTGCAAGTAACAAGCAATTTCTTCTTTTCTCACAATGTTTTCTACTTTATAAAGCCCTCATTTTTCATTCTATTTATTTCGTTGTCTGCAACCTCCTTTGATTTGGATCAGACTAAAATTTTGTTGTGCCGGAATGGGTTAAAATGGTTATGTGCTTGCCAGATGAAATGTACTGAATGAATGCAGGAACTTACATTTCATCAAAATCAAAACCTTGTGTAGGATGCATTTTTTATCAATACTTGGCAGCAAGTGAAAATATAATTTGATTCAAATGATCCTCAGACATCATATTCAAGACAGATTTGTGGCATAAGAAGAAAATTGTTTAACCCATTCCAACACAATGGAAATTTAGACCTGTCCAAATTGAAAGGAGCTGCAGACGACAATTTCAAGTTGATGGAATTTTGAATTATTTCGTCTTTGTGGATGGAAAACATTGTGGATAATGAAGAAATTGCTTGATACAAGCAATTTCTTCATTTTCCACAATGTTTTCCAAAGCTTTTTTGTTCAGGGGCGTAAAAAGGGGGGATTGAGTGGGAATGGGTTAAACAAAGAATTTATTCTTTCTCACAATGTGTTCTAGCCAGTATGATGGCTATTTTTCCATTTACAGTCATTTTGAATTGTCATCCTCAAACCTTTTTGAATTTGGAACAGCCAAAATTTGTCATCTAGAGATGGGTAAGAACATAAAGTCCTTTAACCCTTCACTTTTTTGAAAAATTTAAGACCTTTCCAAATTGAAAGGTTTTGCCACGACAATTTAAAGTCCAATTTATTGGAAAAATAATCATTCGATAGTGTAGAAAATATTGTGGAAAAATGAGAAAATTCAAAGTTGATTTTATTTGAAAAACAACCATTTACTAGGATAGAAAATATTGTGGAAAAAGGAGAAATTGCTCGTTGCAAGCAATTTCTTCTTTTTCCACAATATTTTCTGAAGTACAAAACATGGGGACGTAAAAACCAGGGATTGAATAGGAAAGGGTTAAGATTCCTTAGGAAAAACATAAAAAATTGCACGCATTTCAAACATAGCATAAAGTACATGTACTTAGAAACATTTGGAGTATATACTGGGATCAGTTGTGCAAAAAAAAGAAAATTCATAGCATGAACAAACATTGGACTTTCACTCAATTTCCACTCAATGCAATGCATTTTTACCTTCTTGTAGAATAAGACAAGGAAAACATTATGGGAAAAGGAGAAATGGCTTGTAACAAGCCATTTCTCCTTTCCCTTCATGTTTTATATCATAATCAGTCATAATTTTTCAAACTATGCACACTTTGAAAAGTTGTCAGAAACTTCTTTCAATTTGACCAGTCTAAAGTTTTGATGTCTAGGAGTGGACTAAAAGAAGCAAGGCCAGAGAAGATTCATAAAATCATACCCGATGTCCAGTTTATTGCTATAGTACAAATATGGTAAATGAGACAAATGCGAAATATTAGCATCAACTGATGAATCATGTGACATGTCAAGCAAATAGGGGCCAACCAGTTCAGTGAAATCCTTCCAGAGCCTGAATTAATTCAAATTCGGAAATGCATCAAAACCAATGAGCTCAAAATACTTGAATCAGTACTTATGGGTCATTATTTCTTCTGAAAAATTTAATTTATACAACACTGACTTCAATGGGTAAAGCAGGAAGAAAGAAAAACAAATATCAGGCTGCAGACATGTGCAGGCTGATCTTTGTCTCTATCTCCTGCCAAAAGAGGAATATTTTGGGTTCAGCAGGATAAAGGTTAAAAGCCTTGGCCCAGCAGAGGTCATTAACCCTTTCCTGTTTTATGAAATTTTAGACTGGTCCAATTTGAAAGAGGTTGCAGACGACAATGAAAAATGCATGCAATTTGAAATTGACCATCCTATGTGGTAGAAAATATTGCGGGATAAGGAGAAATTGCTTGTAACAAGCAATTTCTCCTTTTTCCACAATGTTTTCTCAAGTATAAAATCACAGCGACGTAAAATCCCAGATTTGTCCAGGAAAGGGTTAAGTGTTGACTCTATTTCAAAACTGAATGTACAAAAAGGTAGTGTGATGACCTTTTAACCGTTTCCTGTGATTTTATACTTGAGAAAACATTGAGGAAAGGGAAGAAATTGCTTGTAACAAGCAATTTCTTCTTTTCCTACAATTTTTCTACCACATGTGATGGTTTAATTTCAAATTGTATCCAATTTTCATTGTTGTCTGCAACTTCTCTAAATTTAGACCAGTCTAAAATTTCCAAAAACAGGAAAGGGATAATCATAAAATTAGCAATTCAAGAAGATGCACAGTCTGTGCAGTTAGACCAGGATCAGTACTTTTGTGAACTTCCTATATGGGCCCCTTTCTTTTTAAAGTCACATATTATCATATATCAAACAATCTCCTGAATAAAAGTTTTCATCTGCCTATTATAAAAACAGAAATTATCCATTTTCAGGGAAATTTTACATCTTGTCATTTGAAGACATTTCTTAATTTATAGGACAACAAGCAGGTTGGAACACACATTTGCACTTTCCAAGGTATGTGTCCCATCACACAAAAAGAGCCATCAAGGAATTATGGGAGACAAAAAAAAAGAGATCGACCTTCCACAGGTAAATCAGACCTAGGACTGGTATTTCCAAAATGAACATAATTAAATTAGAATTGACAACTCATAGCTGTCAATTAAATCATCGATCAAACAATCAAATAATTCATTTCTAATAGAAATGAGCTTTGACCTCCTAAAACAAAATCATTGAAGAATTAGAATTACCTGTGTTATAGCTCTAGCCATACAAAGCTCTACAAACAACTAACAATACAACTAATATATTTGTACGTTGAGACAATAAAAAAGATATCTACCATATATGCTTTAAAACTGAAGCAAAAGGTGTTACACCGATTCCAGCAGCCACAAATATGTCAACTTCATAACTAAATATGTCCTCTGTGGCAGTCCCAAATGGACCATCTACTGCAACTCTGTAATATGAATAGTTTGTTTACCCATTACCAGATGACAAAGTACAAGGTGAAAGAAGATGCTGACAACAATTTCAAGTTCATGAAATTTAGATTTTTTTGGTCTTTCAGTGAAGAAACCATAGACTTTAATGAAAAAATGCTTGCCAAATGCATTTTATTCATTTTCCACAATGTGTTCAAACACCCTTTACTGGGAGGGGGGGTGTTATTGTAAAAAAGTGGGATTATATGGAAATGGGTTAAAATGTTTTGCTAGGCCATCTTAAGATTTCCAACAGTGAAAATGCTATAGGTCTATAAAACCTGGATTTCCTTCTTTCTACTCTTTTCTGCTTGGGTTTGTAATTTTACATGTGAAAATATGGCAACTTGACAACATTATGAGGTTTTTGGTCCTGCTGTGATAACATTCAGTACTAAAGAAACAAAATTAGGACTAAGTGTATCAAAGTAAAATTGATGACTGCTTATTACAAGTCATCAATTCTATACTTCACACATTATCTACCTCAATCTTACTCGAGTAATGGATTAGATATCATATTGTAGTTTTATTGTAATACATTCACATATTGCATGTGGGCATCAAAAAAATCTTTACAACAGCATATAAAAGCTGCATTTACAAAAATTTTGTTTTCAACCATCAATATGAATACAAACCATGAAAAGCATAGAAGAAATGGAAATAGTTATTCTTCCATAAAGGTCTTCTGATAGACAGAAACACAGACAAACAGATCATCAGATGGATGATTTATTGATTGAATGGGGTTTAACACCACTTTTAACAGTATTTCAGTCATATCGCAGTGGCTAGAGCACCTAACAATAGATTCCTGGTATATCTCACACCAGTACTACCACTTCATCCTTCCCTAGCCTCCAGTTGCTATCCCACTTAGGTTTACGATTATCCACCCATTGGTGAGAGACAAATGTCAGAAAGGGGTCAGACAGATGGACAGTATGATCCAGTTCTTTCTATATTTCTGGCAACATAATTTTATCCACATACTTTGGTTGTTTCCATGACTCTTTAAACTCAATTTCATCTACATGACAAGCTTTAGCCAGATCATTGGTCCAGTTACCAACACGTCTTATATGTACAGAAAAATAGTCATCTTCTGGAGCCTGAAAACAGCATTATCCATTAACCCTTGTCATCCTCTACAGAACTGCATTAAAATCAAAGGCTGACAGCACTGGATGTGCTTATATTAGGTCAATAATCATTTTGAAAAATCATTTATAAACCACTCTGACTTCAAAAAGACAAGCAGGAGGTGTAGACTAAGATCAGACTGCACATATGTGCAGGCTGATCTTTGTCTATAACTCATGCCAAAACAGGAGTATTCCAGGTTCAGCATCACAAGGGTTAAATAGCATAGTAAAAGCTTCAATACAAAAGGAAAAACTGAACCATGAATAATATCTAAGATAATTTTCAATGTGTGAGAGTCTCATACAGTAGGCAACTAGGACAGCACCTCAGAGCATTTGGGATATTTGCTGCTTGTCCATACCGATACTGAGTTTGTACCCATCTTTAGAGCATGTAGAAAAGACTGTGATTAGACTGAGTTGATCAGACCCTTTACTTAGGCATCATGTGTATATTTTGGAAATGTCAAAAACAGGCTTAAATATTTCTTTATCATTCTACCCAAACCTTTCATCCATTTGACCTAAAACTTATAGGGCTTTTCTATAAGTCAACGTGATTTTTTTTAAAATATCCTTATGGTTTCATTATTCTAAGTTCAAATGTTTACATGCACTTTATTTGTCTATCCTTTATTATATTTTCTTAATGAAAAGCAAATGATTCCAAGAGACAACTAGAAATGTTGCAAAGCAGACTCATACTCCTCCCAAGCACTTTACCACTCTAGTACCTCTGTTGACCTTTGACCTACATTACCCCAACACAATAGGGCATCTCCATGAGTCATAGATAACATGGAGTCAAATGGCCTATAAATAAAAGCACAGAAACAGCTTTCAATTAAAGTTCAATTGTGACCTTGACCTTTGACCTACATGAGCAAAAAACAATTGAACACTTCCTTAGATCAGTGGCTACTATTGTATGAAGTTTCAAGTTTGTAGGCCAAGTAATTTTTGATTTAGAGCACTTAAACAAAAAAGTCTTTGGATGGAGGGATAAATGGACAGACAGACAGACAGTCATGGTGTAACTAATATACCCCTCTCTTCTTCATAGGTGGGTGGGTATAATAATCTGTAACCGTCGAAATTGTAGACTTATTAGTAAGAAAAATATAAGTCTATAACCAATAGATATATTAAAGTCACTAAATGCTAAATTTGCAAGATTCTTCTAAATTTGTGTTACTTTTACCTGACCAGCTAGTCAGATGTAGTGTACCATATAAAAATAAAATAATTGTTACTGTGTGGATGAATATTAAACCCCAAAGTGAGCTTAACACTCAAAATTTTAGACTTGTCCAAAATCAAAGGGCTAGTAGACAACCTTGTAAAAGTAAGTACTATTTAAAAAGTAACAATCCTATATGATAGAAAAGTTTGTCAAAACAGGTGAAATAGCTTGTCACAAGTAATTTCTTCTTTTACCACAATATTTTCTTAAAAATAGTAATATCACAAAGATGTAAAAATCAGGGAGTGTATGTGAAAGGGTTAATTATTTAGGTAAACAATCAACAGAAACAAATCTTACTGAGGTGAGAGTAAAGGGGTGCCACTCTAATCTGGATAATGAGGGACAATGAAGAAATATATATTGCCCTGGTCCCATACCAAAGCCTTTCTTTTTCATTTGTAGTTCAAACACATTAGATGGATGCTTTATTACCTGAAAAAAAAAAGATTTGCATATCAAACTTTGCATATTCATACAATGTAATCATTTAGTTTTTAGGTTCTTACCTCAATGAAAACAAAAAAAAATCTCTTCATTTTGAAATGAAAATGTTTTGTTATCTGTGACAACAATCAATGAAATAAAAAAAAATATTCACTTCAGTTTGAAATGAAAATCTTTTGTCATCTGTGAAAACGATCTTCTTTCCTGGGTTCAGGTACTGTAATCGAATTAAAAATATGATACAGTAGAATTCTGTTAATTGCAACACCAATTTGTCAACACGTTAAATTGCAATTAACCAGAAGTTGCTGTTAAAAGGAGTTAACTGTTATCTGAATCCAACATTTGTTCAAAGAGTTAGTTGAAATAAAGCAGTGAATTGCTATTATCAGGGTTGCATTTAAATGGATTCCTTTGTATAAGAATAGCTACTCTTACATCTATCTATAACATTTTTTGCTCAATATGGAGTTGTAAAAATTGAACAGGCAGATTGTGTTAAGAAAATGTGAAACAGAAATTTTTGATTTGCTTAAGCATAAAATTTTCATCATTACAACTCCACCTGCACAGTATGCAGGGTTTCAACCCATTCCCACACAACAAAGTTTTACACTGGTCCAAATTGAAAGGAGTTGCAGACGACAATTTAAACTTTATGCAATTTTATGTTTTTTCAATTTTCTAGATAGAAAACATTGTTGAAAATGAAGAAATTGCTTGTAACTAAAAATTTCTTCATTTTCCACAATGTTTTCAAAAGCTCCTTTTCTTTGGGAGAGGTTAAGGGCGGCAGGTTAAGTAAGTCTGAAATTCACAAGTAGCCAGGGCTAAAAAAAACTACCCTATGATGAAAGTCTCATGGACTTAACTACGGAAGGGAATTGAAAATCGTTTAACATTTCTGATTTTAAGTGGTTTCATCATAGCGAATTAAGCATTCTAGTATTTGGACAACGACCTCAAAACCAGAGTGTCTTGGGTTCAATTCAACATCATATAATGGGATTTTAATCCAATTTCCTCATCCCAGCATAAAGGTATAAACTATTGCATGTACGTGTGAGGGTTATGAATGAAAAGCAAATATACTCTGGCTACTCTTGTGGAATCTATTAAACCATTACCACAATTTTAGACAGGTCCAAATAAATAGAAGTTGCTGATGACAATTCTTATTTGATGAATTCTTAAATATCTTAGTCTTTTTGGGTAGAAAACATTGTGGATAATAAAGAAACTGCTTGTAACAAGCAATTTCTTCATTTTCCACAATGTTTTTCAAAGCTTTGTTCCTTGAGGGGTGTCAAAAGGTCGGGTTGTGTGGGAATGGGTTGAAAACTGACATTTACGTATCTATATGAAGGTGATTTTAGGAAATGTCATCGGAGGACCTGGCCATAGCCTTAAGAGCAAACCAAGTTATCATCACAAGAAATTGTGTAAGCTTTCACATAGTATATAAAACATGTAGAATTCGATTTATATTTTCAACCTTTATTAACCCTTTCCTGTTTAATCTCTGGTTTTTATGTCCCTGTGATATTTTCTACCCCGCTGAATGGTTATTTTACAAATTAAAACCACTTTACATTTTTGTCTCCAAAATCTTTAAAATTGGACAGGTCTAAAATTTTGCAAGCAGGAGATGGTTAACTTACCTTGGTAACAACAACTCCTTGAAGAGATCTAATAAATCTGATAATTCTCTCTATAAGATATAGAGCCATAGGTCCAACTACCCACTGCCATGTCTGTAAACAAATACATGTAACAGGTGTATATCACGAAAGAAAAAGAAGACAAAATATAGTGACACTTTTGAAGCCCCCTCAGAAAATGTTTTTGAAATCATTGTAGAAAGTGGAGAAATTGCTTGTAACAAGCAATATCTTCATTTCCCACAACATTTTCTATCCAGAAAGACAAAGATTTTCAAAAATTTCATCAACCTGAATTTGTTCATTGATAGATTGATTGCTCAAATTTAAAGCCATTTCACTTGATACTTTTGGTCAAATTGGAAGAGGCATTTCTTAATTTAACCCATTCCTACACAAAATTGCTTTTTATACCACTCAAATAAAAAAAATAAAACGTTATGAAAACATAATGGAAAATAAAGAAATAGCTTGAGATGACAAGCAATAGAGGTAGCTATAGAGGTATAAAGGTTAGAACTCATGGAGATATCATGAGGAGTAATTAGCCAAGACAAGAAATTAAGTCCCTTTTTCTATAGCCCCCTTTTTCTGTGAAGTAGCCTTAAAGTGAAATAACCTGATAATAAGTGCAAGGTCAGGTGACTTGGAACATAATATGAATATTTCATTCGAATTCAATAAACGAAGGATTTGTCTTAAAGAGAAATTTTGCATTAAGCCCCCTTTTTCTATGATGCTGCCTAAAATGGCAGAATCCCATTAATATCCGCAACTTCAGGTGACTAGGTTCATTCAGTGAAAAATCCATTCAAATTCATCCATAAATGTAGATGTGTGAACAAGATTTTGACATATTGAGTAGATAATACAAGTACATATCCACCTTCCGAGGCAAATTAAAAAGGGTAGTAATTCACCCCAAAATGCATCTAGACTTAACTTCATTAAATGTATGAACCATTCTTGTGATAGTGAATGTAATTACCAAGTTTCAAACAAATATCTTCCATAATAACAGAAATATGACCAAGGTTAATGTCTGTCATCCAAGAAGACAGCTCTAACAACAATGATAACAGATGAAAGAGATAAAAGATGATGACAATAGCTTGATTCTTTGTTCCTAAACAGTGGGGCTAAAATCATCTACAATATGTATTTAAAACAATTTACAGGGAATCATGAAACGCAAAATCTCATATCATAGAGATCTAAACTTGAAATTAAACAAGGAAAATTATATTGTAACAAATGTAAATTAATTTCTTACTGCTGGACTAGAGCCTGCAAACTGTGGTATTGGACATTCGTCTATTTTACCCCATTCCATGTAACGATCTCGACATTTTTCTGGGTCATGTACATTAGTGTTGGTTTGCCCTCTTACAACACCTCTGAAACAAAATTAATTGAAAACTTTTAAACCATTACTAGACAGGCCCTAATTGAAAGGAGTTGCAGACCACAATTCAAAGTTTAGGTAATTTCAGATTTTTCAACTTTCTGGATAGAAAACATTGTGTAAAATGAATTTTTTTACACACAATTTCTTCATTTTACACAATGTTTTCCCTATTGTTATTCTTGAAGGGTGTCCATAAGTGTCAATGTGTGGGAATGGGTTAACCCATTACCAGACAACAATATTCTAGACTGGCCTAAATTGAAAGAAGTTGCAGTAGACATTTCAGATTATACTAAAAGTTTTCTACGATCATAATCAGGTCTTCATAATATATGAATCTATATAATTATGAATCTGAGAATATCAAAGATGGGAAATAGGGGTAAACCACTTTCAGACTGGTCCAAATTCAAAGAACTTTCAGATGAAAATCCAAATTGAATTGAAAAATTGTAAGTGTCAAATAGGGTAGAAAACATAGTGATAAAAGGAGAAATTGCCTGCTCAAAATGATATCTGCGACTAACTTTCTTCAGCATTGTAAAATACAAGCTCATAGGAAATGAGTTGAAATGAACAAGTCAAAGTTAACACTATCAGTTAAATTTAAAAACAAGACACATATATTTTAAATCTTTAACTCATGACCAAGAGACAAAATTTTCAACTGGTCTATTTTGAAGAGGTTACATACAACCAATCAAAGGCAGTTTAAATGAGAAATAACCATTTTTATGGTTGTTTACACAACCAAATACTTCTTTTCCTGCATTGTTTTGGACACCTCTAAAACCCTCAAGCTGTTTCTTTATTTCCTACCCTGTAATGGGTACAACAACAAGATTTTTTTTAATTTAAGAAACTTAAAATTGTATCCTAAAACTTCTTTTAGTTTGGACCAGTCTAAAATAAAAGTTCTGAAAAAGGGTTAACCCATTCCCAAACAATGATGATTTTAAAAGCCTTTCAATATAAGAGCTTTGAGAAACATTGTGGAAATGAAGAAAATGCTTGTAACAAATAATTTCTTCATTTTCCATAATTTTTTCTACCCCAAAAGACAAAGAATTTGAAATTTCCGTAATTAAATTTGTGGTAAGCAACTTCTTTCAATTAGGACCTGTCTAAGATTTGATTGTGAGGTAATGGGTTAAAGATAAATTTGACAAAGATGAGAAATTACTCTGGATGATTTTTTTCTCTATTTTCATAATACAGTAGAACCTCGTTAATTCGAACGACACTGGTTCGTAGGTATTTGTTGGTTCATATACTTTACGCGATCCTGATCTTTTTCCTTCTTTTGCTTTGTTAGAAAACTCTGTCTTACTCGAATGTCAGTGGTTCGTAGTTTGTACGCCTTTTAAAATCCGGAAAGTATGATTATAGCATAAACTCCTATGTTTAATTCGTAGGTGTGAGAAACTTATTGTCACAAATCACCACTTAACTTGAATTTCACACCTGCTGATCTATATGACAAATAATGTGTTAACATGTACCTTTAGTTAAAAGGGGTTGTTTGGTATGTAAGGTGGGTATTTAATCGAATAAAGATTCCCGTAATTATCGCCGAAAATTTACTTTAAATTGACACACCCCAATTAGTATCAGTGTTATTGGTCATTTAGAAATTCTAACCACATTATTTTAATCTGCGGTTGCTTTCTTCACAATAGTCGGTCCTTAATTTTATGATTTGATGATAGAATACTCAGAGTGATTTGATCAATGTATTGCAAAGGGAAACCACATTGATAAAGGTAGAAAATTGATACAAACACTGTGATTAAAAAATGCCAAAAATTAACACAGAGATAAAAGCATAAAAATACAAGATGAGTAAATTCAATTTATGCTTTCCTCAATTAATATCTGTGGCTCTTGTTTAGAATCAATTCCTAAATGGGGGACAGAACAAGACCGTGTCAGGTTCCCTGTATCTCAAACAGTCGACCTCTTGTCCTCCGTTTTGTTCGTACTACACTTAATTCATATAAATTTCCTCGGTCCCTTGCGCTACAAACTACCGAGGTTTTACTGTATCTCTAACTTCAGAAATGAAACTGTATTATTTAATCTTGATTTATTACTTTTTTTTTAAATTTCAAGTCTGACAAAATGAATGTTGAAGTATTTCAGAAAACACCATAGTTAAACCTATATAAAATCCTGCTTTTTTATGCACCTGATGTAAAAAACTTTGAAAAACAAGGTTGAAAATGAAGAAATTGCTTGTGACTAGCAATTTCTATATTTTTACAATTTCACAAACTTAAATGGTCATCTGTAATTTCTTTAGAATTTAGAACAGTCTTAAAAAAATTTTGTCTGGTAATAAGTAAATGGTAATAACTAACTGTACCTTCAACTTAACAAGAACAAAACATGTTAATGCAAAGACTCAGATGTTCAAGAGTTTGATACTTGGTAAATCTTCTATTTGAAAAAGGGGCATAATTCTTTATAAAAATCATTCAAAGTTATCTTCCTTGTTGGTATAGATTGCTCTTTTGATAGTGAACATATATTCTGAGTTTCAAGAGAATGAGTTCAGTAATAACATAGATATTACAAAATGTCAAAGTTTTACAACTTTGTTGCTGATGGCAGCAGATACTGACACAGAAGCTGACACAAAATCAGATGCAGACCTGGTCCGTGCAAAATCTCGGGTTTTCTCTGAAACAGCCTAGCTAAAAATGTTTCAAAATTCTGTGAGAATAGCAATTTTAGAAAAGAAGATACTCACTGCAAACCATGAATACAAATGCCTATGAAAAATATCACAAAAAGGTGGTGTGTAAACCAAAACACTTCAAAATAGGATCTCCTGAAATCAAATAGAAAAAAAGATATGTTTGTGAAACACAATGCCCCCGAAACAGGAATTCTTTAGAAACGGGTGATTTTATTGGGTTTTTTTTCATTGTTTTAGGGAAAAGATTTAAATTTTGACCTTGACCTTGATGAAATGACCTTCCCCAGTTGCGCCTTGTTGAGACCTACCTGCATACCAAATATTAGCATTGTAATTTACTAAGGGATGAAGTTATAGAAAAATGTTTAGTTGGCAGGTTAAGTTTTTGAGTAACGTTTTAGGGAAAAGGGGTAGAATTTTGACCTTGACCTTGATGAACAGACCTTCCCCAGTTGCGCCTTGTTGAGACCTACCTACATACCAAATATTAGCATTGTAATTTACTAAGGGATGAAGTTATAGAAAAATGTTTAATTGGCAGGTTAAGTTTTTGAGTAACGTTTTAGGGAAAAGGGTTAAAATTTTGACCTTGACCTTGAAGAAATGAACTTTCCATATGTGCCTTGTTGAGATCTATGTACATACCAAATATTAGCATCGTAACTTAATCAGGGTTGATGTTATAGGAAAATTGGCAGGTTAACTTTTGCAGACAGACAGAGAGACAGACAGACGGACACCGGTAAAACAATATGCCCCCGATCTATCGATGCAGGGGCATAAAAAAATGATATATTAACCCATTCCTCCACAATGATGCTTTTGGACACCCAAAAACATTGTGTAAAATGAAGAAATTGCTTGTAACCAGAGAGTTGAAAAAATCTTTATTGCATAAACTTTAAATTGTCGTCTGCAACTCCCTTCAATTAGGACCAGTCATAAATTTTGACATGTGGGAATGGGTTATACAATTACTTGACCAAATATGATAAGGATGGTCCTAATCAAACGTAAATACAGATCAGGTCATGAGATCATGATTGTACTGGAAAGGGTTCAAAATTTCGATGTTTGTTTCAATGTTTGTATCTAAATGTCTTTCATTTCATTGTGTTGTCTTTATTGTGCTCTATTCTGAATATCTACGTATTTTGTAGTTTTGCTCGCCTACATGGCGGAAATAAAAGATAATGATAATAATTCGGTCTAAATTAAAAGTACTTGTAGGTGACGATTGAAGCTGATAGAATTTCAAATGTATCAAAAAGCAATAATGTGTTATTTACATCAGATATTCATGTAATCCCTTATAATAGTTTTGCCTTCACCCCCTGAATTGTATCACTTGCCTGATTGTTTCAGTGGAAGAACTAACCATAACAATAAGCCTTACCTCCTGAATTGTTTCATTTACCAGAGTGTTTCACTAGAAGAACTAACCATAACAAAAAGCCTTACCCCCAAAATGTGTCACTTACCTGATTGTTTCAGTGGAAGAACTAACCATAAGAATAGCCCTTACCCCTGAATTCTATGACTCACCTGATTGTTTCAGTGGAAGAACTAACCATTACAATAAGGCACAGTGTGACTATAATACCAGAGGTACCAGCTAAAACCTTCAGTAAAAACACGACTGGGTCCTACAAAAATAGGAAAAAAAATAATGTATGATGGAACTTTAACTTTGATGAATCCATTCCCTTGCTTATCTTACCCTCAGAACAATGTGGGACATTCCTGTGTTATCTTCCCTTTGTCCTGTTACCATTAAATCAGAGATGTGCCTAATTGTATATTGGTCCTTTCACTTAATTATCTTTGTTTTTGTCCTTGTTCAGTATGGGGAAGTTGCGATTTTTTATTTACCTTTCTAGTTTTATTATAAATACAAATCTCTCGATGGTGTTAGTCGATGGTTCAAAAGTACATAGAAATGTATTTTCAAGATGAAACAAATTTTCCAGCTCTAAAGTTGCATTAAACAGGTGATCTTAAAACCAGACTGTGCAAAGAAACCTTGGATAAAATCCAAGTAAAACACTGATAGGGACCAATGTATTTCTGGAGAGTATTCAAGGGAGATAACCCAAGAATGTCCTTCATTGGATAACTGACCCACTGCCCTGTGAAATAGCAGTTTGACTGAGGTAATGAAAACATAATTTGTAAAATATATGGTCAGAGAATAAAATAAAAGACAAAAGGTTGTTTAACGACCTATGCAGCTTTTAAGCCTACATAAAAAAGTGTGCTTAAAATAAATCTTTGAATTAGATGTTAACTTCTAGTCTAAATTGCTTGCAAAAATCATGGCATATTTACCATCATTACTTACATGCACCACATACATTCAATGAATTCATTATATAAATATACAATGTACTTAATAAATTTTCATGACACTGGTTCATATGTGTATATCTAATCAATTACCACAAAATCCCTCTTTCGATGCCCTGAAGAAATATTGCTACAGAAACTTTGTAGGAAAAAGAGACTTCACATGTAACAAGCAATCTTCTCATACTGTTCTTTACCTTATTTGTCTCTTCAATTCTGAATCATCAAGGTTATTTAGTATTGATAATAAATCTCTAATGTTATCATCATCACTGTCATATGCCACATATGTGTACATTTAATTTCTACATTATAATTCTGAATCATCAAGGTTATTGAGTATTGATAATAAATCTCTAATGTTATCATCATCACTGTCAAATGCCACATATGTGTACATTTAATTTCTACATTATAGATTACATATCTCAGAAGCTTTTCTGACTGGGTTTACCTATGTCTGACTTGTCACTGAATCAACAAGATTACTGAGTGTTGATAATAAATTTCTCATGTTATCATCATCACTGACAAACGACATACATAAGTGTACATTTAGTTTTTACATCATATATTACATACCTCAGAAGTTTTTCGGACTGGGTTTACATATGTTTGACCTGTCACTGAATCATCAAGGTTACTGAGTGTTGATAATAAATCTCTTATGTTATCATCATCACTGTCATGTGCCACATACATTCTTTCTACATTAAACACATGGGAGCCAATATGGACAGCTGAAAAAGTATTTAACCCATTCCCACACAATAAAATTTCAGACTAAATTGAATAAAGTTGCAGACAACAATTTCAAGCTAAAGAATTTTTTTTCAACCTTTTTGGATGAAAAGATTGTGGATAATGAAGAAATTGCTTGTTAAAAGTAATTTCATCATTTTCCATAAAGTTTTCCCAAGCTTTTGTCTTTAGAATAATACAAAAGCATGTTGTGTGGTAATGGGTTTACAGAAACAAATGTTAGCTAATGTTTAACCCATTTCCACATCCAATCTTATTTGTTTAAGACCCCCCCAAAAAAGAGTTCAAGAAAATAATTTGAAATATGAAGAAACTGTTTATTACAAGTAATTTTTTCATCTTCCACATTGTTTGAAAGACAGGGATATTTATAATTCAATCAAATTGAAATTGTTATCTTAGAATTTGAACCAGTCTATTTTTGTGTGTGTGTGAGTCTTATAATGCACTAAAGATATTCATTCTATCATATTCTTGATTTTTCTAATACAAAGAAACTTGAAGATACTTTTCTTTTTGAAGGATTGATCTATTTTTCATTAAGTGACCAACAAATTCTCTAACACATTACAAGAAAACCAATGTTCCTTTGATCTTTAGCAGCAATCGTGACTGTCAATCAAGGAATCAATTGACCAATCAAATCATCCATTCAGCCTGAAATTCAGATTTGGCAACTAAACGTTGTAATTGCAGCTTGTTCAAGCTGTAGTTATGACGTTTTGGTCAGCTACTAAATATTTCACTTTCTTGTTACATGCAAATGGCTATGAATTTTTGCGTAATAACGCCATTTCAAATCAAAGAGGGGCTTCATGTCGGAGTCAGTGGGTGTGGCCAAAACAGGAAGTGAGTGGGGCCAGGTCTACAGGTTCTAGAGTTAGAGCCCAGAAACAAAAAAGTCTACACACAGACAAGTGGATGAACATTTTAATGGATGGTTTGAATGAAAGACTTGACAGTCAGACCAGGTGAAAGAATATACTCCCCTCTACTCCGTAGGTGGAGGTGTACCTAAGATATACCCTACTATAAAGATTCATATTCACAAGCTAAATGAAAATTCCGCAGGCTTTGAAACTATAAGCTGTAGTTATGGCGTTTAAGGTATCAACATAATTAGGAAAATGTTCTAAATAATTGTAGGTTAACACTCTGCTGCAAATCAATAAATTTTTGTTGTCAATTGTTTGGTAACAAAATACATATGCAAGTTTTAAAGATGTATAAAATAAACATACCTGTGTGTAAACAAATTGCATATGCTATATATCTATGGAATGTTATGTGTTTATCTAGCTGCCTTCTAAATGTTTTTGTGCAACACAGCTGGAAAAGAAATTACACTATTTTTCAGAAATTGAACCTGCTGTAAATAAAAGTGTTTTTATTAACAAAGATATCTAGATAAACACTGCTACACTGAAGAAAAGAGTTTTTTGAAGGCCTGTCAACTAACGAGGCTGAATTGAATGATTACACATTTAACACATCACCAGACAAAATCTTTGAATGTTTCAAATTCAAAGATGTCACAGAGATTTCTTTGTCTTTTGGGTTATAAATCATGTAGATAATAAGAAAATTACTTGTAACAACTAATTTCTTCATTTTCCACAATCTTGCACCTACAAAGAGTTCAGGGTTCTTTTTTGTCAGAAATTTTGTCCCTATGAGAGCAGAAACTCAAATTGCCAAGAGTAGCTGTCCAGGCTGCTCAATGTCTATGCTTCAAGTACATATAATTGGTTGGAAATGTAACACATAGGCTTATTATATGGGGTTTACATCCCACTCAACAATTAAGGTCAAATGAGAACCCTCCACAATGGCAACTCGACATTAACAATAATCATTTATGGTAATCATTTACCCATTCCCAAATGACTGATCAAAAGTGCAAGAGGTTACAGACAGCAAAACAGTCAGTCCAAATTGAAAAGAAAAGGTCATATGAGGTAGAAAACATTATGAGAAAAGAAGACACTGCATAAAACAAGCAATTTCTTCTTTTTTCACTATGTTTTCAATAGCTTTATTTCATTTCTAATAAATTTCGTTATTGCTTTATGCTCTTGGCTACAGATCAAGAAAACTTTATTGTCCTTTGCTACCTTAGTGAAATTGTCCTGTTGGATGGAAAATATAGGTCAGTGAATATGCCACCCCCCATTACTCTCCATACATAAGGAATATTACAACAGTGTGTTTTTCTATTTGTTGTTATTGTGGTCAAGAATCGTGTGTAGGTATTTTTTATTGGATGAGACTGAAGGTCGAATCCAATAAAAATTACCTACACACGTTTCGAGAACACGATAACAACACATAGAAAAACACACTGTTGTAATATTCCTTTTATTGTATTCCTTTAGGACATGGCATTAAGAAAATTCTCTTCCATGATTTAGTAATAACCAACTTTCCAGAAAAAAAAACTGAACGTCAATTGATACACAAAAAAGGAGTCAGTGTTTATCATTAACGGTACTCTACGAATTCGGTATTTGGTACACGCCGATTACTGATTTTTTTCCATAGAGTTGTATTAGATAGACATATTTTATTTCATATTTTTTATAAGTATATAATAAAAAGGTACACTGTACTTACTATATTCTAACTTCCACTTTATTGACTTGAATACACCTTATGGCATAATCACATTATCTACAGTTATTGTCACCTTTTTGAATTTCGAATTCGAACAACCAAATGGAATGACTCTAATATGCAATAGGTCAGTGTTGATATGCTTTTTGCCAATGAAAATTTGGTTAAGATTGTTCAAAACTGTTTTGATAAATCCTGTACAATGAAGGACTAAAATACACATTTATAGGCACATACATGTATATTAGGCTAAAACTGACATTGTTATTGCTTTGTAAAGGGGAGGTCAGTGTCAGGGAAGGTATATGATGATAAATGATGTTGTTCAAGGCTTACCTTTAAAGAGCCCCTCAAGAAGGAAATGAGATTTCTACAAACAGGGAGAAGAATCAGCATGCAGTTCAGATTCAAGCAGGCTGCACTGGCTCGAGCCCAGGGGAGCGCATCCTGAAATTAGTATAAATAAATGGGCTTTGTTGTAACACATTACCACTTCAGATGGCAAAATTTTACATGATTTTAAAAGAAGCTTTAATACTTCAGAGGGAATGTAAATTGAAATATTGGAGCCTACGTCTGACACATACCCCAAAACCAAAGGGCATGTGTTAAAATTAATATCTAATTGATGTTTTGCTGCTGTCAATCAAAGAATTAATTGACCAATCAAATCATTCAATTTTTTATCATTTGGTTGTGGGTAAAAAGTATTAAAAGAACTTAACCCTTTCTTTTACTGACATCCGCAATTGATCAATCAAGTTTTTCTCAAGAGTACTACATATTGATACACTCTAGAAAAAATGCTGGAAATATAAATTGCTTGATCTTTTTTCACAAAATTCTCTAACTTTTACTGCCCTTACTTTTGAATCGAAGTGTATTTCAAGTCTTTCTCAAGAGTCCTTCATATTGATACACTCTAGAAAAAAATGTTTGAAAATATAAATTGCTTGATCTTTTTTCCACAAAATTCTCTAATTTTTACTGCACTTACTTTTGAATCGAAGTGTTTTTCAAATCATAACCTGAAATTTCTTAAAATTTGGAATGGTCTAACAGGTTTTTTCTAAGAATCTAGTCATACTTATCTTTTAACCCTTTCCTGTTTTGCAAAATATTAGACCTTTGAAGGTTTTGCAGATGAAAATTTTTAAGTGGATTTAATTTAAAAATAAAAAACTAACCATTCAACAGGGTAGAAATTATTGTGGAAATAGAAGAAATTGCTTGTTTCAAGCAATATCTTCTTTTTCTACACTTTTTTTTTCTCATTTAAAAATTCTCAGGGACATAAAAACCAAGGATTGAATAGGAAAGGGTTGACACATTCCCACACAATTCTGTTTTTAAGCACCAGTGAGCTTTGAAAACATCATGGAAACTGAAGAAAATGCTTGTTTCAAGCAATTTCTTCATTAGCCACAATGCTTTTTACCTCCAAAAGAGAAAGATTTTTTAACATTTCATCAATTTGGAATTGTCCTCTGCAACATCTTTCAATTTGGACTAGTCTAGCATTATTTAGTTTTATGGGTTAAGGGTTTATTCAAAAGTAAAAGACCTACTCTAATCAAAGATTAAGGTCAAACATAAATCTGGGTTATTAAAGCCTTTCAATTTTTTTCAACAGTAGATTAAGTTCAACATGTGACTTATCCCATCACCACTCTATAACGCCTTTTGACACCCCTGTAAAGTAATTCTTTGGAAAACTTTGTGGAAAAGGAAAAAAGGATTGTTACAAGCCATTTCTCCTTTTCCAACAATGTTTTCTACCCTATTCAGTCATTGTTTTTCAAATTACAAGCACTTTGAAATGTTCTCTGTAACTTCTTCCAATTTGGACCAATCCAAAATTTGGTTGTGTTGGAATGGGTTAAGACATACTATAAAGAAAATAATGCAGAGTATGAATAAATTCATGGGTAAAGCATTTGTTACACTTACCCCAACAATGAGGCGTAAATAGTAGAAATCGGGTCCATTCTTGTATTTGAAGTATGCATACAGAAACATCCCTACATTTCCACCAACCCAAACAGCCTGGAAAAATAACACTCAGTTAGATAATAACCCCTTACAAAACTATCACTAATGTTTATGACCTACAGAAAATGAGATGGTTAAACCAGTTCCAGGACAATATCCCATTTGGAAATACAGAATTAGAAAGAGGATATTATGTAGCTGATAAAAATTAGGAAGGGAATACTGTCTATCCCAACAAAATGAAGAAGGGGTTTATGTCCAATTTGTCAAAAAGAGTGGAGGTGGATTTTGTCAGGAGAAGTAATTTTCCATTTACCATTTTAAAAGTTTAGCCAAAAATAGAAATTGCTTGTAACAAGCAATTTCTCCACTTCTTGTAATAATTTCCACTCCATTTGAATTATATTTTTATCTACAACACATTTTGAATTGTGGTCATCAATCTCTTTCAGTTTGGAATAATTCAACAAGATGTGTTTGTGAAACACAATGCCCCCATCCACAGGACTAAATGTTTGACCTTGGTAAGTGACCTTGACATTGACCTATCACATGACCTTGACATGAGGAAATGTGTATTATGAAGATGTATAATCATGCCAAATACGAGAATAGTATCTTGAATAGGCTGGTAGTTATTGGCAATGTTAAGTTTTTGGGTTAATTTTTGCAGACAGACTGAATGACAGACAGACAGATGGACAAAGGTAAAACAATATGCCTCCTATCTTTCCATGTGGGGGCATAAAAATTACTTTCTAGGAGAAACTACTTAAAAAAAGCTTTTTCCCTTTTCAAACAATATCTAATGCCCTTGAACATTCACATCATTGTATTTTGTATGCACCATTATTTTCTCTTCTAATGAGATTTTAGATATCTTAAAAGAAAAAAATGTTGTTACTCATTAAACATGTACTTGAGACGGCTCTGAATAACTTGACCTTTTCCTGCTGAATATTTATCCTCTTTTCACTATACATGTATTTTAAAATTTTGACGTAAATTGATGGAATTTGTGTTAAAGATTTTTCTCAATGGAACAAGGACAAGCAGGTAGTGTAGCCTAAAATCAGACTGCACGTCTGTGCAGGCTGATCTTGGTCTATACACCTGCCAAAGCTATTGTCAAAGCAGGAATATTCCAGTATTAGCATGGCAAGGGTTAAAACATAAATTTTTTGGAGAATTTTACTGTTTGCATGTAAGATCATATTTGTATTTGCTCTTTCCATTTGACTCAACAAAAGAGTGTACTAACCCTTTCCTGTTGAATCCCTGGTTTTGGGTCCCTATGATTCTATATTTGAGAAAACATTGTAGAAAAAGGAGAAATTTCCTTGTAACAATCAATTTCTTCTTTTTGCACAATACTTTCTACCCTACCGAATTGTTGGTTTCAAATGAAATGCACTTTACATTTTTGTCTTCAAAACATTTGAATTTGGACAGGTCTAAAAGTTTGAGAAATGGGAAAGGTCTAAATAAAGAACATTTTCTTAATCCATTAGCTTTCGGCAAAAAGTTAGACTGGTACATTAAAAAAAAGCTAAATTAGGCAGAATTAAACTATTCCCACAAAATGATGCCTTTTGATGCTCCTTAAGAAAAACAATTGGAAAAACAATGAGTAAAATGATAGAAGCAATTTCTTAATTTTCCACAATGTTTTCTGTCCAGAAAGTTGAAAAAAATCTAAAATTTCATAACCTAGCAAGTTGAAAAAAAACCTAACATTTCAATTTGGACTTGTCTTAAATTTTGCCATCTAGTAACAACTCACAACTAACCATCTTCTTAGAGCATTGCACATATTGGCAGATGCTACAGTAACAATGATAGATAAATGAATTCACACATATCACACAATCCTATTGGCGATTAAGCCTTCCTTTATCAGACAATGAAACTTGAGATCAGTCAAATTCATTCGAAAGAAGTTGCAGTTGATACTTTTAAGGTCTAGAAATATAACATGTTATTCTGTTGTGGACAAAAACATCATTGGAAATAACAATCAATTTCTCCATTTCCCAAAATTTTACACAAAGCTTCTATCTTGAGAGTCATAAAAGGCTGGATTGTGTTGGGATAGGTAAACACTGGTTTTACAGTACTTACCAGGGGTAGACACTAACTTTGCTTCAGTGGGATCCCATAGGAAAACCTACCTATTACTTAAGGGTTTCCTCCAGATAATCATGGATTCCTCCTTCATATACATCAACTCACTCACAAGCAATCTTGCCCTTACAAGCCCAACTTGAAAAAAAGTGTCGGAAAACATTGTTGAAAATGAAGAAATTGCTTGTTACACAATGTTTTCTAAAAAAAGAAAATCAGGAGCATTAGTTGATACATTAAGATCTATTGTACTTGAGAAATATTGAAGGATCCTGACAGAATCCATAGCCTGAGATTGATGGGGTCCCTACCAATTTTGAGGGATCCTGGCTACCAGGACACTGTTAATGTTGACGCCTACTTACTATAAGAATCCACCTTGGTATATCATTTAAAATCCTTGCCATGCTGTTGACTTGTTGATGTGGTGTAAGTAGAATATATAGCTAACCAATACAAGCTATTCCAGCTGTTTTCAACAAGTCAGTGTAAGTGAATATTCCTGAAAACAATGAAAAAAAAATATATATATAGGTAATAAAAGGAAACCAATATACATTACAAATAATAAATCATATCTATTTTCATAGAATATCATATATGTGGATTTCAGAGCTTTTACAAAATTTTAAAATTTTAAACATTCAAGAAATGTACAAGTTATGCTGCAAATTTCATAAAATTAGCAATTTTTTCTCTTTAAGATACCAGATCTAACTTTTCATCTTTCGTACAATGCTATGTGATGTTTAAGTCCTTTGGTAGATGAAAAAGATTTAGGCCCTTAAGGGGTAGTCAAGTCTGACTGTGGGCAAAGAAATATTAACCCTTGTCATGTGGTATAAATTACCTTACTAAATTGCTTTTAAATCAAAAGGCTGAAAGCACTGATAGAATTTGTCAAAAATAATTATTTCTTTTAGAAATCAACTTCATAAACAACTCTGGCAGGAAAAGTAAAAGCAGGAGGTATAGACTAAGATAAGCCTGCATATAAGTGCAGTCTGATCTTAGTCTAAATCTCTTGCCAAGACTGGAATATTCCGGGTCAGGGCTCAAGAAATTTGGAAATTTAAATCGGTCCGGGAATATCCCCCCCCCTAGCCGGTAAAAACGAACACCCCCCCCTTCCGCCGACAAAAACGAATACCCCCACCTTTTTTCACCTGTCCCGTACTTAAAGGGTTCATCATTTATTTAGTGTAGTTGCCTTCTTTTTCAAAAATGATGATTATAATCTTCAACGCGTGGAAGATGGTTGAAATCAATTCACAGATCTTACTTTCATTTTGTTTTTGAAAATCCCCCCCCTCCCTGAGGAACCGCCAATTTAATTATAGTATTTATATACTTTTTTATTTTCATAAGCTAGTTATCCAAAGTTCTGTGAATTTAACACAGTCATGTCGATTTTCTTTCAACACGAGCGTCTGTTGATGGAAAAACACAGCTGACATCACAAAAATGTCGGGTCAGTCCATTCTACCCCATGGGATGGCAGAGTCGTGACGTACATGTACATCAAAAAGACCAACGAGACAAACTTGAGTGGGGCGCTATTTTCCTAGAGTAGATTTTGTGCAGAAATCTTGGTCATCTATTTGTTGTAGTTGATTTCCAATTTATTATTCGGACTTTTTCCACCCCTGAAGTAAGATTTAATTTTATTGAAGGAACTAGCGATATTATTAAGCTGTCGTTTTCGTTTATATTTAAATTATCTGTATTCTGCGGATTTCCAATTATTGTTTGAATTATATCGGCTATGTTTCTTACCACGAATGAAAAACTATAGAATATACGTGACTTTTTTTACAAATTTCAAACCCAGTTTCACGCGCTTTCTTGTGATAAATTAATTTCATAAAAGCGTTGTGTAGAGCTATTGCGACTTTGTACGAACGGCAACTGAAGCCTGTTCATGTCTCGATTTATATTCGCATCCCATGTTATAGTAAAATAAATTAGTTTCATGAGTAACGGCAATCTAATTCGATGAGTATAAGATGTCCATTTTGATGAGACTTCGAACGAGTGTAAGTCAAACTGATTCTCTATTGCAAATAGTTTACAAAACTCGATACCCAAGATTTGGTCAAGCATGAAAATGCATATTATATCCACGTGTGATGGGCATTTGACAGGCTGTCGGGTAAACTAATTATCGATTTTTGGTGCTTGTTTATCTCTTAATCTGCAGGTGACGTGTGAAACCCTTCCATTATTTTGGTTTCAAACGAATTTTGATAGATGGTGGGCAAGTTTATCAATAGTTCAAAGTGAAATTTGATGAAAATTTCAAACCGATTTTGGTGTAATTTTTGGGATTCCAATCGGTCTGGCAATTAAAAATTCGGTCCAGACCAACAATTTATCGGATTTCCGGAGCTCTGTTCTGGGTTCAGCATGACAAGGGTTAAAACAAACTGAAGGTGGAGAATTTAGTCTGCTAAGTTCTTTAACCTATTCCATACAATCCCTTCTGTATAAACCCCTCAAGAATTATTGGGAATAATGAAGAAAATGCTTGTGCTACTATCCACAATTTTCCATCCAAAACGACGAAAAAATCTAAAACTCTATCAACTTGAATTGTCATCTTCAGCTAGCTGCAATATCGTAGCCCTCTTTCTGATGATCTGCTGGCGAAAGAGGGCTACGATATCGCAGCTAGTCTGCAGCTTATTTCAATTTGGACCAGTCTAAAATTTCGTTGTGTGGAAATGGGTTAAGTGTAAAAAGAAATAATTCCACGAAGGACAAGAGGACGTTTTGTTATCTTCCAACTAAAAATCTTATGTCAAGTATGATCAGAGCTCTGTATCCGGGAGGGCTGCACCATTGCGACGTATGACAACTGTTTTAATCGATACAATTGAAATACCGTAGTCTTTTCTTACCTAATTGTACATGTTCCTTTTAATCTGTTCTTTTATTTAACTTTACACAAGGATGGATGGATCAATCAGTTAAAAAATCGGTGGATTTCCTGGTTTGTTTACATGCGAAATCCACACTTCTCGGATGAGTAATGGTTCAAGGATAGAAACCAAGTTAATCCAACGACTCGCGGTGGCATGTTTTTAAAGTATAATACAAAAATACAAGCCCCCTTCTATAAATGCATGTGATAAATAATTAGAATTGCAAACAAGAGAAAGGTGAAATAAAATTAAATTTGACTAAAATAAAAAAAAAAAAAAAAAAAAAAATGATAGTAAATAAAGACACATAAAAGAAAGCATTTATAATTAGACCGTTTGGGTAACCGGGGATTTCAGGTAACTTCGGTAAATAGCAACTTCGGTAAATTGATATTACATTTTTGTATTTGATTTGTTTTTCATGTTAACCTTGTTAATACCTTTACGGCGTTGTTCTCGTCGTTTCAAAAAATTGCGCCGGGGTACAAAATCTTCTACATCAAGTAAATGCACATGTATTACTTAAGAAGTTTATTATTATTATTATTTTAATAAACATATATGTTCCGTAGACTGGTACCACTGTCGACTATAACAAAAAAGCTTAAGTCGACGGTGGTACCGGTCTAATGTGTTCCGTATAAAAGGATCGCCTACAACATATACTGTGGTAATGTCAGCCCGATTAGCTCAGTTGGTAGAGCACTTGACTTCAAACCTCAAGATCACGGGTTCGAGCCCTGGGCTGACCATATCAACTAACTTACTAATTGTCTTTCGGATGAGACGTTAAAACCGAGGCCCCGTGTGACGATGCTATCCATCGAGCACGTTAAAGAACCAGGCGGGACTCTCAGTAGTTTCGTCCTGTATCCTTGCACTATCCCCCGTAACAACTAACCGTCTTCTGGGGGCGTCGCTCATATGGGCATGTGCTACGGTAGCGACGATAAATAAACGGAAATACACACACATACTGTGGTAACCCTATATGCATATGTTTGTGATCTTGTTTGTGTTTCAATTACCGGTTGCTGCGTCTTCATCTTTGATCTGAGTCCATCTGTTTATATTGTTGTTGTTTTAGGGATGGGGGGTTGGTCGTGACTTTGCTGATTCGTTATGCGGGAAATATATTGTGTTCAGTAAAAAAAAGAAAAAAAAAAAAAAAAAAAAAAAAGAAAAAGAAACTTGGTGATAAAGCCACTTTGTGTATGAGTGCCTTAACTGACTCTTATCATGTTGATACATGGGTAGCATGTTGATATCATTACTGAAAAAAAGCTTCGGATAAGCCAACAAAACCGCTCTCCGGTCTTTCGGTCCTTTGATTCATATAGTAACAATTTTCTCTGTCCAATTATTAGATAAAATGGACCGGTTTCGCTTGAAATCACATTTATACACCATTAGCAAATTCTGCGATCACGAGATTGAGAGTACGAGTTAGAAAATCAACATGCTATAAACCAAAAGCTATGAGGAAATTGACCAATCGCGGCTGTCAACCAAGGAATCAACCGACCAATCAAATAATTTATTCAGCCCGGACCTGAGCTTTCAACTCCAACATTGGTCGCATTGTGTTAACCATTTTTGTTGGTTTTCGACTTAAAGTCGTTACTACAGCTTGTTCCTGTCGGAGTTAATGTTTGGGGCCTAGGGAGTCAGATTGCAGGGCTAGCAATTGGTCAATTATATACAGACGGATGTAACTACCGGGAACTCCTGGTTCTGTAGCGCGTGCTTGATGTATGGCATCGCCATACATGGGAATAGGGTTAACGTCTTGAATAAAACGGACAATTAATTTACATCAGCCTGGAGCTCGAACCTGCGATCTCTAGGTTCATTGAAGTCTAGCACTCTAGCAAGTGAGCTAATCTTACTAACAAAATTGATATTTACCCGATGTTAAAGTTACAGGTTTATAGACTGTTTCTACACATTAAAAGACAAAGTTTTACTAAATTACACCAACTTAAATTTTTCATCTGCAACAGACTTTAGTTTTGGCTATTGAAAGTGGCTCTAACTTACCATGTTTTCTCTTTAATGATAGGACTAAAATGAAAATATTTTTCATCCTTGAATATCCAATAAATATGCAGGACATGGGGGGTGTAGATTAAAAGACAAATAGCATTTTAGGTCATCGGACATTTTTCATCAAATCCGCTGTTGTCTTATTTATTCTTGCTGTTTACAGATGCCCTAGTTAGCCACACCAATAAAACTGACCAAAATGCTGGGGGTTAAGTTCAATATGGCAAACCCAGTTCAAAGTTCACGTCCTGTCTACATGAATGATTTGAGTGGTCAAACGATGTTTCGATTCACAATTGTGATCCGTAAATGCATGTGTAAATGTATGTGTTGACCGAAGATATCTAGATATTTTTAACCAATTATCAGGCGACACCATTTTAGACTGATCCAAATTGAAAGAAGTTACAGAGTTTGTGAAATGTAAAACTCGCGCTCTTTTTGATAGAAAACATTTTGAGAACCAATTTCTTCAATGTTCCAAAATTCAGTTTACTACAAGGATTTCCAAAAACGTTTTCTCTGGGGCCATAGAAAAACGGGATTGTGTGGGAATCGGTGAAGCGTATTAATTTTAATCTTGCCAAATACATGTATAACTGATGGCCTTAATCAAATAGCTTCGTTGCATCGTGGTTACAGCTCGGTTTCACGCGTTCGGTACAATGTCCTTTTGCGATATGCGGTTCGCTGACCCGCCCACTGACAGGAAGTTCCCCTTCGATATAATACGGCGGTAACCCGTTCCCACACAACAAAATTTTAGACCGGTCCAAATTGAAAGATGTTGCAGACGACAATTTCAAGTTGGATGAATTTAATTATTTTTGTCTTTTTTTGTAGAAAACATTGTGGATAATGAAGAAATTGCTTGATACAAGCAATTTCTTCATTATCCACAATGTTTTCCAAAGCTCTTTAATGGGGGGGGGGTTAAAAAGGAGGGCTTGAGTTGGAATGGGTTAACCCATTACCAGACAGAATTTGTTTTAGACTGGTTCAAATCGAAAGAAGTTGCAGACTTCAATTTCTTCATTTTACACAATATTTTCCTAATTGATTTTTTAAGGCCGTCAAAAAGTGTCATTCAGTGGGAATGGATTAAAATGCAAATTTTATGGTCGGTAACATGTAAGGAAACACTTAAACGGTTGGTTGTCGGCCTAAACGTTGTTATTACAGCTTTAGTAAGCTGTAGCTATGACGTTTAAGTCGCCAAACCAACAAAAATATTTTGACTTTAGTGTTGGCCATTGTCGGGGTTCAAAGTTTGATTCCTGTAATTTGAATGATTTGATTAGTCGTTTCATTCTTTGATTGACCGCCATATGTTCGTCGCATTCTTCGAGATAAACGCACTGTTATCGAAAATTCCTTTTCTCGAGAAGTTAAATGAGTCGAACGTCAACCTTCCTTGGTGCGACAAGATGATTTTGTAGATACAAATGATAAAAGTATAAATAAATAAAATAAAGACGGCAATAATGACAACAACAACAAACTATCATCTGCATATTTTTATACACCATTGTCTTGGAAATTATCTCACTATTCTTTATCCTTTTTCGAGAATGATAAAATGATGTACATGTTATTAACCCATTCCCAAACAGATAGAATTTAGACTGGTACAAATTGAAAGAAGTTGCAGACAACAATTTCAAGTCTGTGAAATTTAAAAAGTCTTTTTCTTTTCGATTAGAATACACTGTGAAAAATGAAGAAATTGCCATTTCTTCGTTTTCCACGATGTTTTCTAAAGCATTTATAGCTCACCTGAGCACGAAGTGATCGGTCATCGTCCGTCGTCCGTCCGTCCGTCTGTCCGTCCGTCCATCCGTCCGTTCATAATTACAAAAAAATCTTCTCCTCCTAAACTAACCATGGAATTTCAACAAAACTTTACAGAAATGATCCTTAGGTCATGCTCTTTCAAAATACTTCAAAGAATTGAAATCCACGAAGAACTCTGGTTGCCATGGTAACGGAGTGATAAAACTTAAAAAATCTTCTCCTCCAAAGCGGTAAGGCCTAAGGCTTTGATATTTAGTACAAATCATCATCTATTGACCCTCTACCAAAATACTTCAACAAATAAATGTATTCTGAAAAATAAGCCCTTTTCTGGGCGATCCCTGATTTTACATAGAAATAAAGAAGGAAATCTTTAAAATATTCTTCTCCCAAACCATTGGGCCTAAGGCTTTGATATTTGTTATACATCATCATCTATTGACCCTCTGTCAAAATACTTCAACAAATAAGTGTATTCTGAAAAATTAGCCCTTTTCTTTGTGATCCCTGATTTTACATAGAAATAAAGAAGGAAATCTTTAAAAATCTTCTTCTCCCAAACCATGAGGCCTAGAGCTTTGATATTTGGTGCAAATCATCATCTATTGACCCTCTACCAAAATACTTCAAAGAATTACCGTATTCTGAAAATTACCCCTCTTCTTGGCGATCCCTGATTTTACATAGAAATAAAGAAGGAAATCTTTAAAAATCATCTTCTCCCAAACCATATGGCATAAGGCTTTGATATTTGGTATACATCATCATATATTGACCTTCTACCAAAATACTTCAAAGAATTACCGTATTCTGAAAATTAGCCCTTTTCTTTGTGATCCCTGATTTTACAAAGGAATAAAGAAGGATTTCTTTGAAAATCTTCTTCTCCTAAACCATAAGACCTAGAGCTTTGATATTTGGTACATATCATCATATATTGACCCTCTACCAAAATTCTTCAAAGAATTACCATACTCTGAAAATTAGCCCTATTCTTTGCGATCCCTGATTTTACAAAGGAATAAAGAAGGAAATCTCTGAAAATCTTCTTCTCCCGAACCATAAATCCTAGAGCTTTGATATTTGATATTGACCATTGACCCTCTACCAAATTGCTTAAAAAATAGCCCTTTTCTGTTCTAATTTTAGTTAGGAGTAAATAATGATATCTTTGAAAACCTTCTTCTCCTAAACCATTAGGGCTAGAGCTTTTATACTTGGTATGTATTGATGTCTATACTTCAAAGCATTACCATATTCAGGAAACTAGTGCTATATGGTGGGATTATCAATATACCCAGGATTAAAAGAGAAATCCTTAAACATCTTCTCCAAAATAATTAGACAGAGAGCTTTGCTATTTTGTTTATATCATAAAGCCATGAACCATCATACTCAGGGGAGCGATTTAGGACCATCATGGTCGTCTTGTTTATTTAGGGGGCGTAAAAAAGTGGGATTGAGTGGGAATTGGTTACTGTATGTAGCACGTGACTACCAAAACCTCGTAACTACAGCTTTATATAAGCGAAAGCTACGAGTTTTTGTCCGCCCGCAAAACGATATCAATTTGTAAAGATAATCTATTTCTTTCTGAATTATTATGTAAAACGGATAAGGTTTACATATGGAGTGTTCTTTTTATCCCGGTGCAACGCCTTTAGGATTTCAATAGATGCTTTAGGTATCTCAGTGTTGATTTACATAACATTTGTGTGGATTTCAAGCGGGCTGTGCTAAACGCGGTGAAATGCTATGTTCATATAATATATGCCGCAACATGCAAATTAAGACCTTTTTTCGAAAGTGAGATTTTGTTTGTTTGAACGGGGTTTAACATCGCTTTTAAAAAAAAATTCAGTCATATCGCGGCGACTGGAGCACCTAACAATGAATTTCTAGTATATCTCGCACTAGTACCACCATTACATCCTTTCCTACCTGCAATCGCACTTAGGTTTACAATTATCCATCCATTGATGAGAGACAAACGCCGGAAAGTATATGTACCGCCGCCGGGGATCGAATCCATGACACCCTTTGATTCAAAAGTGGGTTAACTATGTATTCAGATCAGCCTGCGAGGACTGTGCCATAGATTATATCTTGTCGCATTTAATGTAGAAGTCTACTTTACTATTCATAGATGCATGTCAAATTGGGTTGATATCAGCTATATCAAATTCATATGTCCGAATAGAGACAGACTTGCTCCAGCGACCACCTCTATTAAGCGACTACTTTCATAAAGCGACCAGCATCAGAATTCTTTTCTCCAAAGATATAAATCGGCACAGTGTTCTTTATTTATGTTTACCCTATCGACCACTCCTTGTTTGTCTATAAACTAGTAAATATATAATGTTCTTTATTTTTTATGAGTCAACATTTTTACATCTGACACTTTTTCTTATTTCTTTAAGTTCATTTTGTGTGCACTTTATTCGGCCAGTCCTTGTTTGTCCCTGTATTCGCGCGATTTCCTTATTCGGCTTTAGAACCGTAAATAATCCTAAGTAAAAAGGACCAAGCTGTGAGCTAGATGACACTTGTTGAAGGTTTGATGTGTTATAAATTTGAACTTGTAAATAACGACATAATAAAGCGTAATTATTCAGTAAATAAGTAGAAACCGGAAGTTGATATGTTTACATTCTAATTTTCAAAACCTTCTATTTTCGTCTTGATCTTTTTGATTTTTTTTGAGTAAAAGCTGTACATTCCACAATAATCGCGTTTGCTTGATGCCTACGATCCCCCTTAATCGCTCTAGAATGTTTTAAAGCACTTGGCGGCGAGATTATTGTAAAAAAAAGCATTTGCGACCTGAGCCATATTTGTAAACATTGCCTGTTTATGGTCTCATGACTACCACATGTCACTTTAGATCACTTAATTACCAAAAATGGGACGGCGAATCACAAAAATCAAATTACTGCACTGATTATTACATAATTTTTCAATAATTTAAATCAAACTAAAGCATGTTAAGAAGTCTCTAAACGAATGTTCATAACATCCTTTACATGTGCCATATTAATGTCTTCGGCTACAACTAACTGATTGTCCGTGGCAAGTAACCCGAGGTGTATTCATAGCTAAGAGATCACGTGATATGTGTTATCAAGAAACCCGAAATGAAATGGTATTGTGTTCATTGGTTTTGTTAAATCTAAGTTGGAATTGCTCCGCATTCGAACTTAAAAATCAAAACAATAACCAAACAAAATTCAAAATTGATTATAATAATAAGAACATTTTCTGAGGTAAAAATTGCTCTGCCTACAACTGGCGCTAGTCAATCAACAATGACTAAAAAAACAGAGAGTACTACTGATGCGCCAAATACTTCTTCGGCATGTAGTACTGAAAACTAAGCTTAAGAATCATTAGCTTGATGACAATTATAACCAAGAAATATTCGTAATTTACCAATCGCGGCTGTCAGTCAAGGATTCAACCGGACGAATCAAACCACTTACTACGCCCTAACCTGAGCTTTCAATTCTAACATTGACCACAATTTTTGTTAAACCTTTTGTGTTGGTTTGGCGACTTAAACACTGTAAATACAGCTTATTCAAGCTTTAGTTACGACGTTTAAGTCACCAACCAACCATTCTCCTTTTTTATTACATGTTACTTGAAATAAAGTTTGCAAAATAACGCCATTAAAAATCGAAGTGAACTTCCTGTTGGAGTTAATAGATGGGACCTAGGGAGTCAGAGGGCGGGGCCAGCAATTGGTCAATTATATACGGACGGACGTAACTACCGGAAACTGCTGGTTCTGTAGCGTGTGCTTGATGAATAGCGTCGCCGTACATGGCCTAGGTTTAACGAGGAAACAAAAAGGACAATTAATTTGCATCAACCCGCGATCTTTAGATTCAGTGAAGTCGAGTGCTCTTACAAGTGATCTAATCTTACGATTTCCCCGAAGTTAAAATTACAGACTGTTTCTACACATGAAAGTTTTTCTAAATGGCATCAACTTGAAATTGTCATCTGCAACAGACTTCAGTTTTGAATATTGAAAGTGGCTATAAACTTACCACGTTTTCTCTGTTATGATTGGGCTTAAATGAAAATGTTTTTCATCCTTGAATGCTCATTAATGTGCAGGACATAAGCAACGGGTGGGTGGGTGGGGATGAATAAATAGACAAATTGCATTTTAGGTCATTGGACACTTTTCGTCAAATCCGCTGTTGTCTTATTTACTCTTGTTGTTTACAGGTGCCCTAGTTAGCCACACCATTAGAACTGGCCTTAATGCTAGGGGTTATGTTCAATATGGCAAAACCAGACCCGTAAAAAGGCAGATATTTAAAAGAGATTACAAAATAGGCGAATCGTTGGTTTGCGACCTTATGGTCTTAACTAAAATTTGAACAAGTCGCCGAACCATAAAAAAAAAACGCTTAACAAAAATGTCAGAGTTCAAAGTTCACGTCCTACATGAATGATTTGAGTGGTCAAACGATGTTTCGATTCACAATGGCGATTCAAATTAAAAGGAGTTGCAGACGACAATTTAAAGCTTATTTAATTTTGATTTGTTTATTACTTTTATGGTAGATAATATGATGGATAATAAATAAATTGCTTGTAACAATCAAATTCTTCATTTTCCAAATGTTTTCCAAAGCTTTATTTCTTGGGGCTGCCTAAAAGCGTCATTGAAAGGAAATTGGATGATATGCTAATTCTATGGGTGGTAACATACAACAAAACAGTATAATGGTTGGTTGTCGTCATAAACTTCGTTACTTATTCAAGCTGTAGTTATGACAATTATTGCCGGCCAATGTCGGTGTTCAAAGATCAATCCCGGTCTAAATGATTGGTTAAATTGGTCGATTGATTCTTTGATTGACCGCCTGGATCCGCCAATTACGTCGAAACGGAATTAAATCAAGGCCTTGAAAGCGCTGAAAGCCTAAGATATATATACACGAAATATATAACCTGGGCAGAAAATGTTCGGTTTATCGGAGGCGTCACTTTGTATCCCCATTTACTGTCTATTATGCGCAGATCTGCCAATTTATGCTCTAACGGACATAACCTGCTACACAAAAAGTCGAATTTTCTTTTTTGCAGGTATCGTAACGAAATATAAATACATATGTATTCATGTATATATCGTTACATACATATTTTTATCCGATCAAAATTCTATGTAAGAATCTAATAAAGGGCCTCCCAATAATCATTCATGTGAATAAGGGTTGAATTCAGTTTAGTACTCTCTGAGAAGAAGATTTTCAAATTAAAAGTTGACGGACGGACCACGGAAACCATAGTATGACTTTCGGTCAGTGAAGCTAAAGAAAGATAGATGGATAGATGGGTGGATAGATAGATAGATAGATAAATAGATAGATACAAACATAGATAGAAATAGATATATAGATAGAAAGATAGATAAAGATAGATAGATAGAAAGATAAAAAGATAGATAGATAGATAGATAGATAGATAGATAGATAGATAGATAGATAGATAGATAGATAGATAGATAGATAGATAGATAGATAGATAGATAGATAGATAGAGAAAGAAAGAAAGATAGAAAGGTAGATAGATACGCAATCGTGCGTACAACCGACAGCTTGGCTTATTATCTATACAGCAACTTCGTCTAACCTGGCCATTTTAATACTGTAACTCAGAAATAAGTAATATTATTTCGGAATAAAACAAACACCTTATTTTTTCTTAACAACATGATATTATCAAACATGATTAATGATTGTCCAATATAGCATAAATCTTCAATATTTCTAACCATTCACACATTTTTTTTATTATTATTATTATTATTTTTTGTTTATAATTTTGTCAAATTCAGAACAGTCATATGAACGTAATGTATATTATTAATGAAATGAGTCAAATCTAGCCTTGGCCTTTTTTGCTTCTGAACCGAGGTCAATCCATCCTCACGAATGAAGTGATATCGAGATAAAAGTAGAACGTTCGCCGCCGATGTGTTCAATCAGGCCTATTAATAATTACTCGGGAGTTGTGCACTCCGTAGACTGGTGAACCTGTCCCATCTGCGCTGCTCTCCTTGTATCGTCAGATTAGGACAGGCTCGCCAGTCAATGTATTCCGTTGACTGGCGACCCTGTCCTAATCTGACGATACAATATCCAATATCGAAGCGCAGATGGGATAGCTTCACCAGTCTAAATCTGACGATACAAGCCAGAATCGGAGAGCAGCGTAGATGGGACAAGTTCATCAGTCTATGTACTCCGGTCCGATATACTTTTCATGCGACAGAAGATTGTATTAAATGTATTAGATATTTTCACTTTAACTCGGCGTGGGTTGAAATTTTACCATGTTAACTTAAGCTTCAGATTGCTACGCAGTCTAAAAGGCTAAAAATGTATATAAACAAAATAACTTTGTGATGAAAAGTTTCGTTTTTTTTTTCTGTAACACCCTTCGCGATAAGCGCGCGTTTAGCGAAATAATCCTTTTCTCGAATAGTTAGACAAATAGAACGTCAACCTCCCTCAGAACAATAAGATGAGTTTGTAGGTAAATAAAAATAAAAACGAAGAATTGGGGGAAAAAAGGAAATAAAACAACAACAAACTACTATCGACTTTTTTTTATACACTTTTGTCTTGAAGAATCCCTCTCGTCTTTGTCCGTTTGCGTGAATGATAAATTAATGTACATACTTTTAACCCAATCCCACACAGAAAAAATAGACTGGTCAAAATTGAACGATGTTGCAAACAATAATCTTAAGTTTGTGTAATTGAAAAAAAGTTTTTGTCTTATTGGGTAGAAAACATTGTGAAAAATGAAGAAATTGCTTGTTACAAGCAATTTCTTCATTTTCCACATTTTTTCTTAAGTTTATTCTTGAGGGACGTAAAGCGTGGGATTGTGTGGGAAAGGGTTAATATATGTTGCACGTGGGTGACCAAAATCTCGTACCTACAGCTTTATATCAGCTAAAGTTACATGGTTTCGGTCGCCCGCCGACGATATCATTATGCAAAGTTAATTTATTTCGTTGCTGAATTATTATGTAAAACGAAAAAGATTTGCCTATGGAGTTTTTTTTTCAATCAAAGTGCAACGCCTTAAAAATTTCAATAGATGTGCTGGGTATCCTTAATGTTGATTAACATAACAAATGTCTGAATTTCAAACGGATTGTGATAAACGCGGTGAAAGTCTGTCTTCATAACATACTCGTCTTTCACGCAAAATGAGATTTTTTTTTTTTTTTTTTTGCAATAGGAGATGAATATCTATCTAGATCAGCCTGCACGGACTGATCACGCTGACTGTAGTTGAAACCTGTCACATTTTATATAGAAGTTAACTTTACTATACATCTATCGGAATATCAAATTAGGTAGACCTTTGCTGTATCAAATTCATTGTATAGAGTATTTGCATTGTGGAGTTTTCCCAGATATCTGACAATGTCTTGTATTTAGGTTTGGAATAGGCCAATCGCGGATGGCAATCAAATAACCAGTCGACCAATGAAAACATTCAATGCGACCAGAAATAAGTGTCGAACTCCGACACTGGTCGCCATTTTCGTTAACGGGTTTTATTGGTTCGACGACTTATTCAAACTGTAGTTACGACGTTTAGGTCACCAAGACTGGTTAATTTGTAAAGTCACCATAAACCACTTACTTATAACAACTGTTTTGATATTTTCTAGCTTAACCTAAGTTTCAAGAGCTTTTCAGTTAAATCACGTCGTCTCTCCAACCAGTATAACCACGATATCCTATCATATACACCAGCTACTCATTCTACTTAGCCATTTCATGTTATTATTTGCCCTTTTGCGAGATAAAAATAATACTAACCAATGACTGAAAGGAATTGTCGGAAAGAGTATTAGTCAACAGGAGTTCGGACTTACAACTTAAGGATAAAGGGCTAAGCATTACCTCCTGGACTAATTGGTCCTGCATTAAGCGACTACACAAAATTACCTTTATTTAACAGAATAATCGTGACTTATACATATATTTTTTACATTCTAACAGAAGGGGTCTTATTTCAGTAACGCTTCGCTTTTCACGATATATTTTCAAACATTAAACATTCTGAACACAAAACTAATGTTTCTGCCATTATAACAGTGTATAATACAGGCCTATGATTAAACTGTTGGGAACCTAAGTGGGATAGCAGCTGGAGGCTAGGAAAGGATGTACTGGTAGTACTGGTGTGAGAAATACTAGGAAGCCATTGTTAGGTGCTCCAGCCGCCGCGATATGACTGAAATACTGTTAAAAGTGGCGTTAAACCCATTCAATATTCAATCCATTGATTTAACTGTTCTTCACACAAACCGGAAATCTATAAATGACTTGAAACTCGAAATTAGATTGACGTGGACGACAATATAAGCCTGACTGTTTAATTATGCGAATCAAAATTATTAACTTTAAATTTATGATTTGATGACAGAAAACTGGCAAAAATACAAAAGTAGATAAACAGATAAAATTGACGTGAAGGTAATGATAGGTCAAAAGTTATAATTCAATCTACATCAGGGAACGGATTTGTAGAATAAAAAATCAAATAATAATCAAATGTTCTTTAATAAAATGTGTATATTATTGTACACAATTAGAAATTAACGGCATTGTTTTCTCGGGGAGATATTCAAATTTGATAAGAAATACATCTCAACTTATGATAAAAGACGGGTTAACATTTATTAAGAAATCAAAAGGAATGTTCTTGTTTTCATTGAGGTCTATACCTAAAAACTTAATCACTCTGTATGGTTCACTTTCATACTGTAAGTTCTTACATTCACACCCAAAATGAAGAAAGAGCAATCCCCTCATTTCATAATTCAATGCAATCAAGTAAAACAAGGCAAATATTTTACTAGATTTCAGTAAAATTTTATAGATCAACTTTGTGCACAAGCATACAGAATAGTTGCATGATCATTTTTTCAGAGAAGTATGAATTTAAAATCAGCCAACCCAAACGCTTAGATCTTGATAGACGAAACTGAAATTAAATTATTACGTCAGTAATCTTCTAATATGTCTAAAGTTTTATAGTCTTCTGGTGCGTTGTCAGCCCGATTAGCTCAGTTGATAGGGTACTTGACTTCAAACCCCAAGATCATGGGTTCGAGCCCTGGGCTGACCATATTGACTAACAAACTAATTATCTCTCGGATGAGACGTTAAATCGAGGCCAGTGTAACATTGATGTCAACCTAGCACTCTCAGCAGTTTCGTCCGGTATCCTTGCACTTTCCGGGCCTCGTAACATCTGACCGTCTTCTAGGGGCGTAGCTCATAAGGGCATGTGCTACGGTAGCGACGATAAATAAACGGAATTACACACAGTGGTTCGAGAAAATGCTTTTTCACACTCACGGGTTATCGCGTGTTCTGAATGGCGGCTCAAGACAGTAAGAAATCGTTTAAAATTGTATTCAATTTTTAAATCACTATTACCTACTAGTATCAACAGTGGTCAAGTCGAACAAAGACAACGAGACATTTCATTTGTTTCTTGTACAAGCTATTTTGATATTGACAAAGTTAAAGTCAATCGTAAACACTCGCTAAAGACTAAGCAGCATTAAACAAATCCCTTATGTTGCTTTCCCCCCATTTTAACTAAATTTTTCGTAGAGTGCCCCTATCGTTTATTTAATGTAACTCCTTCGTTTCAACACTGTTTTCCTGAGACATTTTGGTGATTGTGTGGGAAAGGGTCGTTTCAGCTTTCGTCGTTTCAATAAAAGCCTAAGAGTATTCACGTGCACTATTGATATACATGTATTCGACATAAGAGAGTTGACCTTCTTCTGGCTGCTATACATGAAAACTGAATCTAAACTTCTGATCTTTAGATCTTACATATACGTAAGTGTTATGCCGTAACCAATTCAACGATGCACCGTTTTGCAGTATTTTTGATTTCTCCATATCGATTTCAAAGCCGTTTTTCTTCATGACGTCAATTACATATTGTAGAGGACGATTGTTGATATGTTGAAGGCCTCCCTGACCCGGAACAGCCCAACTCAGTATGATGCCTTCTTTTGCATGTCTAAATATATTGTCTAAATACGTAGCCTCGTATTTTTGTGGGATATGTTCAGCGACTTCTAGCGATATAACCCAGTCATATGCTGGTAATCCGTATTGGGGAACGCTTAAGTCAAGAAAGATAACTCTTCCTTCACTCGTCTGTTGACAAAATGGCGCTCCATCATAGGCGTCGTATCTCTTGACTTCCCCAAGTTTCAGAATCTCCCTCTTGTACACTCCTGGACCATCACCAAAACTCGCCACAGATTTGCCTTTCAGAAAGTTTGAGAGCACTGGTATAAGCTTTTTGTCTGTCGCATGTGAACCAGCAGTCTCAATGCTTGCACTTTTACACCAGCCGCCTTGCTCGTTTGTTTGCCCTTTGCTTTTCTGAAAAAAAAAATCACGTATACAGAAAAAGCACATCATTACACCAGGAAAATATAGTTCGTTTACAGAGAAAAATATATCATTAAAATTAGCCATAAATATGAACTCCGGCACTGGTTAACATATACAAGTACCGAACTTTAGGTCGCCAACCAGCCATAGTGTATAATGGATAGTGAAGACATTACTTGTATCAAGCAATTTCTTCATTTTTCTACATTTTTTTCTAAAACATTTTTTTTTTCTTTGGGGAGTCAAAAAGCGTCATTGTGTGGCAATCGGTAAAGAGAGACAACAAATACATTACGTTGTCTAAGATAAGTACATATTTCATTGCATCTACTTTCGACCAATACATGTGTATATCCGTTTATTTATCGTCGCTGCCGTAGCATATGCTTATATGAGCGACGCCCAAGGAGACTGTTAGATGTTACGGGGGATAGTGCAAGGATACAGGACGAAACTACCGCCTGTTTATTTACGCCTTCGGTGGATAGCACGGTCACACGAGGCCTCGGTTTAACGTCTCTTTCGAAAGACAATTAGTTTGTTAGTTGATATGTTCAGCCAAGGGATCGAACCCGTGTTTTTGACTAATACATTCACACGGAGGGTCTTTTGATAGCACCACTTAGCTACCACAGGAAGTTTCCCTTGGATATTAAACGGCGATTTTTTTAATCCATTCCCATCAGTGACGCTTTTAGACGCCCCCAGGGAAACAGGCTTTAGCAAACATTGTGGAAAATGAAGGAAATGCTTAAATCAAGCAATTTCGTCATTTCCCACAATGTTTTCTATCCAGAAAGTTGAAAAGAAAATATTCATCAACTTTATATTGTCGTCTGCTACTTCTTTCAATTCGGACCAGTCTAAAATTCTACTGTTTGGGAGTGGGTTAAAGTAACAAATAACAAAACACTAAAATGGTTAGCTGACGACCTGGACGGTACAGCTTGACCACCCGTGTTAATACCGTAATGTGACAACTACTGTCGTGAGTTCTCGCTATAGAAGTTGTAACATATTAAGTCGATGGCAAAATGATGGATCGCTGGTTACGTCCACTTAACTCCGTCAGGAAGGTCAAGCTCGCTTTAGATATTTAACGGCGTTATTATTCAAAAACCACGTTTTAAACGTTTCCTGTTTAATCCCTGCCTCTTACGTCCCCGTGTTTTTTAAACTGAAATTTTACAAAACTGGAAAGGGTTTAAATGTGTTCTTTGAATAAATTTGTTTTTTTTTTTACTAGGACGAATCTCAAGGTCAGTCTGTCAGATCATGGGATATTTTGAGTGATTTGAATTAAGGTATGGAATGTTTTGAACGATAAAAGATAACCATTTGAAATACATTAATAGAATGATAAATGATGAAAGAGAGAATTTGAATGAAATTAACCTAATTACCACACAACTCCGCATATTCACGTACCCTAGAAAAAAGATTTGGAAAATATTGTGGAAAAATGAAGAAGTTGTTTGTCCACAATTTTTCCTACCCTAAGAAAGCACCCAATTAGAATTGTCGCCTGCAACTTCATTAAATTTGGACAAGTCTAAAATGTTATCGTGTGGTAATGGGTTAGATATGGCGTACGTCGATTTTATAACGTTCTGTTTTGCCTTTCGGCAAAAGTTGTCTCTGAAAATTTGACAATAGTCTTATATTTTAGAATGAGAAATCGATTTGGAGGAGCTAGTGGTTTCAGTGCTCTGATATTTAACCCTTTTGATGCTGAACCCAGAATATTATTCTCTTTGCAGGAGGTATAGACAAAGATCAGCCTGCACATATGTGCAGTCTGATCTTAGACTACACCACCTAATTATCCACGTCAAGCCAGAATTGTTTATGAAATCAATTTTCAAAAGAATGTTTACCTATAATAAGTACTTTCTTTACTTTCATCCCTGTGATTTAATACAATTTCTAACGAGGATTTTATTTAGCATGACAAGGGTTACGGAGCAGTCACCCTAGATATGCATTTACCTCACATTGTAACTGTCCTACTTGCATCCTCATTTCATTGAGTAACTTTGAAATCTCGTTACGCTGCTCTAACGTTTTGTGCAACTCCTCCTTTAGACTTGATGTTTCCTCCAAAGTCTGCCCTGATGTCTTAGAGTTTTCCGCATTTTTCATCGACTCCAAACTTTTCACTGACATGTTAATGGAACTTGTCCAGTGGAGAAGCACGGATACCATTATCAAGAGGAAAATCGCTGTCAGTACTCTCACAGTTTTGCCTCGCTCCATCGTCCAGACCGTAACTCTTGGTGTTCCTAGTTAGATATAAATGACGGATCGATGTGTCAATCAAAAAATCAATCGACCAATCATTTGGAACTCTGAACTCCGACATTGGCCGACATTTATTTGAAGCAATTTTGTTGGTTAGGCGAATTAAACGTCGTAATTACACCATTCAGGCGTAGTTGCGACGTTTAGATCGTAAACCAACCGTTTTACTTTTTTACTAACATGGCTCTGGCTATAACTTTAATCAAAGTAACGCTGATGATATCTAAGCGGAACTACCAGACGGTAGTTTACATGTGCGAGAAGTGCAGACACCGATCAACATGCACAGCCACTTAGGATATTTAGAGTATTCCCTGATCTTTTACAGAACCTTTGAGACGCTAAATACATACAGAGCGCATATAAAACAACAACAACAACAAAAAAGGTAAACAAGAATGGCGGCCAATGTCGTAGTTCAAAACTCATTTCGGATCTAAATAAATGATTTCATTAGTTGCCGGGTTATTTCATTCAAAGTCGCAATTGGTCAACTTCAGAGAAAGAAGAGAGTCCATACGCACTGTCCATATTTCACGATGTACCAAGCAATTTCAACATTTTACAAAATGTTTTCTATACAGAAAGTTGAAAAAATCTAAAATTGTAATTCCTTTTAATTGTCGTCTGCAACTCCCTTAATTTGGAAGAGTCTAAAACTCTGTTGTGTGGTAATGAGTTAATTAAGTTTCGTCATAAAGGCAACATTTACATTTGCGGTTGCCAATATTTTTAGAGTGACCTGTTATACGTAAACCAAACCTTAAAACCTATCACTGGAAAGATTGGCATCCGATATCTTTGAACAAGAACGATTTTAAAACAAAAACAAAGCAACACAAAAAAGTATATTGATTGCAAGTAACCACTCACCACACAACATCCAACGAAAAGAGCGTTAAGCTTTGACCTGATCAGGTTGTGTAATCTGATCTGGTTTCCAGCTTAGTCGTTTTGATTGCTTGGTTGATTGACTCATATTTTGACTAGCCAAATTTCAAAGCAGTTGCAAAAGGCAATTTCAGTTTGATATTCATGGACAGAAAACAATGTCGATTATGAAGAAATCGCTTTTAAAAAAGCAATTTCTTTATCTCCTCATTGTTTTGCTGAACTGTTTTCTTGACAGGCGTAAATAATGGGATGGTATTGGTATAGGTTAAGGAAGTATCAACGCTCAAAGTAATACCTGTTTATCGCCAGAAAAAGAAAAAGTCTTTAAAAATCACAAATCCACGTTAACATTAATTTGAATATTCCGAATGAATATTTTTACTTTTACATGGATAGAATGATATCACCATACAATTTCACCCATTCAATTGAAGTTACAGGATGTTTAGCGAATCCATTTGCTTATTTGTGTCCTGTCATGCGAAAAGATATCTCCTGCGTGGTTCGAAAGGAATCGACTCTGGTCATATTGCGCGGAGGGTTTTCTTAATGTATAGAAGCAGGATTCTGCCTTATTGTTTTAATTTCGGAAAAGTGACCCCTTGTTGTGCCTCTGAATCAGTTGTTCCTCGGCAAAAGATGTCTAAGTGAGCAAGTGGATGTTTATTAATCCTTTTCCCGTTTTGCAAAATTTTAGACCTGTCCAAATTCAAAGCTTTTGCAGACGAGAATTAAAAGTGGATTCAATCTGAAAAATAGCCACTTATTTGGGTAGAAAAAATTGTGGAAAAAGAGAAATTGCTTGTCACAAGCAATTTCTTCTTTTTCTACAAAGTTTTCTAAATAATGAAATCACAGGGACGTAAAAATCAGGTATCGAACAAGAAAGGACCGATGAAGTTTTATATAGGCTTTAGATGGTTACTGGTAAACAGAGATTTTGACAGGTTGTAGTTCTTTTGCTATTCTGAAAGAGGTTCAAATTTGCTAAACAGTTGGCCGATCCCTTGTTCTGCCCACCGACTCCCCTTGTCCCGCCCACTGGCTCTGGTTGATTCTCTGATTGACAGTCGCGATTGGTCAATTGAGAGAAGATGTCAATCATTTGAAAGAAACCCATCTTTGTTTCTTCTAGGCACGACGCCACCCCCCCCCTTACATCCATGGCTCCTTTTCTGGGGACCTATGTATGATGGTTTACTAAATCCAATTCCAATTATTTACCTTTTCCGAATTGACTTATTTACTGTTACTTTTATTTTGCATGTGAGTTTTTCAGATATATATGTCTACGGTGGCCTGATTCTAATTACAAACGACGTAACCAAAGATTGTTCAGTCGGTGCTATTCTTCCCAAGCATAATACTATGGCGTTGTTTACATCAAAAGAAATATTACCAATAACCAAGTTTCGACCGCTATTACTGTTCATGAGTCGGTCAACTTTTTATGCACAAAGTTGCTGTCAAACTAACGAAAAAATGATCGTTTAGTACACTTTTTCCCGAAAGTTATGAAGGACTGATTCGATTGCAATCATAAATTATTACAAAAACTCTCGCCTCATGCTATTTTGTTAGGAGCCATTAGAATCGTCTCACTGAGAGGATTCTAATGAGTTTCTATAACGCAGGATTAAGTTGTGATTTTGATTTTTAGCAAAATGCCCACTTGTTAAGAGTTATTGCCTTTGAAAAATGGATTCCGTTTATAGTCTCTTAATTTAACCCATTACAACTCAATCCCTCCTTTTTACGCCCCTCAAGAAAAAAGCTTTTGAAAACATTTTGGAAAATGAAGAAATTGCTTGTATCAAGCAATTTCTTCATTATCCACAATGTTTTCTACCTTAAATTACGAAAAAATTCAGAATTCTATCAATTTGAAATTGTCGTCTGCAGCTTCTTTGAATTTAGACTAGTCTAAAATTCCACTGTGTTGGAATGGGTTAAAAGACGTGAACGCTTAGTCCATTCCCACTTGATGACGCCTTAAGACGCCCCCAAGAATCAAAGTTTTGGAAAAAATTGCGAAACTCCTCGTTCAAATCTACGAAATAATTATCGGATGTACATCGTAGTAGGCTACTATTTTAAAAATTCACAGCAAACTTCCAAACTGGCGATACCCGTCATGCAATTAAAGCATATTCGGTAAAATGCATCAAGAAGCCGTGTGTACACTCTTTCTAGCTTCAAAGGAAACTTGATACCAAAGCAAAATAGGGAAAAACATGCAACATCAAAATGAAATTTAGGTTCTTCAGCGATTTTGAGACTTCGGAACCATCTGGGTTTTACCGAGATTACGTACTACGTTTTCCTACACTGTTTTCGGCTAACAGAATGAACCGTGTTTTTACATACTACTCCGCCTCATATACGTCCGAGGTCTATTCCTAAAGTTTACGGAATTGCATTTAAGAGATGAAGAGAATATTTTTTGTTTTCATGGAGGTATGAACCGAAAAAGCTAATCACACCGTATGAATACGCGAAGCGGATTCATACATTGTGTGATTAGGTTTTTCGGTTCTTACCTCCATGAAAACAAAAAATATTCTCTTCATTTCTTATAATTTAATAGTATCGAGCGAAAAAAGCAAAAAAAAAAAAAAAAAAAAAAAGAAAATACGTCTTTTGATACCTTTTTGTATGGGACTATTTTGTGTGGAAGCATACAAAATCACTGCATGCTCAAAATTTTGTTCATGGACGTATGAATTCAATTTTTCGACCAATCACAACGCTTGTTTTTGATAGACGAAACTAACAATAAGATTATATAAAGATATAGTCTTAGATGACGTCATTTTCATTTTGTATATGGCGTCATAATACGAATAAACGTTATCAGATTGGAAAATAAGAAGGGAAATCATTGTAGAAATGTAGATTTATTATTATTATTTTCATCTTACTGTTTTAATAAAAATGTAGGTACGTAATAAATGGAATTCTAAATTACGATAGAGATACAACATCTTGTACATTGTATTTGCTTTCGGCTGCGGAGCATAATTTAAAATTCCTCTCGACCTTTGGTCCCGTGAAATCTCAAAGTTTTCCTCCGCAGCTCGAGGCAAATATAAAATGTTGTATCACTATTGTAACATGATATTGCCTATATATCTCACCTGTTGCGTAATGTATATGTTCTTGGAGAGATGTGGGTGCTGATTATCACATAATGATGCTTTTTGACGCGCCGAAGAAATATCATCATTGAAAACATTGTTCGAAAAGGAGATATTGCTTGTGACAAGCATTTTCTCCTTTTACCACAGTTTTTTTCTTTCTTATTCGGCACTTATTTTCCAATTCTATGGCAATTAAAAATGTCGTTTGCAATTCCTTTTAAATTGGACCGGTGTAAAATTTTGACGTCTGGTAATGGGTTAAAATCAGTCATCATATAGTAGTGAATCACAAAACTATCTTTCCGATCTTAAGTCGTTTTAACACTAGTTATATATGTATGGATTTATTGAGTAAGTCCGATCTTAGAAAAAATTTCGATTCGTCTAATTTTATGAATATCAGATTTTAAAATATTTTCAAAACACATCGATAGTCAGACTTTGTAGAGACCTCAGCAAAACATGTACATCAATTGTGCATATTGAATTTTAATGATACTTCTGTGACGGACCCAAGATTTGTCTCCCATTGAACGATGTAACTTTGCTTTATTTCTGATTGATTGATTACCCGCGACTGTCAATCAAATAATCAGTCGACCAATGAAATCATTCATTTAGACCAGAAATGAGTATTGAACTCCAACATTGGCTGCCATTATGTGAACCTTTTTTGTTTGTTTGGCGACTTAAAACTCGTAACTAAAGCTTATTCAAGCTGTAGTTACGACGTTTAGGTCACCGGCCAACTATGCTACCTTTTTGTACCATGATACTGACCATTAATTTCGCAATATAATGCCGTTAAATATCGAAGCGAAGCTTCCAGTTGCAGTCAATAGGAAGAGCCAAAGGAGTAAGTGGGCGGGACCAGCGAATGTTCAATTGCTGTAACTCGGTTACTATCTCATGTAGGACCATAAAACGTCAAACAAGGGTTTACCATGATCAAATAGGTGCCCTTCAGAGAAACGATCACATTATTCAAAGGTCAAGGCCACAGATGTAAGTTATTTCTTTTTTAAGCCGTTTTGTGATTCTACTTGATAGCTATTTGACCGATGAACATTATTGTTGATCAAAGGAAGGCTTTTCTATTTGTAAAAAATCTCTTCTTCCAGAAGGAGGCATAGACATGCCCCTATAATAGTGGATGGTTAACCAATTTGATACCATATTGATGTTTCAAACTCAAACAAAATCTTCCACATCTTGTGATATTACAATTGTTTCTTAACCCTTGTATTGCTGAACCCGGAATACTCTTGTTTTGACAGGAGGTCAGGAGGTCTAATTATATCTTAAATTGTAAACATGACTTTATGTGCCATGCCTCCATTATACAGGACCACAATGGAAATAAGAGGTTTTAGCTTTCCTCTTTTTTGTGTTATCCTTGGTACTGGAGCGCATAACATGTTTTTTTTTAAGTAAAATTGTGTGTAATGATGTTTTATTATGCCATGTTCTGTACTCTTTTACCTAAATCAACTTATTATTACTATTATTGGTATATACAAAGATCAGCCTGCACATTTATGCAGTCTGATCTTTGTCCACATCACCTATTTGTCCCCTTTAAGCCAAAATTGCCCATAAAATTAATTTTCAAAAGAAACATTAATTCATGATCAAACCAGCCAGTACTTTCAGCCCTTTGATTTTGATGGAATTCTGATTAAGCTATATATTCAGCTCGACAAGTGGTCGGGTGTTATTGTTTTATTTTGATAAACATGTAATACCGGATAAAAAGAGAAACCTATGATTTGTGGTGGATGCTTTATTACAAAATGACTAGTCATTTACATTTATTTGTAACCCCCAGTTAATTAACTATTTACAAGTTACATTGACAAGTTTATTTTTCTTGTAGATTTATTTAGTCTTAACCCTATTCCAAACGACAAAAAATAATATTGGTTAAATTTGAAAGATGTTGCAGATGACAAATTGAAACTTATAAGAGTCGAAAAACAAGAAAAGCATTAAGTAGAAACATTGTAGGGAAAAAAGAAACTGTTATTACAAGCAATTTCTTCTTTTCCTGGAACGTTTTCTCTATTATAAAATCATGTGACCGTGAAAACAAGTGACTGTAATGGAAATGGTTAAATTGTTCCATATTCTATTCTGTTGAGGTTTATTTTTCATCTGTTAAGTCATCCATTTATATAATAAACAATGTCAATGCCACTCACCTTGATATTTATTTGATTTGCTTAAATGGGCTTTAACACCACTCTTAAAAGTATTTCAGTCTTATCGCGAAGGCTAGAGCACTTCACCATGGATACCTGGTATTTCTGACACCAGTACTACCACTTCATCCATTCAGAGTCTCCAGCTTAGGAATACGATTATCCGTCCATTGGTGAGGGACAAATATCGGAAAGGATATTCGCCGCGACCGGGAATCGAAGCCTGGACCAAGGCGCTACCACCTGCGCTATGGCCGCAGTCAATATCTAGTTTTAATAAAATATTTATTTAGTCGCACGCGAATGCAAATTTAAAATCGAACGTCTCCTAACCACAGACCTACAAAATGTAAGCAATTGGTTAGTTGATAACAAACTATCCCTGCACCTTGGAAAAACAGAAACAATCATGTTCGGTTCAAAACAAAGATTAAAGAGGAACTCCAAACTTGATATTTTTTTAAATGGCGTACGTCTTCAAGCGACTGGGTCTGTCAAGTATTTAGGTGTTATATTAGATCAATCCTTAAGCTTTGAATCTATGGTATCAAACATTATCAATAAATTAAATACCAGGCTCAAATTTTTGCACAGAAAAAATAAATCTCTTTCTTTTCATTTTAAAAAACTTCAAGTAATGTCACTTTTGCAATGTCATTTTGATTACGCCTGTTCTGTCTGGTATTATAGTATCCCTGAGAAACTCAAACATAGGCTTCATGTAATAAGATAATTGGGTTTGTTTTAAACTTAGATAGTCGCAAGCATATCACCTCAGATCATTTTGAGAAATTAAATTGGTCACCTTTCGAGAAAAGAGTGAACCAAATAATTTTATGTCATGTTTTTAGAATTTTTAAAAGACATCCCCTTACTACTTGGAAGAACATTTTGTATTAGCAGATTCCTGTCACAGTCATTTCACAAGGTTCAGTTCAGTGTCTTGTTTCAAAATTCCAAAAGTTAAGGGCTTTAGCATAAAATCTTTTGCCTATAAGGGTTGCTCGTTGTGGAATTACCATTACAGATTAAACGAATTAAATAACTATTAAATCCAAATGTGTTTAAACAGATGGTAAAGAAATATTTTCTTGATATTTCCTAAAAACAATGTGATATTTTAATGTTGTAACTGCTATGTCTGTGATATTTTTTTGCCTTACTATATTCGCTGTCAGATGGAAGTAAACTTTCTGTGTGCCATGCTGGGACATGTCTGTTTATCTATGGACAACAATGGAAAAAAGGAAATTATCATTTCCTTTTTTGTGCTATCCATGATAAATGAAAACATGCCCCAGTACAAGAATCATAAATATAGTTAGAAATGTTAAGTGCCAAATAGCTAAATCATGATTTTTATTTATTACAAATCTTACATCCTTTTTTTATTATTTTTAATCATATCTCATTTCTTGTACTATGTACTATGTACTATGTACTATGTACTATGTACTATCTATCTATCTATCTATCTATCTATCTATCTATCTATCTATCTATCTATCTATCTATCTATCTATCTATCTATCTATCTATCTATCTATCTATCTATCTATCTATCTATCTATCTATCTATCTATCTATCTATCTATCTATCTATCTTTCTATCTTTCTATCTATCTATCTATCTATCTATCTATCTATCTATCTATCTATCTATCTATCTATCTATCTATCTATCTATCTATCTATCTATCTATCTATCTATCTATCTATCTATCTATCTATCTATCTATCTATCTAATTGTCTATCTATCTATCTATCTATTTAATTGACAAATTATTATTCGTTCAGTCATTAGTACTATTTTAGAGTGAGATTTGGTTTTTCCATACGGAATGGTATCAAATGCCTTACTAAGGTCATGGAAGCTTTGATGGCGTCAGTGTCATTTGAAATTGACGGAGCGCGACTGTTAATTAATCAATCGATCTACCAATCAAATCGTTCATTTAGACTGGGAGTGAACTTTTAACTCCAACATTTATGTTAATTTTGTTTGAATGGGGTTTTACGCCGCTTTCAACAATCTTTCAATTATATCGCGGGGCTCGAGCACCTAACAATGGAATCCTGGTATTTCTCATACCAGTTCTACCATTACACCCTTTCCTAGCCTCCAGCTGCTATCCCACATAGGTCTACGATTATCGACCCATTGGTGAGAGACATATTGCCGAAAAGGATGAGTGCCGCCGTCGGGGATCGAACCCGGGACCTCTAGATTGACAGTCCGACGCGCTACCAAGATGTTAAGCATTTCTGTTAGTTTGGCGACTTATTTAAGCTGTAGCTACGACGTTTATATCGCAAACCAGCCTCTGTTCGTTACAATTTATCAGTCCATAAATTTTGCATAGATATGCTGTTTGCTACTGGAGGTAAGTGATCGTGGTCAGAGATCCTTTAGTTGTTGTCATGTATTCACATATTTACATAAGCCAGGGTAGATACATAGGGTATATTGCGTAATCATACAACATCTTGTATTTGCTTTGAACAGCGGAGACCTTTTTGAATTTCAGTTTTAGAGGAAAATAAAACTTTTCTCAGCAGCGGGAAGCAAATTCAAGATGCTGTATCGCTATCGTAACTTAATATTTCATTTATTACATGCCAGTCTGCTACTCTGCTAACTTAACTCTGCCAGTCGGCCAGTCTGCTACTCTGCCAACTTCATGAATATGTTGATGAATGAATTTTATAAAATATTTATAAAGGGTTAAAGCCCCGGCCCCCAGGCAAAAGTCTCCTTGTAAATGATGGTAATTGGTTTCATTGCGATATTGTATTTCTTCTAATATTTTTCTACTCCATTTTACGCTCGAAATGAAGAGAGAATCTTTTTATTTATCTAACCCGAGGGTTAACATTTTTTTGAAATAAGGCCACACTTTTTGTATTATATTTTATAACCTATTGGAAATTCATCTTCATGATTGACGGACAATACATAAGGATATTATCATACATAATAAAAGGCAATATAATCTCTCTCTCTCTCTCTCTCTCTCTCTCTCTCTCTCTCTCTCTCTCTCTCTCTCTCTCTCTCTCTCTCTCTCTCTCTCTCCCCCCTCTCTCTCATATCATCTGTGTGGTAGAATACTCGCATGTACGCGAGAGCCTCCTAGTTCGAACCTGGCTATACGCTTTATTTCTCTCTCTCTCTATCTAACTATCTATCTATCTATCTATCTATCTATCTATCTATCTATCTATCTATCTATCTATCTATCTATCTATCTATCTATCTATCTATCTATCTATCTATCTATCTATCTATCTATCTATCTATCTGTCTATCTGTCTATCTATCTATCTATCTATCTATCTATCTATCTATCTATCTATCTATCTATCTATCTATCTATCTATCTATCTATCTATCTATCTATCTTTCTATCTATCTATCTTTCTATCTTTCTATCTATCTATCTATCTATCTATCTATCTATCTATTTATCTATCTATCTCTCCCTCTCCTTCTCCCTCTCTCTCTCTTTCTCTCTTTCTCTCCTTTCTCTCTCTCTCTCCCTCTCCCTCTCTCTCTCCCTATCTATCTATCTATCTTTCTTTCTTTCTATCTATCTATCTATCTCTCCCTCTCTCTCCCTTTCTATCTATCTATCTATCTATCTATCTATCTATCTATCTGTCAATCAATTAATCAATCTAACTATCTATCTATCTATCTATCTATCTTTCTTTCTTTCTTTCTATCTATCGATCGATCGAATTATCGACCGGTCGATTTCTACGAGCGACTCACAGTCTTTAAGAAAACCCAAGTAAAGGAAATATACCTTCTACCATCAAGAAACACCCTCCTTAAACATCTGTCTTTGCCTTAGGAATGTTGGTTGTTTCAATTGCCGGATCGTCTGCCTTCTGGACTCCGATAGGCACTTCAACTTTATTAGCGGCGTACTTAGGCAAAGTGTAAGGCCAGAGCATGTAACAAAAGAGGAATAAATAAAATAGATAGAAAGAATAGATAAATATAATATTTCGGGCGACCTTGCAATCTTAAAGTCCGCTTAAAAAGTCAAACTCCCTATACTTCCCTTCAAAGATCAATCTGGAAAGTAATGACAAATTGAGTAAAATAGAAAATCCTTTACCATACAATCCTGCTGTATATCAATCGTCAGGTAAGTGTTTTGTGAAGTGAATGCAGGAAATAAAAAAATGTTCTTTTTGCGGCATTTCATTGTAATGTTTTGTGTTTGTTGTTGTTGTTTCCGTTAGGTCGTATGGACAGTGTACTGCGGGTTGACATTGGTCGAAACTCTCGAATAGAAATCGAACAGGCTAAAGAAGGAAGCTTCTACATGTTATCCGGTGGATTACTGGTATTTCTCAGTGGATTAACACTTGACAATATCATCGACAAACCAGTGAAAATATCAAAATTACTATTTCGGTACATATTACCCTGCTCTCGCTCATTTCGCAATATCGAACGTCATCTGTAATATATCGCATCAGTACTACCACTACATCCTCTCCTAGCCTGCTATCCCGCTCAAGTTAACGATTATCCATCTATTGGTGAGAGAAAAATGTCGGAAAGGACACAAAATAAGTATTCAATATTTATGTTGATGGGTGTGTCTGAGAACCCATATATGGAGATTTTATTACAACAAATAAAAAATCTGTCTTTGGGTATCTCTTGTCTCAATATTGCGTATCTCGATGAGGTCGGGATAATTACTTTCCCCGAAAGGTGTTAAGCAAGTAATAAGCTAATAGAATTTAATTGCTTAAAATTCCAAAGGCTTAATTATCTTTGCGGGAAATCCCGAAACGAGTACAGTGTCAATGATACATTGTTTAACCCATTCCCACACAATCCCTTATTTTTGTGCCCCTGAAGAGAAAAGCTATGGAAAACATTATGGAAAACAAAGATTTTTTTTGTATCAAGCAATTTCTTCACTGTCTACAATGTTTTACATCAACAAAGACGAAAAAAAAAAAAAAAATAAAATTACACCAACTTGAAAAATTGAAATTGCAGCTTCTTTCAATTTGGACCAGTCTAAAATTTTGTTGTCTGAAATTGGGTTTATAGTGAAAAAAATCCTGATTCCGACGAGAGAAAACTTCATTTGATTGCTTGCGTGAAATTTCCAACCATTACACATGTGCGCAAAGTAAAGACTCAAATCAGCCTGTGCATCCGCACAGTCTGATCAGAGTCTTCACTCTGCGCTCTGTAGATAGATACTGACACAAAGCTTCTTTAAACAATCAGCGAATGTTCTAATTGCCCCGAATGGCTGTCCAGGGTGCTCAATATGTGCGAGTCACGCACTTGCGAAATGGTTGGAAATGTCACGCACAGGCTCATTTACTTAAGCGTAAGGAGTTTCCCGCATGTATGATTACCCGGATCTACACATCCCCTATGACACTGAACACGTGGGTAAAGAGTTGGTTCGGTTGATCGATTAAGATGTTTTTATACGGGTACATGTACAAGGTCGAAGGCCTACAATGGAGCGAGCTACAAAGATAAAAATTCTGACTGCGACAATCGTCTTCATTACGATTGCAGGGTTCCTTCACTGGACAAGTTCCATCAACCTTTCCCTTGAAAAACTGGAGTCTTGGAAAGACGCGACAGTGTTTGGAATATCTCGAGCGACCAAAGAGGGATCGTTTAATTCGAACGAGGCATTTCAAAGAGTGCTAAAACAACGTAACGAAATATCAAAGTTACTCAATGGAATACTAATGCAAGTTGGACAATTACAATGCGAGGTAATTTATATTTTTAAATATCTCCTTTTTCTAAAACCCACTCCCACACAATCCCGCTTTTTTATGCACCTCAAGAAAACAACTGGAATAACGTTGAAGAAAATGAAGAAATTAACCCTTTCCTGTACAATCCCTGATTTTTGCGTCTTTGTGATATCATACTTGAGAAAACATTGTGCGAAAAAAGAAGTTGTTTGCAACAAGCAATTTCTTCTTTTACCACAATATTTTTTATCATATAGGATGGTTACTTGTTGAATTTTACTTACTTTAAAATGTTGTCTGTTACACCAAGTCCGAAATTTTGAAAAAGAGTAAAGGGCTAAACACAAATAAAAGCAATTAAATCATCAATAGATGACACTATTTTAGACTTGTCCAAATTGAAAGAAGAAGCACACGACAAATTTAAGTTCAGTGATGTTATTTTAAATATCCTTTTCTTTCCGGTAAATATCAAATAATGCTGATTTAGAACTGCTAATGCTATGATAATGTAACAATATCATAATGTAAAAAAGATTAAATATGTAAGGTTTTGCTGGTTCGAGTCTTGGTCGCAGCGCTTACCACACGGGTTTGTCCTTCTGCAAGGCATTCAGACCTACAGCCTAGTTTTGATGATACTTCGTAAACACTTGAAGAGAAGTTTGACATGATTTCATGGTTTAAAAATTTGTGAATTTATCCTTGATTCGAGCGTATTGTGGATTATATTTCTTTTATGATGGAATATACAAAGTAGCCATGGTCCGAATTGGTTAAATCAATATCAACTTTCGTCATGCTAAAAAAATTTTGTTTAGAATTGTATTAAAATCAAAGGACTGAAATCACTGGAAGCACTAATTGCAGGTCAATATTTCATTTGAAAACTGGTTTTATAAACAATATTTGTTGAACAGGACAAGCAGATGGTGTAGATTAAGATCAGACTGCACATATGAGCAGGCTGATCCTTGTCTATCCCTTCTGTCCAAGCAGGACTATTCCGGGTTCAGCATGACAAGGGATGCATTTCATGTTGGTGGGTCGAAGACAAACACGCTCATCTGCTAGCAAAACATTCTCGAATAAGCACTTTGACAGGATGATACAAACAGAATATTTGACTTGTTGATATTTGTTGATGTCGATATGCCAATAAAATAATGAATGAATGGGAAATGAAGCAATTGCTTGTATCAAGCAACTTCTTCAGTATCAACAATGTGTTCTACAAAAAAGGTTGAAAATCCATGAACTTGAAATTGTCTGCAACTTTCCTTCAATTAAGCCCAGTCAAAACTTTCGTTGCATTGTAATGGGTAAAAAAACGGAGAAATTTTGCGAGAGATGGGGACTGGCCAAGAGTAAGAAATGGGATAGTTCCTATAGCACCTCGTGCCAAATTAGATCCAGATGTGATTGTAGCTATGAGAGGAGGGATAAGATCAGACAATAGACCTTTTCATGGAAAGCGTCAGATGACTAAAAAGTCAGTATCCGTTGGACGCTTTCAAAGTAAAACAACAACAACAAAGTTCTACTGTGGGGATGATTTACTTCCGGCTTTGCTTTTCGAAAGCCATACGATTACGTCCAGTCAATTTAACTTCTTTTTTCGAGTTTTTTCAATGAAATTTATTGGGCGAAATGATGTAGATAGTATTGTTGGAAATGTAGCATCCGTTATTCACAATATATTTTGCTCCGTTGTCCAAGTTAGGTTCTTCAGAAGCATTTAAGTACCCTATTTTATCGCCCTTAACCAATGAATGACGGGTGTTTTGTTTCATGACCTATTTTCACCATATACAATAAATTGTATGATAACCCGGTGTATTGCAAATACCTCTAATGCATGAAGGTGAATGCACCATGGAAAGGCCATTAACGCGTTTTCTATCCGGCAACCCCAGAATCGCCAAAACTCATGTTCTTCGCCCACGGAAATATTGAAGTTATGATAGTTTGTGTGAGGAAAGATGAAATCAAAGATCAATTCAGACATTGTATCGTCGTTGGGTGACCAAAATGTCGTACTACATATTATCTCAAATTGTATTTACGACCTTTTGTTAGCCAATCGTTGATATTCTGGTTATAATATGCATATTGGCCCCTTGATCTTCTAGAAAGGCTAGATTTTTCAAATATTAAAGCTGGATATTTTAAAATGAAAGGCTACCTCGCAATATATCCTCAAGCGAAAAAAAATTAAATCCATTGAATGAAAATAAGCGTAATGACTTATTTTTGTTTGTAAAAAAATGCTAAATAGATGAGCACAGTCTCATACAAACGTGCCGATTGAAACGACGCCCGGCCGTATCCTTTGATCAATCAAGGAAATTAGTTTTTGGCGGCATATCACTTGAAACATAAAATGATAAATTTTGTTTCAACAAATCATAAATTTGACCAATTACATGTAAGAGTGATTATCGGTTTCTTCGTGACATGTTGCCGGTTACATAATAACCCTATAGAGTAGAACCGGGTAATATCGGACACTTTCGGCACAAAGGGATCGTGGAACGTTCATTGGACGGCCGCTGTTGTTTATTCTGCGGAAACCGGATAGATAAAATCATGTTTCCAATATTCTGCAAGTAGATGTTCTGAAAACACGATGTTTTCATCATAAGTTTTCATTTTTTATGTATGATGTGGCGGTAGTTTTGTATCGGACAGATTGCGTTTTGTATCGGACGGTAGACTAGGGTAGTATCGGACGGCAAATATTCCCGCGGGGTTCATCGGACAGCTTCATTTTTTTTCAAATATATTTCGGGGTTCATCGGACATGCGTTTCTTTTTAAAAATGATTGTGTGAAGGCTACTGAAAACAAAATGAATTTCTTAAAGTGTTGAAAATGTCCATTTAGATAAATCATAGGCCTATGTGGGTAAGAATAAGACTTATGACAGTTTTTCTAAACATTTACTATATTTTTGATCACACAGTAAACTGACTTACGTTAATCTTCTTCGTTATACAAATATCGTTGATTAATGAGTTTTACAAAAGTGGTCTATATTATCAAAGAAAAAACAAAACGGTCATATATGTGAATGGCCCTACTTATTTGCTATTTTTGTATATTTATTTGTGCCTCGCACCGCGAAAAGGGGGCATCTGGAAATTCCATACATCAAATATTTGAAAAGAAATCATATCGTTAACCGGTGTATCAAAACAAATCACAACGACCAATCTACACCCAAAATACATGAAAACTATGGGTATGGGCCGGCTGACATGGGCAAAAACTTTTCGTATGTCGCAGAGAGACCCTTTTCGCGTGGTGATCACATAAAATAAGGTAGAATATTTGACTGTCGTTGGGCGAGCAAAATATTGTCAAGACAGTTTCTGTATCTACAGGAGCTGTATTGACGACGTTTTTGATATTCCAACAAAGACTTTTAAGTTTACAGACATGATCAATCACGCATACAGAAATCATGAAACTACAGACGTTTGTTTTACTTGTCAGAACTGAAACTGAAACAAATATATTTAGTCGCCAATACTGATTTTAAAGTTTACAAATTATATCATTATATATGCGCCAAATAGTTTCGCACTATATCATTGAACAAACGGGTTGTAGTAATTAGTTCTAACTCGTAAATCAAACGCATGTGTTTAAACCCCGAAGCAGAATCTAATCTTTCCGGACAACAATCCCTAAACATGGTGTCCCACAGCTTCTTTTACAAATATATAGGTATAATGTATCATGAACTAATAAGGCGAAGAAAAAAATCACAAATAAGAAAGAGAAAAGGCCTACGTTACATCCTTTAAACAATAAAGCAACTAATAACTTTCATTAAAACTTGACTTAACGAGTCCAAATCCGTTTCATTTGTTGGTGACCTCATAAATGATCCCATTTTCATTTAGATAGCTTATAGCCGATTCCATTATTTTGTGTGACTTGCAACTATATCCGATATTACAGCGTTGTTGGGGACCAGGTCTGTATGATTTTACCTCAGGTAGATCTTTAGGTTTCAAAAGCCACAGGCCACTGAGACCAATACGCATTAAATTAGCCACTATCACGGCATTGTCTCGCTTAAGGTACCCAAAAGTGCGAACACCGTCTGATATCTGTATTGCGTTTGAGTCGAACCTGTTGTGTGGGTCTGCGTGAAGTTCATACCTCTCGCCGACGGATAGGTGTCTGCGACCATAGTGGTGCATTCCAACGGCCCACACATTTCGAATAATCAAATGTGGCATCCTGCAACATAAATGATAATTCAGATTGCCTAATTTGACCGGCGGAGTTTTCCCCTGATTTGTGAACCCATAACTAATACACATGACATTTTTCTTATAGCAGAGGAACGTGAGTAACGTGAGTAACGGGTAAAGTCAGAGCACCACTTAATATACATGTAGATGCATTATAAAAGGTCGGAGATCCAATTACAGGGTGAGAAAGGGTCATACCCATTACCAGACAGTACTACTAAAACCAAAATTACATGTACTTGTTGCTTACGAGTATTAAATAATACACAGTTATCCTCGACTGGTATACAAATAAAGATTTTTTTCAAAATTCGAAGATCATGGTATGGTCGTTCATTATTTCATTGCCGTACACAATCGGTGCGGTGGCCCTGCATTCAAGATGAAAGCTTGATAAAAGGGAACTTTGCTTTTCGCATTCACTTGCATGTAAAGCAGTGGACCATTTTTAAACGTTCGCCATCGTTTTATCAGCCTGAACACAGGGCTGTTATAACCTGGAGGAAGCAGAATAGACAGGCATTAGTCTAAGGTGTAAGAGCTTGTTTCTCAGTCTATTTTAAGATTAATAGGTTTAAATCAAATCTAGAAGAATAAGTAAAGGAAAAAAACAAAAATTGGTTGCAAAAAATTCTTTTTTCCTTCGCTGTTATGTATGATACGAAGGAAATCCAGCTGATATGGAAGGAAATAATTGCCAGTAGCCAACAATTGACCAATCGCGGATGTCACTCAAATAATCAGCGTCGACGAGAAGTTTTGAACTCCAACAATTGCCACCATTTTTTTTTAACCTTTGTGTTGGTTTCGCGACTTAAACTTCATAACTACAGCTGTTTTAAGCTGTAGTTACAACGTTTAGGTCAGCCCAACAATTTTACCGTTTTGTTACATGCTACTTTCCATACATATTGCAAAATAACGCCGTTTTAAGCGGGACTTCATGTCGGAGTCGATGGGCATGGCAAATGGAATACTTAGGCGGGGCCAGTTTGGTCAATTCTATAACAATAACTGAGGGAGTTTTGCGAGTCCATTTCAATTGGCGTATCATTTTAATGTCTCGATGTTTTGCGGTGGACAGTTTATAAATGAACAAACCACTGATTACTTAAACATTGTAACTACAGGTAATCTCAATAAACTATCACTTTCTGTTAATCAATGTGCAGTTAGCATTTCGGTATTGCTGATTGGTCATTGATATAAGTTTTTTTTAGGCTTGTCTGATTACAATAAATGCGTAACAATATAACAAAATGTGCTACTATGCTCTGTGATTATACTCACGCGAATGGTCAAAACAGATAAGTTGGCGACAATGCAGTGTCCATAGTCTACAGGGATATTAGCTAAGTCACCTTACATTAATGATAGCATTATTTGTCAGTTTTTATTTTCTTGTTTCTGTTACATTTTTCAGCGTTTTTTTTGTTCTCTTTTCAAATCCCGTTGTTTCTTTTTTTCTGCTTTTATTTTGCATTGTTCCTCTTTCATTAGTTTTGCATTTTCTTTCTCTTCAATTATTTGTCTACTAGTTAAAATTCTGTGACTTGTTAATTTGCGCTTTTTGTTTTCAGTCAGTTTTCTGTCAGTCGTTGGTAATTGAAATACTTCATCTACCTGTATGTCAATATTTGAATCTAGAATTGCTTGTAATACCTCGGCAGCCTCAGATGCCTCGATTTCCATTACGCCATCAGCATCGGTTTGTGCAATAATTTGAACAGATGAAGTTTGCCGAGGTTCATCAGGTTCATTTGTTTCTCTGACAATATGGTCGTCGACCTGATTCTCATCGGGGTGTGTGTCCCGAGTCAAATCAGATTGATGACCTTGCTGGGCAGAACAATTTGCTACACCAGTTTCCTGTGTTGTGTGTCTAGTCTGAATATCAAAAGGCAGTGATGGATTTATTGCAGTCGGGGGAATTGCTTTTGGGTTGAGAGGGAATATCCCACACGTTTCAAACCCTTTTCGGATATTATGCTTATTGAAAGCAATTTAATACGCGGCTCTGAATAATCTGGGGAACTCCCATTTATACACCATATTGTTCGGCGATTCTGACATAAAGTAAGTGCACTGTTTGTTGTACTCTTTAGATAATGGACCAAATAGTGTTTTGTCAAGGGGGTTTAACCACTGTGTTGTATGTGGAGGTAGTGCAAATAGCGTTATATCATTTTCCTTCGCTGATTGGATGATGTCAAGAGTTTCGTGTGAACTATGGGAGTCCAATATTAGTAACTGCGGCCTATGAACACCACAATTTTCTAGAAATACGCCTTCAAACCACTCCTTTCCAAGACTATTTTCCATCCATCCTTTTTCCTGGTATGTATATTTCGCTCCAACAGGGCCACTATTAAAGTTGTAGGCATGAAGTGACTTTCTCGTCTTGCCTTTCACAATAATCATAGGAGGTATATCATTCCCAGCAGCATTAACGCACGCAGTAATTGTAATAGACTCTCGGTTGTTGCCCACCCTCCCTGGTATGTTACGAGTGTTGGTTTTAGCGTACACCTTTGTGGGTTTATGGGTTAGACTTAAAGAAGACTCGTCCATATTCCAAATGCGTTCTGGTGATTCCTTTAGACCCAAAGAATCCATAATGCTATTAAGGTCTTCAAAGTACTTTTGCACGACTGTTTCGTTCATCATACGACCACGAACAGTTGATAGTGCGGTCTGACACCTTAGCGTAATATCATGACGCTTTAAGAAACCACTTACCCAGTCCTTCCCTGGTACCCCTGACTTAAATGGTGTTTTAATATTCATTTTTTTAGCTAACTGCGCGGCCTTCACTTGCAACTGTTTACGGTCAATGCCAAACCCCATCGTTGCAGCCTCTTGGATTTTTTCTGCAAACCTACGCTCGACAATCTCCGGGAAGACCTTTTTTTGCCGTGGGATGGACTTGGTCCAACCTTACCGGACACCCGATCATGCAGTGTCGATCTTGGTACATCAAATTGAGTTGCTGCATTTCTAATGCTCATGCCACTCGATACAGCCGTAACTGCGCGATCCATATCTTTCTCATCATATTGGCACCTCAAATTCTTGGTTTTATTCGGCATGCTGTGTTAATGTAGTGAAGAAGATCACATTATATATAAACTCTGAACTGGGATACATCAAATATCAGTTAAAGAGAACATTATACAACAGATAATTTAAGTAGATTGTTACGGTCTTGTTAATTGACTGACTGAATGGCGAGGTTTGCTGGACGGTTCACGGGTCGAATCCCTAAATATATTCGCACATAATATATATATGACGGATCGCAGGCCACTCCCACTAAACACCGACACGATAGTTTCTCTAGTATTTTAATAGACTAAGTTTGCAAAATATATGCTAGATGGCATAGCACAAAAACCATCTCGGTGATAACAACCTAAAGATAGAATCTACAGCTTAGAAGACTATACAGGTAGTTACCACGTGTAAATCCCATTGCCAACAATCGTATAAATGGTGTTTGATTCGAATGAGGGAGATCGATTGTTCACTTTTAGTCTAAACGAAATGAATGTTTTGATAGGTAGATCGATCTTTTTTTAATGACAGCGGCGATCCGTCATTTAACTACATGATTATGGGTGGACGAAAAGACGGACGGTGATATATGGAATGGCTTCAGTAATGGATAATTGAACCAACACTCTTAAAATTGCTTTAAATTCAGCTGAAGCAACGGAACGCAAGTCATGGATCCATTCCAGAAAGAAACTGCTGTTTTTCTTTGTTAATGCATTTCCATAGATTACTGAGATTAAATATCGATAGATTATCATCTGATCATTTCTGCGACAGACTAGTGAAATTTTCACTAGTCTGTTGGAGAAATGATTAACTCATTTTGATACAATTAGCCCGACTTTCGTTCAGTGATCGACGACGCTGCAGGACCAAAGACATTCATGGCGTAATTATAGTGTCACGTAATTTGTGTGCGAAGTGACTTTTATCTTCTGTTTAATTTTTCTCAAAGAAGTAGAATAAATGTTCATTCAACGTTTAAAGACGGTTAAATATTTCGTTGCATTAACAAAAAAAGTTAGATAATGTCTCGTGAAATATCTATCTAGATCTCTCTATGAAAGATAAATCGATCTTACACTGAAACAAATAATTAATCTTTGTGAAATTCTCATAAAAAATGAATCATCGGCTAAACGTGATTTAGCGGGTGAAACTTTGTTAGAAAAGAAGAAAACGTTGGTTGACAATGACGCTTTTTGACGAAAGAAAAAAGGCTTTGTGGATAATGAACAACTCGCTTGTTGCAAGCAATTCCTTCATTTTACATGTTTTCTATGTAGAAAGTGAAAAAAACCAAAACTTCATAAAGTTTAAATATTCGTCTGCAACTCCTTTCAAATTGGACCAGTCTGAAATTTGGTCGTCTGGTAATGGGTTAGTACACAATAAACTTAATGCCTCTACATGATAAATCCACTGAACACTGGAACAGCTTTACACAATTGTATGTTATTTGTATGCAACCGTGTCCGATACAAGACTCCTATATGTATAATTTCTTTTTACTAGTAGGGTATCAACGGACAGTGATTTTTTCTTTATTTTAGGGTTAATTACAGTATTTTTCATAAAATTCACAGAAGATCGTCGAAAGTAGACATTTAAGAATCAAATAAACCCATTACGAGTATACAAATACTAGATTTTATACCTTTCTTCAGTGATTTGACTACTGTTTAAATTTCCCGCTTTCGATATTTTCAAAAGGGAGACGAGGGAAAAGACCGCGATAACATAAATTCGGTGCCTAATCCAATCAAATCGATCCTTACAACTCAGTCATTACGTCACTATGACCTGTCAAATGGTAAAGTAACGACAATATGAGAGAATGGATCGATTTCTCGAGTGGTATATCCAAGCTACCTTTGCTTTATTACACGTCAAAGGAAGTGTCCGAAGAAACACGACTGTCCGATATTACCCGGATCTACTCTATGTATCGTGATATATCAAAAGGAACCCTTTACATCAAGGCTGATTTTCTGATCAGTTCTCTCTTATCATTATCTTTACCATTCCAACACAGCAAAATTTTAGACTGGTCCAAATTGAAAGAAGCTGCAGACGATAATTTCAAGTTGATGGAATTTTAAACTTTTTCGTCTTTTGGGATAGAAAACAATGTGGATAATGAAGAAATTGCTTGATACAAGCAATTTCTTCATTTTCCACAATGTTTTCAAAAGCCATTTTCTTGGGGGCGTAAAAAGGAGGGATTGAGTTGGAATGGGTTAATATCGTCATCATAAATACGATCTATGGCGTTCATCGTCGAGATAATGCTCCTTATTTGGCATCATGATATATTCTTTTTAATTCATTGTAAAGTGGAATATTTAGCGTGAACAGGTCTATTGTGAAATCAAAGGTCTATCAAGGAAGATTTAAACGACTGTCTCTGTAAACCCTAATGTGTAAATCATCAGATGAAATTATAGACATATTAAATATTGCACGATTAAAATAAAAGTTTGAGTTGGTGAATTTGATATATCTACTATACGGTGATATGTAGACGAAACACTGTAGGAAAGACCTCCCACGTATTCTATTATAACACCGTCTGTGCTACTTGTGCCCCGCACGTTAAAACATTTCTAACAAAACAAATAACACAAAACGACCAAAAATTCGTAACCAAGCATTACTACTTTGTAATTCCAAGAGTTTGATCGTCTAATCACAAAATAATGCTTAGTATAAATGTTGTCCTTAGTTAACAAGTCAGTGATGAGTGTCTACGAAAAAGTCAAAATATACCCAGCTTTTAAAGAAACTGTCACAAAACGCAAATCGAAATAATTCTAACTATTTGTATCACGATTTGAACTTTTATTTACTCTTTTCGAAAGAATGACCTTTCGACCAAACGCATGAAATGAGGTAATAGGGTTATCCACCAATCTTACACTGCTACAGTCTATCTCTCTATCTCTCTCTCTCTCTCTCTCTACCTGTCTGTCTGTCTGTCTGTCTGTCTGTCTGTCTATCTATCTGTCTATCTATCTATCTATCTATCTATCTATCTATCTATCTATCTATCTATCTATCTATCTATCTATCTATCTATCTATCTATCTATCTATCTATCTATCTATCTATCTATCTATCTATCTATCTATCTATCTATCTATCTATCTATCTATCTATCTATCTATCTATCTATCTATCTATCTATCTATCTATCTATCCATCTATTTATCTGTCAATCTAGAAGTCCAGGGTTCGATCCCCGACGGTGGCACTCATCCTTTCCTACTATTAGTGTTTCACCAATAGGTCGATAATCGTAGACCCATGTGGGGTAGCAGCTTTAAGCTAGGAAAGGATGTAATGGTAGTACTGGTGTGAGAAATACCAGGATTCCATTGTTAGGTGCTCCAGCCGCCGCGATTAAACTGAAAGATTGTTGAAAGCGGCGTAAAACCCCATTCAAACAATCTATCTATCTATCTATCTATCTATCTATCTATCTATCTATCTATCTATCTATCTATCTATCTATCTATCTATCTATCTATCTATCTATCTATCTATCTATCTATCTATCTATCTATCTATCTATCTATCTATCTATCTTTCTATCTATCAATCTATCTATCTATCAATCTATCTATCTATCTGTCTATCTGTCTATCTATCTATCTGTCTGTCTATCGCCGCCGTCATTGCGCAGTTGGTAGCGCGACGGACTGTCAATCTAGAGGTCCCGGGTTCGATCCCCGACGGCGGCACTCATCCTTTCCGACTATTTGTCTCTCACCAATGGGTCGATAATCGTAGACCTATGTTGGATAGCAGCTGGATGCTAGGAAAGGATTTAATGGTTGTACTGGTGTGAGAAATACCAGGAATCCATTGTTAGGTGCTCCAGCCGCCGCGATATAACTGAAAGATTGTTGAAAGCGGCGTAAAACCCCATTTAAACAAAAACTATCCGTCTGTCTATCTATCTATCTATCTATCTATCTATCTATCTATCTATCTATCTATCTATCTATCTATCTATCTATCTATCTATCTATCTATCTATCTATCTATCTATCTATCTATCTATCTATCTATCTATCTATCTATCTATCTACCTATCTATCTATCTATCTATCTATCTTTTTATCTATCCGTTCATCCATCCATCCATCTATTCAACGACCCACCGACTCTACCTTCCATCCATCCATCCATCCATCCATCCATCCATCTATCCATCCATCCATCCATCCATCCATCCATCCATCCATCCATCCATCCATCTATCCATCCATCCATCCATCCATCCATCCATCCATCCATCCATCCATCCATCCATCCAATGATACTTTATTAACCTAAATTTTACAGTTCTTAGATATGGTCAGGTGCGGTTTTTCATAAAATCAAACAAAATTAAGCAACTCAATCAGTCACATCCAGATACAGTTTGAAATAAGCAAGGACATCAAAACATATATTCAAGACTTACCCAAATTTAAAGGGGGAAAGGACGACATTATAAAGTAAGTACAAATAAAAAATCAGCCATCCTACATGCTTAAATATATTGAAGAAATTGCTTGTTACAAAAAACTTTCCCTTATTCCACAATGTTTTCTCAAATGCAATATCACAGGGACGAAAAAATCAGAAATTGTACGATAAAAGGTTGAGTAAATTAGCGGTGATAATGTTCAAGTGTACCATTTGGCGTTATTGACTTGCAAAACTTGATTCGGTTTATTCATGTTTACTAAAATGTCTTTCAAAACATATTAGTAATTTTTGTAAGCCTAGGTGCATTAAACCCGTAAACTAAGGGAACACGAATTTTATGAAAGCATTCATAATCGAAAGCTTAGTTATTACGCGATTGAAACAGCCAATAGAGTGGTAAAGAAAAGCTAGTCGATAAGCAAAGTTATCGAAACCAAATCTACAAGAAGAAATCATAGGCAATTTAGGAAATAAGGCAACATGTTTTTTAAACTTTCTATTGGAGTTGAGTATTCATGTATGGCTATTGTCATTGCTTACTTCTTTTTTAATTGAAAAGGCAATTTCAAAGTAAGAAAAGTATTTATTCTTGTATGACAGTGCATTACATGACCGACTTTGCACAGTGTTAAACCCATTCCCACACAAGAAAATTTTAGACTGGTCCAAATTAAAAGAAGATGCAGACGTTAATTTTAAGGTGATGAAATTCTAAAATTCTTTGTCTTTTAGCGTAGAAAACATTGTGGACATTGAAGAAATTGCTTGCATCAAGCAATTTCTTCAATGTCCACAATGTTTTCCCAAGCTTTTTTGTTGAGGGACGTAAAAAGGAGGGCTTGTGTGGGAATGGGTTAATATTTTCAAAATATCATTCAAAGATGTTAATAACTGGGACGGTACAACTAAGGTAACCCCAATCACCGTCGCCTTTCTCCCCCCAGGCCTAAAACACGGCTTGAGTATTAATGTCTCTTTATTTTTAGATTATGTGTTTTCGGAGAAAACCCGAGGTGTAATTATGACATATCATCATTGTTAGTTCTTGATTCTTGTTGCCGTCCTGGAAAAACGATAATATTTTAGCTACTAAAGGCAAAGAGTTAGAGAATATTTTCACTACCAAAATGGCGCCGCCGTCATAGCGCAGTTGTTAGCGCGTCGGACTGCCAATCTAGAGGTCCCGGGTTCGATCCCCGACTGCGGCACTCATCCTTTCCGACTATTTGTCTCCCACCAATGGGACGATAATCGTAGACCTATGTGGGATAGCAGCTGGAGGCTAGGAAAGGATGTGATGGCGGTACTGGTGAGAGAAATACCAGGAATCCATTGTTAGGTGCTCCAGCCGCCACGATATAACTGAAAGATTGTTGAAAGCGGCGTAAAACCCCATTCAAACAAACAAACTACCAAAATGGCAATCTATTGACAGTGAGAGGGGACACAACGAAAGAATGTATGCGGGTATATTTGCGTGTGCGCAAATTCTAAATTGATTTAAAGTATTTATCTTTTTATTGAAAATAAGTCTGTTTTATTGTGCTTTTACTAAGTAATGTTGTCTTACTGAGAAACCTTTTTTAAATAAATGTATCTATAATTATTATTACAGTCACTGTTATCTACTATAAATCCATTTTTTACGAACTTTATACCCTCCAACAGCTAATATGCGGTGCGTTTGTTCGTCTATAAACCTAATATTCACAATGAATAAATTACATTTTTAGAAAAGTATGGAAAAAACGAGTGACCAAGGTGGCTGGTGCAAGAAGGAGAGTGCTGAGAATGGCGGTCAACATGTGATGGACACCAAACTTATACCTTTACTGTCGAATTTTTTGAAAGGTAAATCTGTGGCGAGTTTTGGCGATGGTCCTGGAGCCTACAAGAGGGAAATTCTCAAATTAGGGGAGGTAACAAGATATGACGCTTTCGACGGAGCACCATTTTGTCAAGAAACAAGTGATGGAAGAGTAACCTTTCTTGACTTAAGTGTTCCTCAATACGGATTACCTGCATATGACTGGGTTATTTCGCTAGAGGTCGCTGAACATATTTCACAAAAATACGAAGCTACATATTTGGACAATATATTTAGACATGCAAAAGAAGGCATCATACTGAGTTGGGCTGTTCCGGGTCAGGGAGGCCTTCAACATATCAACAATCGTCCTCTACAATACGTAATTGACGTCATGAAGAAAAACGGCTTTGAAATCGATATGGAGAAATCAAAAATACTGCAAAAAGGAGCAGGAAATGGTAACTTGAAACGTAACACAAGGGTGTACGTGAGATCTGAGATGCAAGAATTAAGCTTCAGCACCGACCTATAACACTTTATGATATGACATACGCCGCAGGAATTGACGAATCGCGGCTGTCAATCAAAGAAATAATCGACAATTTAAATCCTTTAGGCCGGAAGTAAACTTTGAATTCAAATATTGGCTGGCATTTATGTTAAAGATCTTTGTTGGTATCACGACTTAAACATCGTAACTACTGCGTATTCAAGCTTTAGTAATGACGTTTAGGTCGCCAATCAATTTTTGCACTTTTTTGTTACAAGTAACTGGCAACAAATTTTGCAAAATAACGCCGATAATATCTTAATAAAACATTCTATTGGAGCTCAGTGAGCCTGGCCAGAGAATAGCCGGTTTTAAATTTTTGACCAATTATCGAAAATCGACCTCCTGGAAAGTACAAGAATTATCGACCCTGGCCAGACCGAGCAGTTTGCACAGGTTGACAAAAGTCGCAATTATAAATTTATATAGATTTAAGACACCAGAATGGTCATTCTACCTTATCATATACATGTATTTCTCTTTTTCAAATAACGACTTAGCTGACCTCTGGTGGATCTTATCTCTGTTTTTTTATATATACAATGTACTTGGTTTACGGAACCCCGGTCTTGTCGCCTTATGATTCACACCCCCCCCCCCACACACACACATTCTTATAAGTAAGTTGGTTCTAGTCCAGTTATAGGTCGAATGTCTGCTGTTTTTGGTTGATAATCAACTTTTTTTTCCTGATGGGGGAAACTGCAGATTTATCCGTTGTTTGATTATATAAATAAAAATTATTTTATAATTATTCCCCAAAGATTCTGCTGTTTACACAGATTTTAAAAATTCGGTACATACAAAAGTTGGTGAGAAAATAAACGGAAGTCGTATTTTTTCTTTCTTATGCTACTGTGAAACAATAAATGAAGGTAAATTAAAATAAAATACAGTAAATCTTGTATTAAGCGACCACTCATTGGACGACAAAAAGTGGTCGCTTAAGAAAATGGTCGCTTAGAACACATTTCTGTGAAATGTATCAAGGATTGATTCGATTACTTACATAAGCTAGTACAGAATTCTCGCTAAATCCTTTGTTATCGGGACCCATTGGAATCGTCTCCGTGTTTATTTTTCTTTGTGATTGTGAAACAGGTTAGCGATTTAGTAGCCGCTTAGCATTAAACTGTCCTTGCTTGCCTTGACCTCTCAAATCAAATCAAATTCTGTAATTGTACAAACAGGCCACCAGCCCATACATATATATAGATACATCTTATTTTGTTTCATGCTAAGGGAAGAGAAATTGACAGATACATATACATAATTGAGAGAATTATGACTGATTAAAGAAAGTGCATTGTCCTAGAATGTTAATGGTTAAAAGATGACACCATTCATTTTAGAAGATAAAGACAACCATAGTAATAAAAAGATATGTCTTGAAGATATGGTATTTAGTATTAACTTATTGTTAATGTTTTATTTGTAACTAGCATTTATAGTGTATAGTTTTCTTCCTTAAGCTGTGCTAGTTACTGACTAAATATACTCTTAAACAAAACACATATAATACAAACACGCTAACACACATATAATACATATGTAGCCACATACATAATATATACATGTATCTACATACATGTGCATACACATCTAAATATACACATACATATTTACGTACTTAGATTTATACACACTTATATGTTAATTGATTTACCATATATTCTTTCCCGCACTTTGGTACATTACCTATTTCTAATAGTAGTTTTATCAATCCACGACATGAGACGTATGAAATGTAGTTTGCAAGGCGAAAGAAGATACGTGTTTTTGTTTTCAACAAGTTTTTCACGTGGATCGTTGTACAGAGGACATTTTAGCAGAAAGAGTAATTCATCTTCCACAATACCATCACAAAAAATGCAAAACCTATTTTCTTTGGGATGCCATTATGTCTACCTTTTTCAATAATCAGTGAATGTGACGAGGATCTAAACCTAGCCAAACAAATTCTTAATTTATCAATATCAATAACTTTTTTTATATTTTTGAAGAAGTATGTCTTGTTTATATTGGGAATAGTAAATGAATTTGGGATTTTCAATAGAATCCGTACGCCATTCTTGTAAATACTGACCTTTTAGGCTTTGTTTTTATTGTAGCAGGAAATCCTTTTCATTTTGTACAGACTGATTTTCTCAAATAAATCCATAACCATTCATATACAAATGAGATCGTACTTTTGTCACCGTTTTTTTTTTTTTTTGTCCAAGATTATCAAAGTAGACAAGCATATCGTAACATAGCTTTACATTATCTGTCATTTATTAAATTAATAATACGAAGCCAATATTTAATACAATAAAAAGAGGATTCTATACTGATTGGGGATCTACCAGTATCGCCCAGAACTGATATATTGCAAGCCTCTGAGCCAACGTTTAAAAAAGTTTTACATGCATATATTTGTACTACAAATTGAAAATTTTCCAAGCCCCATAGTTCAGATCCATAATGTAAAATGGGTATTATTTTTGTGTCAAATATTTTGAAAAAAGTGTCACACTGAAATCGAGAATTTTTTTTTGTAGAATTCAAAATAGAATTAAGTGGGGTTTTTTTGCTTTAAAAGATAGGTCCTCTGTATTCACAAATGACTATGATTTATTTATGAAGAATAGCCCAACGTAACTTAAACGTTGCACAACGTCTAACTGTTTTCCTTGATAATACCATTTCTCTTTTCTTGACAGATTCCACCCTTTTTAAAGACAACTGTCTTTGTTTTGTTTACATTGACTTTTAATCCATAGTCATTAGAAAACTTATCTAGTGCGTTAAGTTGTTTTTGCAGATGATAATAGTATCAGCTATAAAAGCTATACCATCTGCAAACATTTACATAAAACTTCAACAATACTTGGGAAAATTTGAATACCTTTCGTTTATTATCAATCATACTGTCATGTAATTCATTTATAAAAAAAAAAGAGAACAATACTGAAGGCTCTTTCAAAGGCAACATTTTATTTTCTTGAATTCAAAAATTTAGAGATAATTGAAAAAAGACTGAATGAGATATCCGTTGTACTATATCCCCTTCCTCAATCCAGCTTGAGAATCCGCTAATTTATCATATGCGTTTACATAGAAAGTTACCTCTCTGTAATTATATAGATGTAAAACTTTGCTAATACATCGCGATTTCCTTGATTACCTGTATAATACAACGGCGATATTTTGACCTCTGACAGAGACCAACTCACTATGCAGATTAGAAATTATTTAAGTTTTAATAACTGAATATTTCAGTCGGACCGATACCCGCTAATTTGTTCAAAATGATGCTAATGCCGTAATTTTAAGAGCTTTTGTTTATTAAGAACTAATATTGTATCCCTGAAGAAGGGTTCGATCCCCGGTCTCTGCTAATGTCCTGTCCGACGTTAGTCTCCCACCTATATGTGAATATTCGTAATCCGAAGTGGTTTGAACAGCTGGAGACTCAAAAAGTGTGTAGTGGTAGTACTGGTGTGAGAAATATCAGGAATCAATGGTTATGTGTTCCAACCGCCGCAATATGACTGTTATACTGTTAAAGGTGTCATCGAATCGATCCAAACAAATCATAATATTCGTCGCAGTTGTATATATATATATATATCTTGGTTTCATCGCAGAGATCAAGGTAACTATAAGTTCTAATTTCTGACTTTTTGTATTTCTCGAATTAATGGTCTGATTTTCTAAATCTAGTCCATATATATGAATTACTTGAAGGGAGCAAGGGCCACGAGCATGAAATAGGGCAAGAACCCCAATGGTCAATGTCATAGCAGAAAATCGAAGGGTAAACTTTTCACGTTATTTAGGCTAAATCTCCCGGACTCGGTGTCTGAATTTCCTAATTTCTTTACCCACTTAATCGTGTTAGTACATCTTAGTATGTAAATATCACGATAAGAGTGTATAGTACCCTAAATGCAAGCTTTGTCACCCACGATTGGTTCTCTTGTTTGTCCATTACCACATGACAAAGAATCAAACTAGTCTAATAGACCAATCGCGACTGTCAATCAATGAATCAGTCGGCCAATGAAATCGTTCATTTAGACCAGTAGAGACTTTTGAACTCAGACTCTGTCGCCATTTTTGATAAGCCTTTCTGTTGGTTTGGTGACTTAAACGTCGTAACTACAGTTTATGCAAGATATGGTTTAGACGTTTAGGTCGCTAACCGACTATTCAACTATTTTGTTAAATGATACCGGCCATAAATAACGCCGTTAGATATCGAGGCAGACTTCCTGTTGGAGAAAATGGGCGTGGGTAAGGGGTGGGACCAGCGATTGGTCAATTGAAAGATATTGCAGATTTGTGGCGAACTATGAAAATATTGGTATTTTAGGACATAAAATACGGCGGTCATTGAAGAAATGTCTTGTTACAGAAAGTTTCTCCATTGTCCTCAATAGTTTCCCCGAGCCCTTTGTTTTTTGACGCGTTGTACATGGGGGGGGGGGTTGTGTGGAAATGGGAACTTTTAACGTGATGGCGGAAAGTGCTATATTCATGTTGAGGCGTCCCAGCGATCTCAGACTATATAGCGAAAAAATATTTTTACGTCGTTAAGTCGCAAAATACAATACCTTTTTTTATTGTTTGTAACGAGCGATTTCTTACAAAATTTTCTATCTTATGTGCCACTTGATTGTAATTTTTTGTTTTCTGGTAATGGTTTAATCGTACGCATATCGAAAATGCAACGATGCTTTCTTGTTTGATTTGATTGATTGATTCATTTTGTTTACACTTCCTCTAATTTCAAATGAAAATTAGTATTGAATATTCTGAGGTTTTGGCAATTAACAGATATAGATTTGCATTGATTTGCAAACCATTCAATTTTACCTTTCCACTACCGTTCAATATTCAGTAAGTTTCGGTGTTGGGTTGCACCACTGAAAATAGAACCCGGAAGATATGAAAACCCTAACTTAGTTCACAGGAAAAGCTCTTTTGTAACTTACTAGAAGACGAATGTCACGCATTATTCCACTGCAACACATACGAAGAATTTCGACTAAAGCTTTTTTTCAAAAGCTATTAACGAATATCCGAAATTCATAAATCTTACTGATCTTGATAAATTAAAAGTCCTGTTTTCCAACCAAAACTTGAGCAAAATTACAGCAAAAAATAATATTAAAAATCTTACATTAAAGATCATTGCTTTTGTGTAAATGGAAATTTGTCATTATTTATGAAACAATAGTATTTTTGCGTTATGTGTGCTTGAATAATGCTTGATTGGGAGAAGTTATATGCAAAAGGTAAAATCCAATAAAATGAAAACAAAAACACATGAACAATGAATAAATAAATGATTTAAAACCGTATAAGGCTTTCGGCACATGGCGCTATTTTCGTTTGATAAAAGTGACGTAAAATCCAAAATTAATAAATTGACAGAAGATAATGTGTATACGCAATATTTGTTGGGGTGAGTGTACACTTATTTTTTATGCCATAGTTTAGAAGAAAACTCTCATATTCGCTAAATTGAAAATAGTAACCAATAGAAAAAAGAACCTTTTCATACAGGTAAGTAAGTCGGATATCAACCTCGTACATCGGCCATTCCGTATAAGAAAGCCCTGGGCATGTGATTCGTGAAACACCTCGAGCGCTTCGCGCTCTTGGTGTCACATGAATCACCTGTCCAGGCCTTCCTTATTCGAAAAGACCTTGTACTAAGTCAATATCCTATACATACATTTCGTCCATTCCACATTTTCGCGACCAACTTCTAAACTATGTTAACCTGGATTACAATTCAAACCTTCCATAATCACACCCGAGAATAATGTTACAGCGTCTTCTGGACGATATCCTTGTGTTTTTTTGTTTTTTTTTTTTTGCGTGTGTGTGTTTAGAAAGAGTTTTTACTCAGAAGCTGCTGCCTGAATAGGCTCTAGCAGGTGCACTTTACCGCTGTAACACATATACAAACGCGCTTGATCGCTTTATCATGACAGAGGCTTTAACGTTTTCCCAAGGAAGGGGAGATGAGAATAATTTGATACAATATAGGGTAATTTAAATACTTTCTATTCATAAAAATAAACATGTATAAATATTTCTTTACTTAAATGATTCAAGATTAATTAAACAGGTCTACAATATGTTAAGGTAGTTAACTTTCAGGGAGAAGAATTCAAGAAAAAAATCAAGAACTGGACTTAAACTAAAAGTTAGCACGGATAATTAGACTAAATTCGTCTACGCTCGCATATTTAAGGTCGTTTCTTAGGTTTTAAACCTTACACATAAAATCAAAACATTTCAAGTGACGCTAATTAGTTGTAAAACTGAAATTTGATTTTATATGACGCGCCTGCGTTTGAATTAAATACAGCAACTATTTGTGGTGCACACTTCAGAAACTGATCGCCGTTTTCGGCGTTGGCAAAATCACACGGACCTGTTTCATTCTGTAGTTATAAAGTTTTGCAGAGCCAACTGTTCGGCATAGTATTTAATTCATTACCAGATGGCAAAATTTTAGGCTGGTCCAAATTGAAAGGAGATGCAGATGATCAGTTAAAGTTGAATTTTAACCTTTTTTTTAAACTTTCTGGGTAAAAAAAACATTGAGTAAAATGAAGAAATTGCTTGTTGCAAGCAATTTCTTCATTTTACGCATTGTTTACCAAATTAGTTTTCTTAAAGGGCGTAAAAAAAGCGTCCGTGTGTTGGAATGGGTAAATGCTAAGTTCTAAATAAAATATGTTTGAAAATTATACTAGAAATTTGAGCTCATACACATATTTCCACAATCATGCGACCAAGAAGGCTTCAGCTGTAATAATGACACAAGTCCTTGCTATGATGACTGTTTTTCTCAGCTGGCCAAGTTCTGACAATCCGTTAGTGAAACGGTTGGAGTCTTGGAGAAAGGCCACTGATTTAAAGAAGATATCAGAGATTTCGATGGAAACACAAAGTTCGAGTAAGGAAATACCCGTAGTATTGAAACAACGGAATGAGATATCCAAGTTACTCAATGAAATGAGGATGCAAATTGGACAGTTACAATGTGAGGTAATAATCATTTGTCAAGTTTTGTGTCGAATGCGCCTGAATATGATATTTCCAATGACTGATAGTCTCTGTAAATAAATATTCTATAGACCAATGAAATAATGCATTTAGAAATGATTGATTGATTGAATGGGTTTTAACGCCGCTTTTAACAGTATTTCAGTTATATCGCGGCGGCTGGAACACCTAACAATGGATTCCTGGTATTTCTCACACCAGTACTACCACTACATCCTTTCCTAGCCTCCAGCTGCTATCCCACTAAGGTTTACGATTATCCATCCATTGGTGAGAGACAATGTCGGAAAGAATATTTACCGCCGCCGGGGATCGAACCCATGACACCCATGATTGAAGATTAGGAGTCTGGCGCGCTACCGACTGCGCTATGACGTGGCATATTTAGAAATAAAGTGAATGTTGACCTCCGACAATAATGACAAGCTATAGTTACGACGTTTAAGTCACCAACCAACGATTTGCTTTCCAGCCGAACTGCTTTGTTTGGGGTCTGTGGGCATTGCGAGGGATACCTCAGTTTCACAACTGGAAAATCTTGAAATCAAAGTAGCATATTGTCAGTGTGTAACTGAAATATCGTAAATACCGGTTTGTTTAATCTACAGTTACGTTATTTTGCTCACAAACTGGCGAATATTATGAACGAGTACACTTTTTTTTCGATCACCCCCCCCCCTTTTAGAAAAAAATCTGGATCAGCACATGTTACCCCAGTGGATATCCTTACGTGAATTTGATAGGTTAATGAGGATCGGTCCCTTCTCTTGGCGCACATATTTAAATGAATGCCGCTATAGATGTACAAGTTATAATCAGTGATTAAAGGTAAATTTTGTGTCTGTAAAGACAAATTAACCCTTGTCATGCTGAACCCGGAATACTCCGGTTTTGGCAGGAGGTGTAGACTAAGATCAGACTGCACTTATGTGCAGGCTGATCTTAGTCTACACCTCCTGATTGTACTTTTCCTGACGGAGTTGTTTATGAAGTTGATTTCTAAAATATAAAATATTGATTTTTCAACAAGTTCTATCAGTGCTTTCAGCCCTTTGATTTGATAGAAATTCAGTAAGGTAATTTATACAGCATGACAAGGGTTAATAAGTGATATAACCGACAGATTTTTCAAAACGCCGCTAACCCCAAACAATAGAAAGTTCCCCACTTGTTTCTATTTATTATTTATCTATCTATTTTTTTAAATCTTAAATGCGGGCTCGTCAAAACCTCAGATTGTTTTCAAAACGAATATTAAAACTTTGCAACTCGCATGTCGAATTTAGGTTTGTTATCCCCGTCTGAAAAAGAATCGTAATCCAATCTTGAAACTTAATGGGCTGATAGATCTCATTGAGAAGAACAAACTACAAAAGCTGTAATCCTGGCTGGTGTATTTTTAGTTATTTCCTGTTGTTGTTTCTTAGTCTTCTATTTTATCTGGAGCATACCTCTAAAGGCATAGTATTGATTTAAAGGGAGTTGGTGCCACTTTAAGAGTATTTCAGTTACATCGCGGCTGCTGGAGCACCTAAAAATGGATTCCTGGTATTCCAGTACTACCACTACATCCTTTCCTAGCCTCCAGCTGCTATCCCAGTTACGTTTACGATTATCCATCCATTGCTGAGAGACAAATATCGGAAAAGTTATGTGCCAGCGTCGGGGATCGAACCCTTGACATCCCATAATTGAAGATTTGGAGTCTGGTGCGCTACCGACTGCGCTATGATCGGGGCGTCTCTAAAATTATAGTAGTTATCAACTTGGTTTCAATAAAGGGAAGTGCAATGAACAGGAATCTTAATCCTTGTTTGCCTATTTAAGAGATGAATAGAGTGTTTTCATGGAGGTATGGACTGAAAAAACTAATCACACTGTAGGAATATTCATTTCCTATAATTTAATAGCATCGAGCGAAAACTTTACATTTTTGATATTTTTTGTACGGGACTATTTTGTGTGGAAGCATACAAAATAGCTGCATGCTCAAAATTTTCTTCATGGAGCTATGAACATTTTTTTCGACCAATCAGAACGCCCGTTTTTGACAGAGAAAACTGAAAATTACATTATTTCTCTTTGTCGATATCGAGACTTTAACTTCGTCTTGAACATAACTTGGAAAGTGTAGGTACAAACTCGAAATCCCATGGATAGATAGATGAGGCACTTAACCCTTGTCTCAATTGAAATTCTATATGGAATTGCTTTAAAATCCAGGATAATTGTACCTTCATTAGAATTGTTCCAAATGAAATTTGGTTTGTTCTGTAAAGTATCATTGGAAAAGGGGCTATATGAAAATTTCACCATGAAATATTCATTAATACAAAAATTCCACAGATTACACAGATTGATTGTACCACAATTACAATTGTTTATTTTGACAATGGATCTGACACGGTAAGCAGCACACGAAAAGGGGCCTCATGAAAAAAACAACTTTCTGACACATTCTAGTTGGCAGAATCATGTCCCTAGATTTCACCAGATTCACTTAAAAAATTTCACAGATGATTATACAATCATAAGGATGGTTCTTTTCAGAATTGGGTTCAATCCGTCAAGTATCGTGTAAAAAGGCCCATATGATTATTTTTTTAAAAAAAAATTCTAGTAAACATTATTAAGTCCCAATATTTAATCAGAATCAATTTAAACTTTCACAGAAAGATAAACCAATAATAAAGTATCACGAGATAAAGGGCCTTATGAGAACTTGATTGAAATATATTTGTTAACACAATAAAGTGAACAGATTTCATCGGATTGCATGGAATTATTGTGGCATTAGAAACACAGGAAAGGGGGCCTTACAGACTATCATCAAAAAAATTCTTGTATATGTAATGAAGTTCAGAATTATTATCAGAATGTCTTTAAGATTTCACAGCCGTAGCGCGTCAAACTCCCAATCTTCAATCATGGGATGTCGTGGGTTCGATCCCCGGCGGCGGCACATATCCTTTCCGATATTTGTCTCTCACCAAAGGGTGGATAATCGTAAACCTAATTGGTTTAGGATTGAATGGTAGTAATGGTGTGAGAAATACCGGGAATCCATTATTAGGTGCTCCAGCCGCCGGAACATGACAGAAAGACTGTTAAAAGCGGCAAACCCATTCGATCAATCAATTAATCGTTAGGAAATATCCTTTCGGAAATGAGATGGATCCATCCGAAAACACGGTAAAATGGGCCTCATGCGTTTTCACTCAAAACTATTCTGTTTATGTGATAAAGTCGACAGTTATTATCGGAATCTGTTGAAAATTTCACAGGATGATTGTATGGTCATAAGGAAACCTTCTTTGCAATGGAGTGGGTCCGTCATGAAACACTGGAAAAGGGGCCTAAATGACATGACTGAAATACTGTTAAAAGCGGCGCTAAACCCCAGTCAACCAATCAATTAATCGTAAGGAAAGTTCCTTTCGGAAATGAAATGGATCCATCCGAAAACACGGGAAAAAGGGCCTTATGCGTTTTCACTCAAAACAATTATGTTTATGTGATAAAGTCAACAGTTAATATCGGAATCTGTTGAAAAGTTCACAGGATGATTGTAGGACAATAAGGAAACCTTCTTTTGGCATTGTAGTGGCTCCGCCATGAAACACTGAAAAAGGTGTCTTAAGGAAAATGAAGGGGATAAAGTTCAATTTGTTATTGTTATTTTATGCATTCTGCTTTAATCAATTAAACTTCTGAAATATCAAATTATTTTAACGGAAATCTTGATAATAAGTATCAGGGCCTCTTGTTATATTTCTAGAAAAGTAAGGGACCTTCGAATGAGCAAGGCGGCTGGTGCAAAAAAGAGAGTGGTCTGGTGCGTGGCAAACATTTTACAGATGAAAAACTTATACCTGTACTGTCAAAATTCCTGAAAGGCAAATCTGTAGCAAGTTTTGGGGATGGTCCTTGAGTTTACAAGAGGGAAATTCTAAAATTAGGGGAGATAACCGGTTATGATGCATACGACGGTGCACCATTTTGTCATCAGACAAGTGAAGGGAGAGTTACCTTTCTTGACTTAAGTGTTCCTCAATACGGATTACCTGCCTATGATTGGATTATATCACTAGAGGTCGCTGAACATATTCCACAACAATACGAAGCAACGTATTTAGACAATATATTTAGACATGCCAAAGAAGGCGTCATACTGAGTTGGGCTGTTCCGGATCAGGTAGGTTTTCAACACGTCAACAGTCGTCCTCTACAGTACGTTATTGACGTCATGAAGAAAAACGGCTTTGAAATCGACATGGAGAAGTCAAAAATACTGCAAAACGGTGCTACGTTAGATTGGTTAAAACAAAATACTCATGTGTATGTAAGGTCTAAGGTACCGAGGTCAGAATTCAGATTTTATGTTTAACACTCGGAAAACATACAAATAGATAACTTCTCTGACTGTACTAAGCTCTACTGACCGAAGGCAAACAGATCTGTTTCGGTGACGGGTTTACAAGTGCCTCATCGCCGAACCTTGCCGGTCTGCGCCCGAATCAGTTACCGCTTTCTTGTTTAAAAGACAAAATAAATACCTCTCAAAGGGTTCTTCCGAAATTTCCTTAGAACGATTGAATTATTTCCTTCTGAAATGGCTGTTAAATGGTGGGTTTTTGATTGATTCTGGCAAAAATATTCCTTGGTTTGACCTTTATCATATATCCTCAAGAAACTGACGAATCGCATTTTTCAACCAAAAATTATTTGACCAATCAAATGATTCTTTTCGAAAAGGAAGTGAACTTTAAATTGCAGCAGTGAACATATAGGCATTTTGATGTTTTAGCGACTAAATCATCGTAACAACAGCTTATTTTCGCCGATTTTCATTAGAAATGACTTTAATTTTGTTAACCTTATGAGACATCATTTACAAACTAGTACAAATGGCTTATTTAACCCATAACCAGACGGCAAAATTTTAGACTAATCTAAATTCAGAGGAGTTTCATACGACATTTTAAACTTTTTTAAATTTTAGATTTTTCCGACTTTCTGGGTAGAAAAAAAATGTGACAAGTGAAGAAATTGCTTAAATAAAGCAATTTTTTTTATTGTGCTCAATTTTTTCCCAATTGTTTTTCTTTGAGGGGCGTCAAAAAGCGTCACTGTATGGGAATGGGTTTAACTCGTAGGAATTATTTTACTACTTTGAATTAACCCATTACCAAACGACAAAATGTTAGACTGGTCCTACTTCAAGGATGTTGAAGATTACAGTTTTGAGTTGCAGAAATTTACATTTATTTTTCTTTTGAGGTAAAAGAACATTATGGAAAATGGAGAAATTACTTCTAACAAGCAGTTTCTACCTTTACACAACATTTTCCAAAACGATTTTGCGGGGGCGTCAAAAAGCGTCATTGTGCGGGAATGTTTACACGTCAATAAAAACATTGAGGGGATTTACCTGAAAAATGTGATTCAGTAATTTGCTGTTTGCTTGATGTTAACTATTGTGTAAATTTGAAAACATGCGAAATCTCTCTTCCACCCTTTCAATATCATTGCATATCAATGTAAAGGAACCTTAGTAGCAATATTTTATTGTGTACGTCTACACGTGGCTACTTTACCTCTTTCTGAGCCAACCCTTTTATATCCCCGTCATGCAATGCATAGCTTCTACACTAATTAGTGGATTTCAAAATAACTTGGGACATTTATTCCTTTTGAGGAGTATTAATGTCATGCGTTAAGTTGTGCTGGATACTTCGAATCACATCGGAAGGTCATGTGACAAACACTAAAGCCGGAGAGCACGTGTCTGTGAGACATTTCTAGTTCTTTATGGTCATTACGATAATTTGATTAGATTATGATGTCATTCCACCAAATTACTTTTTGAACTTCGTATTGAATTTATGTACCGATAAACCTGTATAAAGCCACCACCCTAGGGACAATCAAAATGTAGTCGTTTAAGAGAACGGTCGCTTTATACACTTTTTTGTGACAAATATGAGGAAGGATCGGTTCCATTGCATACATAAAGTATTGAAAGATTCTACCTTAATCCATTACCAGACAGCAACATTTTAGACGGGTCAAAATTGAAAGAAGTTGCAGACGACAATTTAAAGTGAATAAAAATTTGTTGGTTTTTTTTTGTCAACTTTCTGGGATAAAACATAGTGGAAACTGAAGAAATTGCTTGTAACAAGCAATTTCTTCAGTTTCAACAATGTTTTCTAAAACTTTTTTTCTTGGGGGCGTCTAAAAACTTTACTGAGAAGGAATGGGTTAATCCTATGTTGATGAACGCATTATAATCGCCTCGTGGATACGTTTCTAATGATGTCCAACAACATAGGATTTAGTTTTTATAATGCTATTAGTAGAAACGACCGACCAAGAAGGTCCTTTCTTTCAGAAAGGGAAGTTTGATGACTTGATATTAATGGTTGCTTCGGCATTATTGACTGTATCCCATATCAAATCAAGGGCAAATTTGCTCGTTTAACATCCACTAAACACTGGTTGGATGAACCTTAAAAAACTTACAATTGACCGCCCATCTCTTGTTGGTAGGCTCAACTTTGTACACTTTTCGGCCCAATCTATTTCAAACATACTTGAAATGTTAGTATTGTCTGGATGATAATCTTTCTTGAATAGGATAACATTTAATCCAAACGATTCGGATAAGGAGTAACATAAGAGACAAATGACGGAACGTGTCTGTCAATAAAACAAACAAACAAACAAGCGAAAGCAAAAAAGAGACTAAACAAGTCAAACATTTAGACCGGAAGTTTACTTTGAACTCAGACATAGCCCGACATCTATATAAAGCATATATCTAGGATTCAATTTGGCAACTTAAATGTCGTAAACTTGGCTTAGTCAAGCTGTAGTTACGACGTTTAGGTCGCCAACTAAGCATTTTACTTTTTTTGTTACATGTTAATGTAAAACAACGCTGTTAACTCTTTCCAGTTTACTCCTAGGTTTTACGTCGCCTACAGTGGAAATTTATGTTAGAGCCCAGTAGCTGGGCCAGCGATTCTTCAGTTTGAGAAAAACACACACCTTTCTTAAAAGCCGGATCTCTTAGAGGAAATGTTGTTGGCGGTGTCGTCTTTATGGCTGGACATTTAGTGATGTCTTTTTTGCCCCCTTTTTTTAAAATTGAAAATAACTTCTTAATCCATTCCCAAACTGCAAAATATAAGACTGATCAAAGTTGAAAGGAGTTGCAGACGAAAATTTGAAGTTTATGAAATTTTAGATATTTTCACCTTTCTTGATAGAAACATTGTGTAGATGAAGAAATTGCCTTTTACAAGCAATTTCTTCATTGTACACAATGTTTTTATCAAGAAATTTGCCTTTCTTGAGGGGCGTCAAAAAATGTCACATTGTTGGAGTGCGTTAATAAGTGATATACGTTCCCCTATCACAATTGCACATAATACTATGACTAATTGGTAGTCTTGACGGTTGATGTCACTTTCAACAGTATTTCAGTTATATCGCAGAGACTGGTGCATCTGACTAATTGTGTCGTTTCACACAGAAGTACAAACGCAATATTTCATCCGATCTATACCAGCTGCTCTTCCCACCTAGACGCACAACTTAACCGTCGTCCGTTGGCTTTAGACAAATACTGCATGTCGTGGTGATTTTTGTCGATTGCCGGAAAGAATATTGGCCGAGCCAGGGTTCGAGCTAACGATCCCAGGATTGAGAGCATAGTCCTGTACCGACTGAACTTTCCGGGCGCGGTAATTGATACTGTGAAGGGAAGTAATTCCAAAATAACAGTTTAACAAATTAACCTCCCTTACTATCATGTGCTTCAGAGCCAAGCACGATCAAACATTTGCTGATCACCCAATTTATGTCAAACATACCGAAAATGTCATGCGTTTGACTGAATATGCAAATATCCGACCACAAATTAATAAAATCAAAGTACCGAAAGTCCTGAAAGCTAGCAAAGCAATCGTCAAAGGTTATCATGATAAACAAACGAGGTTAAAGCAACCAAGGAGTTAACCAATTACAACACGAAAAAAAAATCTTAGTCTGGTTCAAATTGAAAAGGCTGCAGAGGACAATTGCAAGTTAGGTAAATTTAGAACATCTTTCCCTCATAGGATAGCAAACATTGTGGACATTGACGAAATGACTTGTTACTAGCAATTTCTTCATTGTTCACAGTGTTTTCCAAAAAACTTTTTTCTTGGGATGCTTAAAAGCGGGATCGAGTAGGAATGGGTAAAATAGCATGCATTTGAAAGTGTTCTCTACAATCTGAATAGAGTTTACAATAACCATGAAATATATAAGAACTACTTTTTATAGCGTTTGTATTCTTTGTGTTTAGTGGTTAAGCCCCCAGTTGTGGTTTGCACTCGTTTAAATTTTAGAAGACCTCAAAATCTCGTTTGTTAATTTGAGCTATCAAAGCTGACGCCGCCATAATTCCCGCTAGTATTCTAGTGGAGATAATCGTATTCCCCCTATTATTTTACCTGCTAGATTTTCGTTGAGGCAGATCTAAACAATGGCTGGATCGCCGTTGTCAATCATTGAATCGATTGAACAATTAAATCATCCATTTATACCGGAAGTGAACTTTGAAGTCTAGCAGAGGTCGACGTAAATCTGTAGCTTGCGTCCGTTCGTACATTCAGCTCATGCAAGCTGAAATTACGACGTTTAAGGCGCCAACCGACCATTTTATCGTGTTATTACATGTTACTGGCCATAAACTTTGAAAACATACAAACCACATAACAAAAACAGGTCTTTTATTATCTAAGTTACTTTAGATTTTTGTCTGCTATCCCTTTGAATTTTGACAAATCTAACATTTTAAAAAATAGAAAACGTTAAAACTCTAATTTTGTCAATAAGTAAATTTTTCAGATCGAATGTATAGAAAAAATCCAACTCAGTCTTATCATGTTTCTAACTGTGTGAAATATTACAAAAAATGAAGGGAACCTGCGTTGCTAGTTGGTTAGGGCGCAAGGCTCGTAATCGGAGATGTGTCGAGACACTCACTTGCTCTCCGTTCATTTCTTATGGAACGCCACAGCTGTCTGATGTTATTGTGTCGCCTCATAGGCGACACTAATTGTGGTATACTCATTCTAATTTTAGACATTACGTCATGAGGGAAAATTAATTGTACCTGAGAATCGCAACTGTTTTCTACACATCGATTGTTTACAAGATATATTTTTAAAGCAGTACTATAAACCCTTTTATGAAGTTCATCTAATCTCACAACTAGCCGAAATTTAATGAAAACAAAGTTTTAACTGTTTTATTTTTTGCAAGTTACTGGAAAGTCCCTTCTTCCGGTTTGCCCATAAACGGATACGTCTAAAACCCAACCGATTATACCTATATATGTTTTATGTTACACGCTACTAAATTCCATATTGCATTGTGCCTATTTTTTTAAATAAATGCTAAGTACAGATACGTGGTATTGTGTACATTGTGTTACATCTTATACTTTAACAAATAGGAAATATCCGTAATAATCCTGATTTTATATTTTAATTTCGTGTGAATCAATTCACGTAGAAACGGCCCGCTAAGATTTGGTCGTGTTTATCCATACTAAATAGATATTGTTCACGAGAATATAATTTTTACGATTCCGTTAATTTGAGCGGGCTTTTAACGGCTATATGAATTGCGCAAGATATTTCGATAAAAAATCTTAAATTTCTTAAAAGATAATTACCCTACCAAATTCATATGTATGCACAGAGGGAGAGAGAGAGAAAGAGAGAGAGAGAGAGAGAGAGAGAGAAAGAGAGAGAGAGAGAGGGGGGGGGGGGTAAGACAGGGATTATTCAAATAAGGTTGATTTATTTGAAAATTGATGAATAAATTAGTCAAACTACACCAATACGATGTAATAAAGGAAACCGATAAAATGGTCAAATGGGTAATGAAAATACAATGAATGGTAAAAAGCAGTTCAGAGAACAATTCTAACATAAACCTGTCAAATTCTTTATAAGTTATTGCTTATTGGTTGAAACTCTATACTTAAGTGGTACTTAGATTTGTAGTACAAATCATCTTTGTAAGTAACCAGTCTGAAGATATAGAGTGGTCTGGGAATGCGAAAAGTACCGTCACAGAAATCGTGAAAAAAATGTGTCAAAAACTAAAATCTTACCGGTGATCACGAATGAATACTTCCGACAAGAGAACCGCCCACGGGAGCATACGCTCGGCTGCAGGTGCTGGATAATGCAAAAATTCTAAGTCGATCAAGGGGCATAACTCTTACAAAAAAGCTTTCCCCCCCTTGATAGTCTAGATAGCTCTTGTGGTGGTCAATAACAACAGAGATATGACCATGGTTAAAGTTTGTCACGCCAACGCCGACGCGAACGACGCCAAGGTGATCACAATACCTCGGGTTTTCTCCGAAAACAGCCGAGCTAAAAATGACTTGCACGGATATCTAACCATAGAAAAAGTCACAAGGATACGTACATTTTTCATTTGCATTTAGTTTACGATTCTTTAACGGAAAATAACGAATGCAGTAGCTTTAACGACTTTGATATAGCTAAGACTGCTGTTTGAAAGACTAAGTTTTTGACAATACGTTCGGCGCTCTAGATTGGTCAAAAGTCCACTAACCTCGCACACACATAAGATTTAGGCGGGCGTTCAAAATGTCATGACTATTAAAAAGCGCGTGCACATGAAATTACTAATGCAGGTATGAAATGAAGATACTTATATTTCACACGTTGTCGCTCATATTTGAAAACTCACGCGTTCAAATACGCATGCACGCTATCAATCTATCTATCTATATATACTGCCCAACTCCCCTTTCGGGTATTACTGGCAGGTATGGCTTAAGTTTTATTTTCACATGTTCTGTTGTGCTTATTCAAATTAAAGTTGACTTTAGATCCAAACGGTACACCATACTTAATTGTGGTCAGAGAAGTCTTCTCGGTCCAGCTTATTGCCAAATTCGGGGGATGATCTCTGTCAACAAGGCCCTGTAGCGAAATCTTCTTTGTGTTGGACGTTCTTCTTTGTTTCTGTGTTAAATACCACATGTCTGGACAGAATCCTAATGGGATCTATATGATTGTTTTATAAGTGCTTTGAGAAAGCTCAATGTTAAAAACAACAACAACAACAACAAAAAAAAAACTGTTGCTGGCGTCATGTTTCAAGAAGATAAAATAATCTCCAGTTGTTCCGAGGTAAAAGAGGATGTACAAGGGAGGAGCCAAGTATGATCGCGAGGAAATCATATTGATAAATTTGGTAAGTGTCTACTAGGAGACTCGAAAATAATAAATATCAAGACTCTAGTTCTTCTGGATTAAAAAAGGAGACATTCTTTAAGTACATCCTTTTTGAAGAGAAGAAAAATATGGTTTAAAATAGGGAGCACTAGGACGGGGAACCAAAAGTACATAAACCAGGACATAAAATACACAAAAAATTGTCTATGGGAGTGCAAAATGGCGTAAATACATCTTGAATAAAACTGTTTTCGACATTTTGCTGCCAAACGACGAATTGATTGATTGTAACCTTTTGGGAACGTTTTTTTTTTCTTTAATTCTATTGTGCAGCCTATATGTAACTCGGTATAGGTTAACACTGGTATATGACATACCTATTACAAATGCTCTAGGCCATCTGATTTCACATAAGTTAACTTTCAGCTCTATTGCCCGAAATCCAGTAGAGCTATTACGATGAGTAACTTTGAACAATACGTGCTCAATAAAACTTAACATAAAGGAAATCTATGACATGAAACATTATGATTAAGGGGGAAACTACAGCAGTTACGACATTTTGATCGCGACGGCACCGACGATATACAATCAATATCTAAGGAAAATGTGAAATTACAATATCTCAGAAATGATTAGAATTTATGCGTCAAAGGTCTATTGATAGACCAGTCAGGGGTTAGTAAGAGTTCTTCTGTTTAGTCACAAGTTTTGATTTTATACTTTTTGCATGTATGATCGCGATGTATGAATGACCTCAAGAAAGCATTAGGTGTGTAATCATTGTGGCCTACATAAACATGATACCACATCTAGATGCCAAATGTAAACAGCCGAACAGTCCGGGGTGAAATACAAGTAATGCCTCGAAACAATAACAAAGCTTGACAAATACAAACACTCCACTTTCCCTTGTTCCTTGTACCAATAGAAAGAAATTAATCCCCTCGCCCGATCGTTTCCAAGAAATATGATACATTGTTTAACGCCGTGGGTCGATCAGTTGTGAATTAATAACCAGCAAATGTGCTGATTAGTAGCGTTGAACCAACTGTAATGTCAGTATAAATACTCGAACTTGCTACAGAAAAAAGATATGCTAGTTGCTCTGGTGCTCAACTAAGATACGGCTCTTTTTCTTCGTGGCTCATAACCAAATGGGTCTGGAGAAGACGTTTTTTCTAATTTAATCCATGTTGCAGTGGCAACCAAAGCTTTCTACGGATTTCAAATCTTTTATTAATTTTTAAAGGATGACAACCTAAGTATTATGACTGCAAATTTGGTTGAAGTTGGCCCAATGGTTAGGGAGGAGTTGTCGTTTAAAAATACTTCTTAATTCTATATAAGCCCCAACACAATGGGGCTTTGCTGCTGGGGACCCTCAGGTAATGATTTCAGCAATTTTCACAGACGTCAATGTAATGATGCTCCATCTAAGTTATCAAGACTCTACGCCTTCTGCATCTGGAGGATTTATTTATTCTTTTATTTTAATTCTCCTTTGTTGGTATGGCAACCAGAAATTTAATGAATTTCTAATATTTCAGCAATTTTCAAAGGGGACAACCTTAGGCACATGCCTGCCAAATTTGGTTGAAATTGGACGCCGGAAAGAAGGTGATCACAATACCTCAACTTGAGTACTTCGTGCTCAGATGAGCTAAAGAAACGATTAACCTTTCAAATAATTCATTTAAACCGGAAACGACATTCATGTTAAGTATTTATTGTTGGCTTAGCGACTAAACGTCGTACCTACAGCTTGAACAAGCAAATTGATCACAACCCAACAATTTGCCTCACTTGTCATATATTTTTCAAAATACATGTCTTTTATTACCTAAATCGAACCTCCTTAATCTTTGTCATGTTGAACCCGGAGTGTCTCGGTTTTGGCAGGAGATGTTGACAAAGATCAGCCTGCACATAAATGCAGTCTGATCTTGGTCTACACCTCCTGCTTGTACTTTTCTGGCAGAGTTGTTTCTAAATTGATTTCTTAAAGAAATATTTATTTTTGAACAACAAGTTCTACAAGTGCTTTCAGTCCTTTGATTTTAAAGCAATTCAGTGAGGTAATTTATACAGCAGGACAAAGGTTAATGAATGTTCGTAGGCGTGACCAACGACATGTCAAGTATAACTTTTATCAGACAAGGGACTGTAGCGAAGGCCAATCTAGATAACTTCAGATCTGAATTTTGGTTTGTATTCAATACAAACCTGATCGCAAACCGAAATCGCATCATAATGCCATACGGTCGTATCGAAAGGACCATAATAAATTAATGTTTAATACTGAAGATTCGTGAAGAAATCAAGGAAATTTGTGTGAACACTTTCTTTGGAAAAGACTGTATAATTTTTCAGTGATATCAAAACGAAACTAAGGCGAAAGAACTCGTTTTCTAATCAATAAAAAATAACCAGTTTACTGTATGTTGTTCGGCCAATCTACTTTTTAAAAAATGCTGAAACAAAACGTGTCAGATTGTTCAGCATGCCCGGCCTGACCGTGATCGATACTGTCTGCATTTAAAAGAGTGTAAAGGTTACTTATGATACATTCATCTAGTTGGGTGTAGAATAAGATCAGTTTGTTTGAATGGGGTTTAATATCGCGATTAACAATTTTTCAGTCACATCGCGGAGGCTGGAGCACCTTACAATGAATTCCTGGTATATCTCGCACCAGTACTACCATGACATCTTTTCCTAGCCTCCAGCTGCTATCCCACTTAGGTTTACAAGTATATACCCATTGATGAGAGACAAATATACTAAAGGATATGCAAACCCATGACATCCCATGATTGAAGACTGGGAGTCTGATGCGCTACTGCACTATGACGGCGGCCTGTGTCCGCCTATAAATCCTACCGAACTCCCGACACTTTTTCTGCTGAATAAAAATAGATTCCGGGTTGTGGTAGTTCTAACCAATTCCAGCCAAATACCGCTCATGTTCAACCCGAGAAAAAACAAGATTGAAAAACCTTTTGGAAAATGAAGAAATTGCTTATTACAAGCAATTTCTTGAATTACCACACTGTTTCTAGGATGACAAAGATTGTTAAAACATTTTGTCTATCTAAAATTGTTGTCTACAACTTCCTTGAATTGGAGCCGGTCTAAATTCTGAAGTATGGTAATGGGTTAAACTGACAGCAACACACGGGTTAGGTTCCAAGATTAGATTTGTCATCGTAATTTTGTCGACGATTCGAATCTAAGCTGCATCGATTCTCAACTATGTATATACTAGTCGCTGACCAAGCGAAGCAGACCCATTCTGGGGCTTAAAACATGTAAAACACAGGTAGCACTTCAGTGATCAAAACACGCCTTTCTTCAACAATACAGCCGCCGTCATAGCGCAGTTGGTAGCGCGTCGGACTGTCAATCTAAAGGTCCCGGGTTCGATCCCCGACGGCGGCACTCATCCTTTCCGACTATTTGTCTCTCACCAATGGGTCGATAATCGTAGACCTATGTGAGATAGCAGCTGGAGGCTAGGAAGGGATGTAATGGTAGTACTGGTGTGAGAAATACCAGGATTCCATTGTTAGGTGCTCCAGCCGCCGCGATATGACTGAAATACTGTTAAAAGCGGCGTTAAACCCCATTCAATCAATCTTCAACAATACAGATTTAGACCAAACATACCATTTACAACAGCAGCAAAAAATATTCGTTTGAACTGATTGAGACTGGAATGTAAATAACATGAGATTACTGTATAAGCATGTCGCGTAATTCCGACCCTTAACCTATTACCACATGCTAGGTATGATTTGATAGATGGCCCGCAGGACAATCCAAACAATTCCAAACATGCGCTATGCAAATACTTATATCAATCTGACAAGACTCTTAACTGAACATTCCATAGATATGCTCTTGAAGTTTCTTCAGAAAATAGGTTAATATTCTAAATAGCAAATGTGGATTAGTCCTATGAGTTCGAACAATGCTAGATTAAATCTGATATATGTAATGAAAGATGCAATCAAAAAGACCATATTTTTAAATCAGCCGCGGTCATAGCTCAGTTGGTGGCGCGTAGGACTCATTATAATGGTGGTTCAGGGTTCGATTCTCGACCGCGGCCAATATTCTTTCCAACGTCTGTCTCCCAACAATGGATGGATAACCGAAAACCTATGCTCGGAAAGCATGTCGTGGTAGTACTGGTAATAGAAATACCAGAATTCCATGGTTAGGTGCTCAAGCCGCCGCGATCTGACTGATATAATATTAAAAGAGGCATTAAACATCGATCAATCAATCAATCAATCAATCAATCAATCAATCAATCAATCAATCAACCAACCAACCAACCAACCAACCCTTTTTATATTACAACAACTTACCAAGCGACAATTGTCTTAAACGACTGCCCTTCGTGGTAGCATAGTGAAATTTTGATGGCCACACCCATTGACTCTGACAAGGCAGTTCTACTTCGATATTGAACGGCGTTTTTTTTTTTTATTGTAATTTTTATGGCAAATATCATGTCACAAAAAAGTTAAATTGTTCGTTTGCGACCTAAACGGCGTAACTATAGCTTATACAAGCTGAAGTTACGATATATAAGTCGCCAAACCAACAGAATGTCGGCTAATGTTGGAGTTCAAAGTTCATTTCAGATCTAAATGGATGATTTGTTCGGTCGATTCATTCTTTGATTGGCAGCCTCGATTGTCCAATAGAATCTGGCAAATAAGAACGATTATTTAGCGTTTTCTGATTTTCTTAATGTAAATGGACACGTGTCTCAGTAAATCACATTGACTGGTACTGGTGTGACAAATGACAGGTAATTCTGGTTGGACCCGCCGCCACTATATAACTTAAATATTTTTTAAAATGACGTTAAACCCCATACCACCACATTCTTTTCGTGCCACCGGCTGTTCTGCCAACTTAGATGCACTACTTATCATTCGCCTATTGGTGAGAAACAAACGGCACATGTCGCGATTACGTTACGTTATCAAATGTCGGAAGAATGTTGGACGGACATGGGTTCGAACTCACGAACGCAGGATTGAGAGCATAGCATGTTTACGACCAAGTTACCCGGGCTCGGCAATCAAGAATGTAATATCTAAGGTGCGTTCTTTTCGTCAAGATTCTTAAGATTCTTATTTAGATTTTTTTTTTTAAAAAAAAGCGTTCTTAAGATTAAGATTTTTCAGCGGATAAATAAGAATCTTAAGAATTCTGAATGGGGAACTTAAGCGCACTCATTATTGGTTTAAACGAATAGACTTGACGCCGCCGAATGATTTCTCTCAAAATAACAAAACCGTTCTATAGGGAGATTTAAAAATCTTATTTAGCGGGATTTTTCATCTCAGAGAAAAAGATCGCATCTCTGAAAGAATGCAAGAAAAAATCTGACACGAAGGAAAGAAAATGAATGACGGATTTCGACTCAGCAACATATTTGTGATAAATTGACCGGAAATCGTGAACCTATGTTGGGTGAGCAGCTGGGGGCTCAGAAAGGATGTAGTGGTAGTTCTGGTTTGAGAAATACCAGGAATCTATCATCAGGTACTCCGATATGACTGAAATACTGTTCAAACTGTTAATACTGTTAAAAGAGGCGTTAGACTCCATTCAACCAATATATACATTGTATCTGTAAAAGTCATATCTCCCCTTCAAAACATAACACAAATAATTAGAAAATCATTTGAGCGCGTGCGTGATATTTCCAACAAATACACACGTGCGCCAAGTAAAGACTCAGATCAGCCTGTGCATCCGCACAGTCTGATCAGAGTCTTCACTCTGCGCATTGTAGATGGATACCGACCCAAAGCTTCTTTAAACATTCAGCGAATATTCTAATTGCCCCGAATGGCTGTACAGGGTGCTCAATGTGTGCGAGTCACGCACCTGCGAAATTGTTGGAAATGTCACGCACAGGCTCATTTGACTATTGAAATTATCAGATCAAAATAAGTCTACGTGGTAAGCCTATAATTCATGCAAGAAGCTTCGATATTTTAAAATGTGAACCACTACAAATTAAAGTTTGTTTACATATATTAATGACGTCAGTGATGATGTTTTCACTTTCGCTAGTCATCCAAACAACTAGTGTACAGTTCTGCTCGGTCATGTAGATTATCGATATCGTCCATAGAGTTTAGCCATCAGCGCCAGTGCATATAACGGTCAATACCAAAGATTTGCGAACATTCCCGGTGAACAATCTGGTGAATTCGAATAGGTTTCAAAATGTACACAAACACGAGTTGAAATCGGTAACAAAAATTAAAACCACAAAATACGCTTTCCGAAGAACCTCACTTTTACCCTACTTTTGCATATAGATTATAGGTTCTTATTTGCTTTAGTGACCAAATAAACGATGTTTAAACACGTATATACTTCCTCGGAGGCAAGTTCTGGCTTTAACATATTTAAAGACGAGAGGAATCTAAGAGGGAGATTTTGAAATTTGAATGAGAATGGGGTACTGCTAATTCTTAAATTATAGGTTGTATATCGTAAGTGGGAGTACAAAATTAACCAATCGCTGGCCCCGCCTATTGACCTCTGGGCCCCGCCCATTAGCTCCGACAGGAACTTCGTTTCGATTTTTAACGGCGTTATTTTGCATAATTTATTGCCCGTAGCATGCTACGAAAAAGTACAATGGTTAGTTGGCGACCTAAACGACGTAACTACAGCTTGAATAAGCTGTAGTTACGACGTATAAGTCGCCAAAGCAACAAAAAAGGTCAACAAAATGGCGGCCAATATCGGAGTTGAAACCTCAGGTCCGGTCTGAATAAATGATTTGATTAGACGGTTGGTTTCATTATTGACGGTCGCGATTGGTCAATTACGTAAATAAAGCTCGAATAAACTATATTTGCGATATTTTGTACGCCACTTACGATATAGGTTACAGTCACATAAACAAAGGTTTCCGCCTCGAGATGCTTCTTAAAAAGATATTGTTAATGTCAAAGTTGTACAGATAATTCATTTTTTACTCTTATATGATAGAAGAAACTATAGCAACCGAAAATTGACATTCTTGAGATAATTTACAGTTTAGTCGCTAGTTGAAGAGCTTGATAATTTAACTTTTTCCCGTTTGTAAGGTTTCATTTCTTAATAAAAATCAACATATATATTTGTTATTCATGTTTTATTTTCATATGCAACAAATTTGATATTAGATAATTTCTTCATTAACTGGGGAATCTCCGAAGTTCAGCACATTCGAATTTGACCTCTGTCATCACGTTTATCAGTCTGTGCGTATGAACGCGTGTTCGCCCGTGACCATTGGTCTTACATTCGAATTCGGACATAAAATCCCATTCACCCTTTCCTGATTTTTTTTTTTAATATTAGACTGGTCCAAATTCAAAGAGGTTGCACAAAACATTGAAAATCGGATGCGATTTGAAATGAAACCACCCTATGTGTTAGAAAATATTGTGGGAAAAGGAGAAATTGCCTATCACAAGCAGTTTCTTCTTTTTCCACAATGTTTTCTCTAGTATAAAAGCACAGCAACGTAAAATCCCGGATTTGAACTGGAAAGGGTTAACTTGGCAGATTTGTTTTTCACCATGATCAAATTTGTATTTTGCAAGATAACGGTCAAATGAAAACTAAAATGTGTATTCATTTATGAAAACTGTCATCTACACCAGATAAATACTCGATGAAGCCTCTTTCTATCTGTTTATTGATGGTATGCTTTATGTATTCGGTCTTTCACGACCCTTTCACCCATTACCACAAGAGAAAATTTTAGACTGGTCCAAATTTAAAGAAGTTGCAGACGACAATTTCAAGTTGATGAAAAATCTTTGTGTTTGGGGCAGAAACATACTGGATATTAGAGAAATAACTTGTTACAAGCAATTTTTTCATTTTTCTACAATGTTTTCGAAAGACTTTTTCTTGAGGGGCGTCTTTAAGCGTCATTGTGTGGGAATAGGTTAAAGGCCCTATACCAATGGACAGTGAGGGCTCATCAAAGAGTACGTATCTTAACGTGTGACCTTTTCCTGGACAATCTCTGATTTTACGTTTCTGTGATATTATTCTCGAGAAAACAAAGTGGAACAAGAGCCATGTCGGACATGGCCATCCCCCGCCGTAAAGGCTTGATAGTAAACTGAAGCCAGTTAGATTTAGGCTTCTTGTGCACTGCATTTCTTCTCAATGAGTTCGATAATAGCTATTATACTTTCAGAGAAATGCTAAGGACAAAATCTAAGTCTTTAAAACAACAAAGGGCAATAACTCCAAAATTATGCAAGCAAGAGTTGTGGTTCTTGTGCACTGCACTTCTCTTCAACGAGATCTATCCACCTATGAAGTTTCAAGTTAATAGCTATTATACTTTCAGAAATATGCCCCGGACAAAATCTTAGTTTTTAAAACAACAAAGGGCAATAACTCTAAACTATGCAGGCAAGAGTTGTGGTTCTTGTGCACTGCACTTCTCCTCAATGAGATCTAACTACCTATGAAGTTTCTAGCTGATAGCAATTATACTTTCAGAGATATGATCCGGAAAAGTTTAGTGACGGAAGGACGGATTGTTGGAATGACGGAAGGACGGAATGACACAAGGACGGAATGACGGACGGAGACCATAACTATATCCCCTTCGCCGAAACGGCGGGGGATAAAAAGAAGATATTGCTTGTGACATTAATTTCTCCTTTTTCCACAATATTTTCTATTATAAAGGATGGTTACTTTTTTAATTATACTAACTTTATAATGTCGTCTGTTAGCCCTTTTAATATGGACTAGTCCAGGTTTTGAAAAATAATCAAGGGTTAAAGCAGTTATGAATATTCAAATGGATCTTTTAAAGCGTCTTTAAGAACAAAGCACGTACATATTTTTATATCAGGACAACGTTTCTTGATAACCCATCCCCACGCAATGACGCCTTTTTACGCCGCAAAGAAAAAAAAAAGCTTTGAAAACTTGTGAAAATTGAAAAAATGCTTGTTTACAAGCAAAGTCTACATTACCCACGAAGTTTTCTACTAAAAAAAAAATAAAAAAATATCAACATATATACAAATGAAAAATCACCTAAAATTTGTCGCCTGTACAATTCGGTCCATTGTAAAAATGTCGTCTGGAAATGAGTTTAATCAAATGGCGTCAGTGGAAGAGCAAAATAAATCTTAAATACAGCTTGAGCTGTAGTTATGATATTTTGTTCGGTGAAAGACGATTTGTGCTTTTAATGTATCTAATTCGATAAGCGTATGAATTCAAAGTCTGTAGCAAAACAAATTTACGAGTACGCTCCACTCTACAATATAAAACGTACTGACAGAAAGGTTGTTATTTTAGATGCACATATAACATAAATCAAGCTAAAGCAATCGACAAATCCCCCCGCCCACTGACTCCGTTGGCCCCGCCCATTGACTCAGACAGTAAGTTCTTCTTTGGTTTTAAATGGCGTAATTTTTCAAAAATTTTGGCCAGCAGCATGTAAAAATGTAGAATGGTTGGTTGGTGACCTGAACGTCGTAGCTTCAACTTGAATAAGCTGTGACGTTTAAGTCAATAACGGCGGCCAATATCGAGATTAAAAATCACTGTCTGGCCTAATTGAATGCTTTGACTGGTCTATTGATTTTTTGATTGATGGCTGCGATTGGTCATTTGTTCAAATTCAACGCACACTGGACGGTATTAACCTCACAAAATATTAACAGAAGTGTGTCTAAAATCATAAAATGCGATACGATTATGTGTTTTGTGTACGTCAGTTGTGTGTTAAACGTAAACATTAAATATCGATTTTGGTACTTCAGACCGGACATACACGTGAGTATTACGTTTTAACCAATCTAATGCCGCGCCGTTTTGCAGTATTTTTGATTTCTCCCTGTCGATTTCAAAGCCGTTTTTCTTCATGACGTCAATTACATATTGTAGAGGACGATTGTTGATATGTTGAAGGCCTCCCTGACCCGGAACAGCCCAACTCAGTATGATGCCTTCTTTTGCATGTCTAAATATATTGTCTAAATATGTAGCTTCATATTTTTGAGGAATATGTTCAGCGACTTCTAGCGACATAATCCAGTCATAGGAAGGTAATCCGTATTGAGGAACACTTAAGTCAAGAAAGGTAACTCTTCCTTCACTTGTCTGTTGACAAAAAGGCGCTCCGTCATAGGCGTCGTATCCCTTGACCTCCCCTAGTTTCAGAATTTCCCTCTTGTAGGCTCCTGGACCATCACCAAAGCTCGCAACAGATTTTCCTTTCAGAAATTTAGACAATACAGGTATGAGTTTTGCGTCTGTCAAATGTGAACCCCCTGTCTCTGTACTCGCTGTCTTGCACCAGCCTCCTTGATCGCTGGTGTGACCTTTATTTTTCTGAAAAACACAAAATGTCTGGAATTATTTATCGTTTGACTCTTTACCAGACGAAAAAAAATTAGATAGGTAAAAAAAAAACGAAAGTAGTTGCAGCCAAAAATGTCAAGTTTGTCAAATTTGAGATAATGTCATATTTCTGGTTTGATAACAATGTGGAAAATGAAGTAATTGCCTTGTTTAATTTTCCCATTTTTTTCTTGGGGGGGGGGGGTGCCATAAAGCGGCATTTAGTGGGACTGGGTTAAAAAAAACAACAGCAAAATCTGTTCATTTCAAGTGTCATCTGTAAAAAGAAACTCTTAAGGTCAGCCCAGGGCTCGAGCACGTGATCTTGATGTTTGAAGTTAAATGCTCTACCAACTGAGCTAATCGGGCTGACCGGTATCTATATGCTGCTTGTTTGATAAAGGGCAACTTCGACTGGTGCCAATGTTCCTACCATTTAACTTATGCCCTAGACTCGCCTAATTGGCACATTTTGGCCAAGCCTACAGAGCTTCGAAAGGAAGTTCCACTTAGATATAAAACGGCGTTTTTATCAAAATTTTATGGCAAGTTACATGTACTAAAAATTGAATTGGTGGTTGGCGACCTAAGCGTCGTAGCTACAGATTGATTAAGCTGTAGTAACGACCTTAGAGTCGCAAAACCAACAAAATGCTTCACATGAATGTCAGCTAGTGACGGTGTTCTAACTTCATTTCAGGACTTATCCTTTGAATAACAAAATCACGTCCGTTTTTTATCGACTTGCTCAATAAGGCTTTATTGAACTAGTCGACGGTATATATATTCTTTATTTTTCCGCCACTTGGGCGAGCTTTTAACATAAAATAATGAACAAGAGCATACACAAACTTAAATCAAACAATTGCACCAATACGTACGTGCGCGCACACACTCACTCACGCACGCACGCACGCACGCATGAGTTCCGGACATTTTTATTTACAATACATGTAAACAAATCTTAAACATTTCGTTTCGTTTCGTTAACGTTCTTAAGAGATAGGGATTTCATAGTTCAAGAGGCCCTTCACAAGGTCATGCGCCAAGTTCATTGTCATGTTAGAAGGTTATCTTTATCAAAGGACAGTGTTCATTTAAGACTTTTTAACGTAAGATGTTGCATTACTACATTGATAAAAGTAGGAGTGCAAAATGAAGTACATGTAACTGCCTGGTAGAAAACATCGAAAATTAGAAATCGTTTGTTACGAGCTTGTAAATTCTTCGTGCATCATTTTTAATTGGATGGGAGTTTGTGTAAAATATTCAAACTAATGACATATTCGACAATCATCGTTGGATTCTCAAAATTTCGCAACTACAGCATAAAAATAACGATACACGGATGATAAATAACATGAAGTTGGGATATTTAGAGATAAACGACGATATGTATATGCATGTTATTTACATGATCGTTTAGAAATTAGACAAAACAAAGTTTTTTTAGCCCTAACGAGTTATTACGTCTTTTGTGATCTATATTTTGCTAACGTCCAAATGAATCATAATCAATCCCCGCAATGAAATAATCTGGGATATGACTTAACCCTATCCCACACAATAACGCTTTTTGACGCCCGCCAAGAAAAAAAAGCTTTTGAAAACATTTAGGACAATGAAGAAATTGCTTGTTACAATCAATTTCTTCATTGTCCTAAATGTTTTTAACTTGGAAAGACAAGAAATAATACAAACAATAACAAATGAATTTATAATAACACTTATTTGATTTCATCAACTAAAGAATTGTAGCCTGCAACTTATTTATAGGGACCAACATAAAATATTATCCTCTGGTATTGAATTAACGGTTAATTTGAAAGACTACACCGTTTCGGAGTATTTGAACAAATTTTAAAAGGTCTTTGTGAAATTTGATTTGTATACGAAGAATGTTTATAAACGAAAATAAATTCTTTGTGGGTATATTAATAAAAATACTCCTTAAATTTCATTTGTGGCAAGGAAAATATAGTTTAAACTATTTCCACAAATTTCTGCATTTTACGCCCCAAATGATTTAAGGCCTTGGAAAACATAGTGTGAAAAAAGTCAACAAATCTATCGCCGAGTTTTCCCCATATGATGGTCATTTTACAAATAAAAAGAATTTTGAACCGTAGCCTGCATATTCTTTGAATTTGACGAAGTCTAAATTTTGTCGCCTGGTCTTGGGATAAAAGAAAAATACTAGGAAGAAATCATCTCATCAAACTCGAAAAGAAGTCACAAATAAATGTTCTTCCTTGTCATGAAATTAAATTCCTTAACCACATCCGTCAAATCAGCAATAACAATTGTACATATAGAATTGTGCTTAATCCATTAATAGAGAGAGAGAAAGAGAGGGAGGGAGAGAGACAGAGAGAGAGAGAGAGAAGGAGAGAGAGGGAGAGAGAAAGAGTGAATGAGAGAGAGCGGGGAGAGAGAGAAGGCAACTTTGTAAAACTTTTAGTCGTTGTAAATTGAAAATGCTGTCTTAATGTTTTATGTTCTGAAAATGAATTTATTATCATCATTATGAAAACACACGGTCACACTTTGTGTCGACTCTCAAAAATATGATCATGGAAATTTTATGGTAAAAGGAGAAATTGCTTATAATAAGTAATTCCTCCTTTTTCACAATATTTTCTACCCAATTTGGCTCTGATTACCATATCCTCGCGCTAAATTTTTTTGAAAGTGTGTGTGTGTGTGTGGGGGGGGTATTCAAATTTTGACTAAGACTGTACAGTTGTTTCCACATCTTTAAAAGCCTATATGAAGATATGCGGTCTCGACTCACTGAAATGGGGGTAATCAGCATTGAATAATTTTGTTACGACGATATTTGTTGTCAAATAACATGTACAAGGACGAATTCGCTTTCCTCTTTACCTATCAGATAGTTTCTATTTCCTTTGGGTTGTATGTAACCCTTTCCTGTTTTGCAAAATTTTAGACCTGTCCAAATTCAAAGGCTTTGCAGACGAAAATTTATATGAATTTAATTTGAAAAATAACCATTCAGTAGAGTAGAATATGTTTTAGAAAGAGAAGAAATTGCTTGTTAAAGGCAATTTCTTCTTTTTCTGCAATGTTTCTTCAATTAAAAAAAACGCAGTGACCTAAAAACCAGTAATTGGACAGAAAAGGGTTAAGACTGAAACTGAACAAAAAAGAATGTGTAATCCGATATATAATATTCAAGTAGCCTTGGTGACAGTAGAAATAATGATAGGGGGTTAATTTTCAAACTTATATTATACACCTGAGCCAGAACACGGGGTTTCTTTATTGTCCCTCTTATTAATAATTTTCAGGTCTCCTATTCATGTAACTCGATTTCAATGTGTATGTATTTTCATAGCTTTTATATTGTTTGTAAATCATTTCTTTAGATAAACTTAGATTGCGCTAGGGTAGAATAGAATAAACGCCATAGAAATACAAAAACACAGAAGACATCCGAATGGAATTCATAATAGAAAACTATTGTTATTCTGACTATTAACCCATTACCACATGACAGCATTTAGACAGGTCCGAATCAAACGAAGTTGCAGACGGTACTTTTCAGTTCTAGAGAATTTAGAACTCTTTGCATTTTGGGGTAGAAAACATTGTAGATAATGAAGAAACTTAAAAGTTCACCCCTGTCCAAATGTTGAATGAATGGTCTATCAAAATTTGATTGACAGGAGGGTCCGCCAGCTACAGTCTCAAAATTCAATAATTTTATATTTTCTTTTTTTATTTGATTATTTGTTTATTCTGTTTTCATAATAACAGCTGCTACATATACAATTGTTATAATGAAATTGCATCGGCGTAATTCACCAATTGACCAATCGCGACTGTCAATCAAATAATCAATCATCCAATGAAATCATTCATTGAGACCAGAAATGAATTTTTGACGCCTACATTGGCCGTCATTTTTGTTTATATTTTTTGTTGATTTGGCGACTTAAAAGTCGTAACTACAGCTTTTTTCAAGCTGTAGTTACGACGTTTCGGTCGCCAACCAACTATTCTAAGTTTTCTTACATGTTACTGGTAATAAATTTTGCCAAAAAAACGCCGTATTAAATTGAAGCGGGACTTCCTGTCGGAGTCAATGGGCGAGGCCGGCGAAGCAAATGGGCTGGGCCAACGAATGATCGATTGCATCGTCGTAATTGATCAAACTCTATCTAATTTCATAGAAATGACGTTTCAATAAGACATGGATTTCACACATTTTCATTGGCACATTTTACTTATCAGTACCATTATTGACGGTACACTGTTGTTAAATTATGTGTAATTAATCATGATGAACTGAAACAAAGGACACATTTTACACAACCCATATATACATCCTGTATGCATATATTCCACGTAATACGTGTTTACTAGCTTAGATGGACGAAGAAAAATAAACAACGTAGCTACAGTATGAATGAGGTGCAGCAACGATGCTTTCGATGTCACGGTATATTTTACGGGGATAAAAATATACTAACCAACAGTTTAACTCTTTTGTTACATGGGTCTGGCTATAAATTTTCCAAAATAACGCCGATTAATATCGAAGGGGGACTTCCTGTTGCGGTCAGTGCGCGTGGCCAGCAGAGTCAGTGGGCGGAGCTAGCGATCCATCAATTAAGTTCAATGAGCAGATTATCGCTCGGATTGAATGTTTTGGTTCTCTACTTGTGTGAGAAAAGACAGGAAACCATGCTTTTGTGCATCGCCTGTCGCCATACTACCTCAATACATTCGGCAATGGTGTTAACGCTCCTACAATCAATCAATCATTAGCAGTAGAAAGTCAAATGCGTGGAGTGAAAAGCATAAAATAAACCAACGGATTGTCTTCTATTTCTTGTCTCTAAATACTTATTTTACAAAATATTGTAATCCGGCCTGTCGGCCGGAGGTCAGATGGCTTGACAATCTTATTGACTTATTAAAAAGTACACAAATCTAATATATTCATGTAAAACGGGCATTCTGATTGGTCGAAAACAATTATTCATACTGCCGTGAACAAAAGTTTGACCACGCAGCCATTTTCTATACTTCCAAACAAAGTAGTTCCATACATAAAAGTATCGCAATTTGAAAGGTTTTTGCTTTTTCTGCTCGATGCTATTAAAATATAAGAAATACATACAGTATTCATACAGTGTGATTAGTTTGTTCGGTTCATACCTTCATCTCTCAATTAAGATGCTTTACTACATCATCATGAACCCTTTCCTATACAATCCCTGATTTTACGTCCCTGTAATTTCATAATTGAGAAAAGATTGTAGAAACTGAAGAAATCGCTTGTAATGACATTTCAAAGTTCGGTGTAACGAGTTTATAGATGTGTTGTTTTATTTTAAAAGGGAAACTTTAATTTCAATTTTCAATTCAAAATTTTAATTGCATAATATTACATAATATTGTTGCAATACAACAAATACATTTTAACAAAATGTATAGGATGTGCACAAACATATTAAACAGATAGTGAAAATAATAGATCAACATATAAGTCATATGGAATTTGTAAATAATGGTCAAGAGTGTTGGGTAGTTTTCATTAAAAGAAAAGTATGTTTGGAATAAAATGATTCATTTCTCAAGTCAAGTGTAGAGTTCACGTTTCTTATTGGCTTCAAATAAAAATTTTGATAATTTAATTAGAAATCCTTTTCTGTCATTTGTCATCATTAGCTTAAATTTATGGATGGTTGGCCATGTACGATAGAAATTAGGCAAAAAATTCTTCCTTAGATCATAATATAAAGGACAAATAAGTGCAAAATGATATTCATCTTCAATCAAATTTAAATTACAGTGTTTGCACATTCTTTCATGTTTAGGAATGTTGCTGTATCTACCTTCTTCAATGAATAGCTTATGTGATGAGCATCTAAATTTAGAGAAGAAATTTCTATGATTAACGTTATTGATACTATTAAGATATTTTTCACTTTCGAAACAAATTTTATACTTGTTATATAATTCAAGTTTAGTGCTCGACTCTTTTTCAGAAATCCAACTTTGAATGTAATTATCTTTAATTCTTGAAATAACAAGACTTATATCGGTATTTAATATTCTTGAGTTAAATTGTATCATGTTATTTTTTCAAACTTTACGCGCTTTTTTAGATGGTTATACTTCATTTTATAAAAATTTGCGAGTTTTTTTTTTTGTTGTTGTTGTTTTTCTTTTATCATACTTCCGATTTCAAATCAGTTCTTATTTTGTAAAACCAATGATGTCTACCGACGTCTTTAAATATGTCATGTGGTAACAACGGGCGACGTAATACAGTTGTATATTTAAGGGGTTTCAATGTCCGCCATCTTGATATATCGGGTTGTATTAAGACTTGCTTGTGTTGATAGAGGGTAGCTTGAATGTCTATTTTGCAATAATTTAATTTTAGTTTCGTATATCAAAAATCTGGCGTTTCGATTGAAGAGAAATAACCCCCTAAGAAAGGAGCGTTTTTCGTGATTTTGATATTTTATATATGTACAAGTAACAGTGAGTGATCAAAGGTCAATTTGTCTATACCGGTATAGACAAAATTGACTTTGATTACTCATTATAACCTGTACATCTATAGATTTGGTTTTATCAAGCCAAAACAAACATTTTGATAAGAATTATATAATCACAGTCTATCTTATTCAATAACAATTACATCGAAAAAACTAATAAGAGATAAAATATCTCAATAAGCCTAAGGCACATTTTTGATGACTAAAGCTAAAGAAATATCAAAAGGATAATATTGTGATAATTTCAATAACCAAACACGTTTATTTGACTAGATTGAAAGGGGAATAATTTATATGACAGTAAAATAGACCCTTCACATCGAAAGAGACGGAATGGTTCAGTTTGGTAGATCAATCGACTTCCAACCTCGAGATCGCAAGTTCGAGCCTTATACACACCAAACTAACAAGTTAACTCTCTTGGGCGAGGTGCTAGATACAGGCTCCGCCCTCTATACACCAAGCACGTTAAAACAAGCCGAAATCTGCCGACTCACTGTCTTCTAGGGGAAATGACCATAATTATACACGAAGGCAATTATAGTGACGATAGATAAACGATAAAACAAAACGAAAAGTATCGACTCAGCTCAGTCAGGAAATGGTGCAGACAAACCAGATCAGTGTTGCTGATTTTTTTTCTAATCGAGTACGAGTAATCGCTGACAATCAAATAATCGAAAGACCAATTAATTGATCAATCACGGATGTCAATCAAGGAATCAACCGACCAATCAAATGATTTATTCAGCCCGGACCTGAGCTTATCAACTTCGCCATTGGCCGCCACTTTGTTTACTTTTATTGTTGGTTTGGCGACTTAAATGTCGTAACTAAAGCTTATTCAAGCTGTAGTTACGACGTTTAGGTCACAAACCAAGCATTTTACTTTTTTGTTACATGCTACTGGCCATATATTTTGCAAAATAACGCCCTTAAAACTCGAAGCGGAACTTCCTGTCGGGGTAAAAGGGCGGAGCTTAGGGAGTCGGCGGGCGGGGTCATTGATTGGTCAATTATAGACCGGGAGTGACTGAAGTCTGACATTGACTGACAATTCTGTGGAGTATTTTGGTCGTTTTGCGATTTAAAAGTCGTAACTACAGCTTACAACGCTCAGGTCGGCAATCACTTTTGTTACATATAACTGGTCATAAATCTTGCCAAATAATGCCGTTTAACATCGAAGTCGAACTTCCTGTTTGAGCTCAGTGAGCATTGTCAGCGATCTGCGAGTTATTTGTCTGTAGAATAATCATGTTGTAAAAGAAGAGATTGAATAAGCTTAAGTTATGACGTTTTAGTCGCCAAATAACAAAAATGTTTCACACAAATGGCGGTCAGTGTTGGAGTTTAAATCTCAATTCCGGGTTGAATCAATAATTTGATTGGTCTTTATATTCTTTGATTGACACTAGCGTTCAAGAAACAATTTATCCTCCAGAGATTCCGATAGCTTATTGTAAAAACACCATAAAAGTATAGACACTTATAATGAATTTGCACTTAGCCACCGATTTATTTGTTTGAATGGGGTTTAACGCCACTTTGACAGAATTTAAGCCATATCGACGCGGCTGCATCACCTAACAATGAATTCTGGTATTTCTCACACCAGAACTGCAACTACATCCTTTCCGAGCCACCAGCTGCTCATTCCACTTAGGTTTATAATTATCCACCTATTGGTGGTAGATAAATGTCGGCGACCGGAGATCGAACCCGAAACCCTATGATCAGGTGTCCGAGGCGCTACCACTTGCACCATGACCGCGGCTTATCTTCAGCAGGAACAATTCGAAAGTTACCAAACTCTAAATGATTGATATTGTTAAACATTTTGTCAAAATGTATATATAGGTTTTATCCTTTAAAAATAAAATCAGAAAAATACGTAGCTTTCAAAGTTAATATCAAGAATTAGGACCTAATTCATACTTAAAACCATTAGCAGATGGAGAAATTTTAGACTTGTTCAAATTGAAAGTAGTTTCAGTCGACAATTTAAAATTAATGACATTTCAGATTTTTTCACTTTTCTGAGTTGAAAACTTTGTGGAAAATGGAAATTGGTTTAAACATTTTTTTTTCATTTTCCACAATGTTTTCTGATTTGTTTTCTTGGAGGATGTCAAAAAGCGTCACTGTGTGGGAATGGGTCAACCCTTTGCTGTTTTTTCAAGTTTTTAGACTGGTCTAAATTGAATTTGGTTGCTGACAACAATGAAAGTTGAATGCAAATTGAAATGCAACCACCCAATGTGGTAGAAAATATTATGGGAAAGGGAGAAATCGCTTGTTACAAGCAATTTCTCCCTTTTCCAAGATGTTTTTGAAGTATAAAACCACAGCGACTTAAAATCCCGGGTTTGTACAGGAAAGGGTTAATCAGTTGTCAGGTCAATGACTTTTAATTACGATAATCGAAGTTGTCCTACAACAGATTTTGGACAATACATGTATATGTTTGTTCTTCAAAACGTCTCTTTTTTGGCCGCCATCATAGCGCATTTGGTAGCGCGTCGGACTGTCAATCTAGAGGTCCCGGGTTCGATCCCCGACGGCGGCACTTAAAATATATCTCCTTTTTTCTTTCCATTCACTCGTCAAGTTTTGATAATTTTGCCAAATTCAGAACACTCACACTAAAGTACTGTACATCAAGCCGACAGTTTTCAATGAGTCATATCTCGCCTTCGTCCTTCTCGCCTCAATCGTGTGTATTAATTTTTGGTCAGATCAGATCTACTTTTCATGCGACAGAAGATCGCATTGACTGCGGTAGATGTTTTTACATTATGTTTTCACAATAAACTCTGCATGGGTTTGAATTTTTAGCATTGTAACTTTAGCCTCAGATTGCTTACGCAATCTCAAGCTAAAAATGAAAATGACTTATGGTTACATGAGTTTTGTAAACATTTCGAGATCACCGTTTAAAATACTCTCAAGGACCTCACAAAGGCTGGGATCCTTTTTATCGTTTGTTTTTTATTTATTTATTTATTTATTTTTTCAAACGGTTTCGTCTTATTATCGATTTGAAAGGTTCATTTTTATAGCACGCAAATAATCCCATAGAATTGTTCAAAAGGTATCAGCTTAAATGCTAAGAGATGCTAGTAGGGAGACTAGAAATGCAGAATATCATCGATGTATCACCATTATATGCTAACTACAGCTTTTTTCAAGCTGAAGTTACGACCTTTGTCGTCAACAGTTAACACTAGATAGCGTTTATCCCTGCTCTCGACCGATAGAGCTTAAAGGCTCTATGGCTAAACAGATAGGAACAATGAAATCTTAATTACAAATCTCAATAATTTCAACATAGGTCATAACATAAAATAAGAGGACCATGATCATCCTAAATAGCTCACCTGAATCATATGCTGTTAAAAAATGAAACTGGTGCCAAACGATTGTAACCAGTTTCATGACGATTGATCCAAAATTGTGGCCCCTAGAGTGTAAATAAAGGAATTGTCGTTAAGGCCCATTTTCTTGTGTTTTTTCTATATAACCTTCCCATTATCTAAAGGGTTTATAACTGTGACCCAACTTTAATACAGCAGCCTTTAGCCCTTTCCCGTGTTTTCGAATAGAACCCTCCCATAACCAATGGGGTTCATCCTTTATGACATAATAATTATTCTTGCCGAGTTTCAGAGCGATTGAGCCAAAACTGCGACTTCTATATTTTAAACAAAGAAATTGCCATTAAGGCCCATCTTCTAGTATTATTCGTGAAACTTTCTCATAGTCAATAAGGTACATCCTTATGACCTACTAATTATTCTGGCCAAGTTTCATGAAGACTGAGCCAAAATTGATGCCTCTAGAGTGTAAACAAAGAAATTGTCTTAAGGCCCCTTTTCCTGTGCTTTGCAAAAAAAAAATCCCCATAATCAATAGGGTTCATCCTTATGATCTCACAACTATTCTTGCCAAGTTTCGAGAAGATTGAGCCAAAAATTGTGGCCTCTAGAGTGTAAACAAAGAAATTGTCATTAATTGCCCTTTTCCCATGTTCTCAAATGGAACCTTCCCAAAACCAACAGGGTTCATCCATATGACCTAACAACTATTCTGGCCAAGATTCATGAAGATTGTGCAAAATCTTGCGACCTCTAGAGTGTAAACAATGAAATTGTCATTAAGGTGTCCTTTCCCTGGTTTTCCAATAGAACTCTCCCATAATCGATAGGGTTCATCCTTATGACCTTACAATTGTTCAAGTCAAGTTTCATGGAAATTGAGTCAAAACCGTGGCCTCTATAGTGTAAACACTTCAATTGTTGACACCGCACGAGGCACGCCACACGACGGACGACGCACGACCGACATTCAATGATCACAAAAACTCACTCTGAGCACGTTGTGCTCAGGTGAGCTAATAAATACCAACATGAAATAATTTTGAAAATTATTTCCGCTTTCTGTTCGGCAAAGCTTTTTATAGCGGGCATGTGATCTATCCTGAATAATATTTATAGAGGGCTCCGTACACAATTTTAAGGAATACTGTGGGATTTGTTTTGGTCAGAAAGTTTGTCCCCACAAGAGCTATAGCGCATTTAACCCTATTCATGCTGATCCCGGAATATTCCAGTTTTGGCAAGAGGTGTAGACTAAGATCAGACTGCACGTATGTTGCTCGAGTTGTTTATGAATTTGATTTCTAAAAGAAATATTGATTTTTGAACAACAAGTTCTATCAGTGCTTTCAGCCCTTTGATTTGCAAGCAATTTAGTAAGGTAATTTATACAGCATGACAAGGGTTAAGATGGTGTTGTAAATGTCAAGATATATAAAAAAAAAAAAAAAAAGTGACAACAAAATTTGTCAACAGCTTGTTACATGATCTTTTTTTACCTATGAAATTAACACGACGTGAAATAAAATCAAGCTTTTGAAAACCAGCACTTTCAACGACTCGAAATTACATTGTGAGAGATAAGAAATATTATTAGTAGCGAACAATTATTTCTCCTTGTCAGATATTATGTTCAGCCATATGCCCTACTTTATGTTTGAATTACACTTTACGCTTAATTGTCATTGAATTGTAACCTGAATTGTAATTGTGAAATTCGATTTGTTTCTTTAGGATATGAATGATAACTGATTACTGCATAAATTTTGTCGCTCGAAAAGAAACCAACAAACAATGCCCACTGAAACTGACAGATCGCAGCAATCAATCGAAATTCGATTGACCATTCAAGTCACTCATTTAGACCGGAAGTGAAATTTTACGCCGACATTGGCTGGCATTTGTTGTAAGCATTTTTTTTTGGTTTTGCGATCTAACGTCGTAGCTACAGCTTATTCAAGCTGTAGCTACGACGTTCAGGTCGCAAACCAACCATTTTATTTTTTTGTTATATGTTACTGACCATAGAATTTGCAAAATATCGCGGTTTTATATGGAAGTGAAAATTACTGTCGGAGTTCAGTTGGCTTGATCAGAGATCCGTCAATTATTTTAACCGTCGCATGGAAAGGGACAATCTTCGTAGTATAGAAGTAATAGCTTATCGTCAGACTACGGTGACTGTGCTTGCTTACCAAAGACAAGATCCGCGCCCTTGTGCGTTTTTGCCTTGAATTCGATTTAACGTCTATAGATATGGGCTTCGAACTGCGTTTTATTCGAACACAGAGACCAGCTTGAAGAAGCTGAAGCTACGCTGTTTTGATCGCTCAAATACGATACATTTGATTAAAGTTAAAATGATAATGAAAAAGAAACGCTGATTTTTTAAAGGTATTTTTTAAAATAAATTCGACACCCGTCGCTATACATGTGATGGGGAGAAGGTAAATTGTATAGTCGGGAATGAATTTGAATAAACCAAAAAGGGTTTCAGTTTGAATGGCTTTATGAGATGTTATTTGATCCAAATGCCCAACGAGATCATACCTGCCATTTTCTTTCAAATAAGGACCATTATTTTATATCTTTCACCCTTTCCTTAAAGATGTTTATGCTGAAAACTTAATGAATGTTTTGTCAATACATGGCCGTTTACGAGCTTAACGAATTAAAAGATCTCTGGCCCCTACCATTGACTCATACAGGCCGTTCCACTTCGATATTAAAAGCCATTATTTTACCATTCTCATGGCTAGTAACATGTAACAAAAAAGGTAAAATTGTTGTTTGGTGACCTAAGCGTCGTAACTACAGCTTGAACAAGCTGTAGTTACGACGATTAAGTCGCCAACCCAAGAAAAAATGCTTCACATGAACTTCGACTAATGCCGGGACTCAACGCTCACTTCCGGTCTAAATGAGTTTATTGATTGGCTAATTGTTTATTTTGTTGACTTTACGATCAGTCAACTGACGGATCACTGATGTCAATTAATAAATCGATTTAACATTTCACTTGTACGTTCTGACCGGAATAGCATTGTTGACCTCCGACATGCTATACACTTTCGTTGGGGATCGACCTAGCTGTAGTCACGACGATCATGGCATCCATGTACGAGCTACTTTTAAGCTCTATGCTGGGCACAACTCGGTCATAGTGCGTTTTTCTAATACGTGAATGTTTGTATGGCTACAAAGATGTCCTCTAATAAATATTGCCGCCGTCATAGCGCAGTTGGTAGCGCGTCGGACTGTCTATCTAGAGGTCCCAGGTTCGATCCCCGACGGCGGCACTCATCCTTTCCGACTATTTGTCTCCCACCAATGGGTCGATAATCGTAGACCTATGTGGGATAGCAGCTGGAGGCTAGGAAAGGATGTGATGGCGGTACTGGTGTGAGAAATACCAGGAAGCCATTGTTAGGTGCTCCAGCCGCCGCGATATAACCGAAAGATTGTTGAAAGCGGCGTAAAACCCCATTCAAACAAACAAACAAATCTAATAAATATTGTGAAACAAGATCAAATATCACAGGAAATTGTATATTAGTGAAAAAAGTTCCTGTTACTGTTCTGCAGGTCACGGCATAAGCTAAATTTTAAACTCGGTGAGGTCATGAGTATGGTTTCTATTCAATATGTTGACTTGTTGAAAATATTTTTATGGTCACCACAAAGATTCCTATTGAACATTGTGACATTCCAACCAATAAATGTCAGAGAAAGGGGACCTTAATGAGAATTCCTTTTTTACTATTAAGTCTGAAAACGTAAAATAATTATACCTCGTATGTACCGAGTATTTAACTTTGTTTTCTAGTGCAATATCATTTAGGCTTAAATATCTTACGTCGAAACCAAAAGCGTGCATTCGAAAATACATTTGGCGAACCAAAAAATGTTTGCAAAAACTTTTTTCCAGGTTTCCTAATCCATTGAAGTCACTTCCTATTGACTCAGCTAATCTCGAATGTATGACTGCTTTGTCCGATTTAAAAGGAACCATATTACAGATTTTCATACGAATTTAACATGGCTTCTGTAAGAAATATTTGTCCGCCTAGCAATAGGACATATATGTATCCCGAGAGTAAAAACAGCCCATATTTCCTTTTTTAAGTTGTGCACTAAAGGATCCATTGGATTCACATCAGATAGTATTAGGGCATCTATATTTTTACGTACTCCTCGATTAACAGACCGCTGGCAACGCCCACTGAGATTCTGTTTATACAAGCTGTAGTTACGACGTTAAGGTCGCCAGCCTACCATTTTTCTTTTTTAATACAGATTACGTGGCCATACATTTGACAAATTAATGCCGTTCAATATCGAAGTTGAGCTCCACGTCGGAGTCAGCGGGCGTGGCCAGAGGAGTCAGAAGGCGTGGCCAGAGGAGTCAGAAGGCGTGGCCAGAGGAGTCAGTAGGTGTGGCCAGTGGAGTCAGTGGGCGTGGCCAGAGGAGTCAGTAGGCGTGGCAAGAGGAGTCAGTGGGCGTGGTCAGAGGAGTCAGAAGGCGTGGCCACAGGAGTCAGTAGGCGTGGCCAGAGGAGTCAGTAGGCGTGGCCAGAGGAGTCCGGGGCGTTGTCAGAGAAGTCAGTAGGCTTGGCCAGAGGAGTCAGTAAATGGGGTCAGCGATCAATAAATTACGGAAATAACCTTTTCCCACAGAATCCCACTTTTTTAAGATGAACAAGAAAAACTTGAAAAGAAGTGAAAAATGAAAACATTGCTAGTAATAGGTATTTTCTTCTTTGGTCGTAATACGTTCTATCCTTAAAGCTTAACATATTTCATAAACTTCGGGTTGTTAACTATAACTTTTTTTGTTAAATTAGGACCAGTCTAAAATGTGTCGTCTGTATGTGGGTAAAAAGTGGTTGAATGATTTAATTTCAATAAAGAAAATGCTAATTTGAAAATTTCCTTAGTACAGTTTATCGAAGTATAGGCATCACAATGGTCAATTCGACTGAAGAATAAAGGACATCATTATTTAACATATATGGTCATGGACATACAGGCCAATTTTTGGTGGTTATCTAAACGTCGTAATTATAGCTTAAATAAGATGTAGTTACGACGTTTAAGTCGCAAGTCAAACAACAATTTTCAACATAAACGTCCTAAACTCCGTCCTAAATGATTTCCGTTATTGGCAATATAACAAGATTTATTGATTGGTTGATTGGGGTTTAACGCCACTTTGAACAGTATTTCAGTCATATCGCAGAGGCTGGAGCATCTAACAATGGATTCCTGGTATTTCTCACACCAGTACTACCATTACATCCTTTCCTAGCCTCCAGCTGCTATCCCACTTAGGTTTACGATTTTCCAACTTTTGGTGAGAGACGAATGTCGCAAAGTTTTTGTGCCGCCGCCGGGGATCGAACCTAAGATGAGAAAGACTAAGGAATGTTGATAATTGATGGATCGCTAGCCCAGCCCGCTTAGCTATGCCAGGAAGTTCAACTGGGATATCAAATAGCGCTATTTTATGAAAATTTTGGTTAGTAATATGTAACGCATATATAAGATGCTCGGTTGGCAACCTAAACGCCACATCTCACCAAACCAACAAAATATTTCAAATATAAATCGACCATAGTTGGAGTTTAAAGTCCATTTCCGGTCTAAATGTATAATCTGATTGGTCTCTCGATTATTTGATTGACAATCGCGACCCAATAATTTCTATGCAACTTGAATTTACTCCTTGAAATTTTATTCACAACTTAGCTTCAAGACCAATTAAAGTACTTGAACCAGAGAACAATTTCTTTAAATGTATGAATGAGTGTGTGTTGTTTTTTTTTTTATCAATTCATTATCAGCGCATCAGTTTGATCTACATACAAAATTGTCAGCCCCTCAGCTCAGTTAATAGAGCATTCGACTTCAAACCTAGAGATCGTAGGATCGGTCTCAAAATAACAAAATAATTGTTTTTGGATGGGACGTTAAACCGGGAATCCGTGTGACGGTGCTATCCACCGAGCAAGATAAAGAATTAGGCCGGACTGTCGGCAGTTTTGTCTTCTATCCTTGATCTCCCCCCGTAACAACTAATTGTCTTCTAGGGATTTTTCAAATATAGGCATGTGCAAAAGGTTTAAACAGGGTCATCCAAGGAATATCCCTACCAAGTTTGGTCTAATTTGGCTAATTAGTTTCGGGGGAGAAGAGTTTTAAAGAACCTTTTCATGATTCTCTGATTCTGACCAGCCCAGTCCTGCCTCTTTTTCTTGCGAATCAAAATTCAACAGACAAGTTTGGAAAGGGTCACATAAGAAACATTCCTGCCAAGTTTAGGACTTATTTCATGATTTCTCTAAGTTTGATAGGTCTAACCCTGCGAAGCCCAACTTTCGGCAAATAAAAATTTTACGAATAAGCTTTAAATGGGGTCCCAAAATTGAATATTCCTGTCGTATTTGGTTGAAACTGGTCGAATGGTTACGTAGGAGAATAGTTTTCTTTTTAAATTATTGTTAACGACTTCTGACGCACGACAGACGACACAAGATGCACAACTGACGGCGCACAACGGACACAGGATGTTCATAAAAGCTTAAACTATGTCCTCAGATGAGCTAAAAAGCTATGATACCGCTTTTTATTTATCTCATCCTATTAAAGAACCCAGGCCTTTCTCCCAAATACCCACCCTTCTCTCTAGCTCTCCATTGTGTTATACTTAAATATGTTTACAGTTTATTATAGACTGTTCTAAATTTAAAAATGTTGTAGGAGCCATTATAAATTGCATCTAAATTTATAACATTGCTTCTCTAGCTTAAGTGTAGAGGTAGACGTAGGCCCTTCAAGTTTGTTTCAATTCAAATAACTCATGAAAAGTCATTCTCTCTTTATAAAAAACATAGTGCCTTTGCCGAATTTGTGTATATTAAGGCCTAGAACTATTTATCATTCGAGAGTAAAACAATTCTAGATGTTTGTGTAAGGCGAGTCCGAAATGACAATCGGCTAAAGACTACATTCAGAGATTTCTTCCAGATGAAACAAGAGTAAATGAATTCCGTTAGCAATTCCAAATTCCTTCTTTTGACATGAAAGTTTCGTTTCTAGACTGAATAATGGTCCTGCATACCATCAGACTTTTCCTGGGATGCAATAAAACAATCCTACAAAACTTATGAAATGAGTTTCAAAACCGCTTTGTTTTGTCGTCTAAAACATCTTCCACTTATATATAAACACACACCCTTGTCATGCTGAATTAAAACCCCATGCAGAATTGCTTTAAAATCAAAGGACTGGCAGTACTGGAATATCTTATTGAGGGTCAGTATTTCTTTTGAAAATTTATTATTGAAACAACTCTGACTAAAAGGGGACAAACAGGAGGTGCAGACCAATATCAGACAGCACTTATGTGCAGGCTGATCTTTGTCTATACCTCCTGACAAAACATGTTCAGCATGACAAAGGTTAAACGGCCTTATTTTAGAATAAAATAAGGTCATTTATTTGTATAGAAAAATAACATGATTGGTTGATGACCTAAACATCATAACTATAGCTTTGATAAGCTGTAGTTACGAGGTTTAAGTCGCCACACCAACAAGATTGCTGAGAATAAAGGTCGGTCATTTTTGGAGTTCAAAGCTCAATTCCCGTTTAAATGAAAGATTTTGATTGGTCGGTTGATTCCTTGATTGTCAACGCTATCAGGGATTTGGACCAGTCTAAAGATAATTTTTTGTTTGTTTGGGAATGGATTAAAGCAAAATGGGGTGTAACCTTCCCCAAATTTATGCAAATCTAGTATCGATTTCGTGTAAGCGATACCAGATTATTTCAGTGTGTATTTCGGATGAACTTTTAAACAAGCTTTTAAAATCCTTAGGTCTCTCCCATTCCCACACAATCCCTCCTTCTTACGTCCCTTCAGATAAAAACTTTGAAAACCATTGTGGGAAATGAAGAAATTGCTTATATCAAGCAATTTCTTCATTATCCACAATGTTTTCTATCCAAAAAGACGAAACAATTCAAAATTCCATCATCTTGAAATTGTCGTCTGCAGCTTCTATCAATTTCGAGCAGTCTAAATTTTTGTTGTGTTGGAATGGGTTAATCAAAAGACGAATCGCGAACTAAAGTCCGACAGGAAGTCCCAACAAGCAATTTCTTCTTTTTTCCACAATATTTTCTACCCTACAGCATGGGTATTTTTCAAATTAAATCCGCTTCATTTTTTCGTCTGAAACCCCTTTTGGACAGGTCTAAATTTTGCAAAAAAAGAAAATGGTTAAAGAAGCGCACCATGCGGTAAAAACTAAGATCAGACTGCATATAAGTGCAGGCTGATCTTAGTCTATACCACCAGCCAAAGCACAACAACAACGAAAAATCCCAGGTTCAGAAGGTCAAGGGTTAAAACTAATTTACCTCGCATTGTAACTGTCCAATCTGCATCCTCATGTCATTAAGTAACTTAGATATCTCATTCCGTTGTTTTAAAACTTTATACAACTCCTCGCTCGAACTTGAAGATTTCTCCGTGGGCGGCTGCTGGGCCACTTTAAAGACGGCCGCATCTTTCCAGGTTTCTAAGTTTTTCACTGATAGGTTGATAGAACTCGTCCAGTGAAGAAACACAGTTATCATAAGCAGGATTATAGTCGCTGTCAGGATTTTAACTTTTGTACCACGCTCCATTTTCAAAGTTTTAGTTTCCTTGCTTTTCTCTTTAGACCTATTATTTACAGAGGTACGAATAAGAAGGGGCAACACAAGTCCAACATCTTTATTTCTCAACAAAACCCTATATTGTGGGTACTCATTGGACTCGTCCTGATAGGACGATTCTAATGAGTACCCATAATGTAGGATTGTGCCAGTACTATTGAAATGTTTCAACATACTATCCAAAATACCCCCTCTATCTGTAACTCTGTATTAATTTTATTTCGATCCCCGACGTTGGCACTCATCTTTTCCGACTATTTGTCTCTCACCAATGGGTCGATAATCGTAGACCTATGGGGGACAGCAGCTGGAGGCTAGGAAAAGATGTAGTGGTAGTACTGGTATGAGAAATACCAGGATTCCATTGTTAGGTGCTCCAGACGCCGCGATATGACTGAAAGATTGTTGAAAGCGGCGTAAAATCCCATTCAAACAAATCAAATTAATTTTATAAAATTATACAAACCTACTTTAAATTACAAGTCATCGTATTGTCAAAAAAAAAGGCTCTTAAATGGCTTGTTTATTGCGTTAACCCAATCCAACACAGTGAAATTTTTTTACCCCCTTCCCCTGGCAAATAAAAACTGAAAAAAAAAACGTTGTGTAAAATGAAATAATTTCTTCATTTTGTCACATTGTTTCTATCCAGAAAGATGAAAAATCTACAGTTTTCAAAGTAGGATTTCAGAGTTCAATTCCAAAACAATTCTATCTACTTCAAATTGTCGTCTGCAACTTCTTCGCACTTCCATAATAATTCGTTTAACCGTGTCATATCTTTCACGTACACTTATCAAAAAGAGATAATTGAACTTCTGTACTCCAAGTAAAGACTCAGATCAGACTGTGCCTAAGCAAAATTGGCCAGAGCCCTTACTAAGCGTTCTCCTTAAAGCTAGTGGCTCCTTGCTTCGTCAGACGATCAGCGAACATTCTTGACGCACCGTGTATCTGTTCAGGTGGCTCACTGCCTGTCCTTCACACACATACTGATCTTTAGGAATACCATACACACACTCATTGAAAGAGCACATTCAAAAACGACACAGATTTAATTTCAACACTAGTTTAATAAAGCAAATAAAAACCTCTCTAGTCCATACACAGAAATGGCTATCTGATTTTATGTTCCGTGTATTGTATAGCATTTTACACTGGCTGTGTGACATCATTGTTTGTCGACCATCCAATTAAAATAGTTTGAAGTTACAATGTATAGTAGAGAGTGACTTAATCACTACACGCTGGAGATAATTTATCTGTCTTCTGAACGCGGATCACATAATGAGAACATTTCAGGAAAAGGTCATTGTATCGCCGGCATAATATTTTATGTTAGGAAAAGGTAACATGCGTGTCTTTAATTCAAAACCCCATGTATTTACCTTAGTTTGGTTTCCAACAACAAAGAATGATATTTTTAACAATTTTTTGGACGTATATATCAAGAACACTGATAAACAACATTTCGATAGGTTACAGCAAAACATCGTAACTTTGTGTATATTTTATTTACACTTACAATGTTTTTGCACTTACCCGTCGAATTAATATTTTCGCAGGATGTGAGATATATTAAGGGGCAGCACCCCCTCTGTTTGGGGGTTTGGTTCCGATGTTATATTTCGACTCGGAGACAAGTCCAAAAATATCACCGGAACCAGCCCCCGGATAGGGGTTGCAGTTGCAGCAATTCGCTCGAGCCTCGCGATTCCATTATGACTAGATCTATTACCAATTAAAGCCTACCTTGTTGCTGCTTTTTTTTATGTTGTTATTGTTGTTGATGATAATGGTGTTTTTGTTCTATTATTTGAAGTAGAGTCCGGATTAAATGACGTTAATGTTTTTCCGATTTTTTTAAAACTTATTACTTTGACTAAGAAAATTTTGAGTGTACATTGTTAAATTAATTCCGTCTCTTTGTTGTCGGACGTCCACCATAGATACGTATCTGATGACCATTCTTTAACTTGCTAGCGGCTCTACAACTGAAGGCAGTTCTAAACCAACTACCACTGGGATTTGAACATTCGACCTGCCGTTTGAAAGAAGGACCCGGGTCACTTGTCAAGCTGCATCCTGCTTCAGACAGATTCGAAAACAATTTGAGTGGAAAGAAAAGCAAACATAAAGATTATGCGGGTTGGGGGGAGGTAGGGAAGATCTACAAAAGATAAAAAAAATTGAATATTTAGGTTATTGAAATTCATAAAAGATATCTCCTTTTATGGTAATAAATTTGTAGACTTATTACATACTCAATTTTCAAACATAATGAATAAAAAGAAATCCTCTCTTCTTTTATGAAAGGTATTGACGGGTTTGCCTTTTACTGAATGTCTAGGTATGAATATTAGACTTTAAGGAATTTAACATTGCGGGAATAGACGATAAATGTTTGTATTAAGCAATGTTCTTACTTTCTGTTATGTTTACCCTGTCTCTATCTTGAGGGTCGCAAAAAGCGCGACCGTGTTGGAATGGGTTGACAATACATGAATAAATGCAGTAGTAATAAAAAAAGACTTGTGAGTATTACGTATTTCTTTACTGATAATGGTGTTTGGTTGGGTAGAATGGCCATTTTTGATAGAAAATAATCTTGAAAGTTAAGTGGATTCCTGCTGTAAATTACACAGAGTCCGAGCACTTAAAAGATGATTCCATTTTCTTCGGTAATGGCTAGCTCAAAATTAGTCTGTGTATCAATGTCAAAAATTGGGAGGTATTGTTTTGGATTTACCGCTCCTATCAAACGTATTTTCAACTATATCGCGGCGTCTAGTGCGACTAAGCACGGCTTCTTGTCATTTCTCTTACAAGTCGACCACAGCTTTCTAACTGATCGACCAGTTGCTCATCCCTGCAAGGTTCGTTATATATCAATTAAAGTTTTGAGCAATGTCGGAGTTGAAACCTCAGGTCCGGACTGAATAAGTAATTTGATGGGTCGGTTGATTTCTTGATTGACAGCCGCGAATGGTAAATTTCAAAACAGAATAAGTTCAATTTTTGGAAAAATCTTTGGAATCGAATTTCGTGCTGTTTGGCAAGGTTTCCAATATCATCGCTTATTTAAACCGAATAGGGGGTTTCAAGAAGTAAAACGTAAGTGAACACTTCGTTATTTCGAACGGAGTTCTTCGTAAAGAGTAAATCTAATTGTCATTTCAATAGTCAGATATGGTGAACCGTGATACCTTTAGGTTTCGGTTCGAATCACACAGTATTAACTTTTTAATAATAGATGTTGATTCCAATGAAAGGACCATTTTTATTGGTACGGACGGGCTTGTTCAAGTGCGAAATGTTGTGATATTGACCTTTTTTCTGGCTGGACTTGTCTTTTTAAAATACTATTTCTCCAAAATTTAATGTTAGACGTCGTGAGTTGATTGGATAGCTTAGTACAGTTAATCTTGCTTTAGCGACCATGGTCAATAAGCGACCATGATCAAAGTTCCTTTTCCAGAAAGTATAGGCTTTTGAGAAGTTGAAGAATTCGCTGAAAGAATATCGTAACTAAATCCTGTGTTCTTCGAAATCATTAGAATCGTCTCAATGAGACGATTCTAAGGAGTTCGGACAACAAAGGATAAAGTAGGAATTATTGAGTAATTTATATCTGCAAGCAAATCGTTCCATCATAATCATGTCACAAAAATGTATTAAGGGACCATTCTCTTCAGAGACCACTTTTAGTTCGTGGTCGCTTTATACAAGTTTTAATTGTACAATTATCAAATACAACCTGTCTCTTATTAACCTTTCCGCCGCCCATTCTAAGATTTTGTTGTTGTTGTTGCTTCAGCTGATGCTGTTGATTTTTGTTGTCACTTTTGTTGTTTGTTGTGAGTGTGTGTGTGGAGGGAGGGGTTGCTGTGCACGCACGCGAGCACGTGTGTGTTTAGTTCAAAGTTGTCATTTTTTACCCTTTTTCCGAGTAGCTTTGACAAAATCCTAAATGCATTACTTTTGTCTAACTTGTACAAATTGGTCCCATACGAATCCATCTGTTCGAATGTAACCTTTAATAGGTAAAAAGATCATTCGGAAATACCATAGTGTTAATATATCTACACCATGCCGATAGAGCATAGTTCAAAAGTCTTTGATTTAAAAAAAATCGTTCTAAATTCATAAAATTAACAGAGCGTCGATACAATTACAGGGATAGTCACAACTGGAAACTACTAACAATTTATGACTTGGAAAGCGAATGGGGATTTCATTAAAATCCTTTCACCCATAACCAGACTGCAAAATTTTAGACTGTTCTAAACTGAAAGGACTTGCAGACAACAACTAAATGTTACTGAAATTTTAGATTTTTTCAACTTTCATGATAGAAAATATTGTGGATTTAAGTAAACTGACTTTGATTCGCTGCTTGCAACTTCTTTGAATTTGGACCAGTCTAAAATTAGGTAGTTGTTAATGGGTTTTGGATGAGACAATACTCTTCTTCCGTCATTCTACCTTCTTGTATCAAAACCCCTGTCGTGCTGAACCCGGAATATTCCTGTTTTGGCAGGAGGTATACACAATGATTAGCTTCCATATAAGTGCAGTCTGATCTTGGTCTACACTTCCTGCTTGTCCCCTTTTCAGCCAGAGTTGTTTAAATAATCGATTTTCAAAAGAAATATTGACCCTCATTAAGACCTTCTAATGCTGTCAGTCCTTTGATTTTACAGAAAGTCTGTATGGGATTTTATTTCAGCAAGGCAAAAATCGTGATTATCAAGGAGAGAAGAGTAGTGCTAAAGAACCATAACTCTTCCTTTGTTTATTGCCCTTCCAAAACATATCCAGAACATATCATTTATTAGCTGCAATGGTGTATAAATCTCATTTAGGAGAAATGCACTTCACCGAAACGACAATGGGAATGCGTGAGAATATGTGGGAATGGATTAAAGTAATTTCAGATATGAGTAGGGGTATTTTTCCCTTTGGTTATTGGCAAGATAATCGGCGTGGATTCCCACATGGCTTTTGTACCCAATTGAATTTCAATTTTCTCGTTTTCAACATGTTTGAATTTGGATGAGTCTGGTACGAGGTAAAGACATAAAGATCGTCTACCAACGATTTACCTTTTGAGACTTTTTTATCAGCGACTTTCCAAATATTGTCGTTTAGTATTTGAGATAAATGAACAGATCGCCGATTTCATTTAACGGAAATTTGATTAACCAATCAACTGATTTACTGAAACCAAGATGTAGCTACGGCGTTCATCACACCAACCAACGATTGCCTTGTACTTTATGTCGGGCCGCCGTCATAGCGCGGTAGAGCGTCAGACTCCTAATCTTCAATAATAGGTTGTTATGGGTTCAATCCCCGGTGGCGGCACATATCCTTTCCGACATTTGTCTCTCATCAATTGTGATATCGTTTTGTAAACATGCCACAATATGTTTAACAAATGCATAAATCACGTGACAAAGTAGTGAACAGTTTCGGCAATAGTTTATTGTCAATCTATAAAAATCATGAGCCATCAATTGTTAACGGCAGACTCACCAATTGTGATATCGTTTTGTAAACATGCCACAATATGTTTAACAAATGCATAAATCACGTGATAAAGTAGTGAACAGTTTCGGCAATAGTTTATTGTCAATCTATTAAAATCATGAGTTATCAATTGTTAACGGCAGACTGGAAGATAGTCAGTGCACGTATCATGCAGTTAAGCAGAATGTTGCTTGCTCGAGTCTTGTTGATTTTACTAAAAGATCATATTTTTTATATCAAGAACTCCGAGGTGATGGATTTGACCGAATACTCTGATCATTGTGCGATCAGGTATTCAATCGATTCCAGGACCTCCAATTTGGCCCATAATGATGTACATACATGTTTATCAAATAATGAACAACGTGTAAAAAATATTTGTGATAGTGAAAAGGTAAACACTTTCAACAAATTTTAACTGAAAACGAAAATATTTTTTCAAATGATACCAGCAAATACTGATACAGAAGAGATTTCAATAGATAATTCAATAAATAATTTTAGCAATTTATTGTTTGATATTTCGAAAAAGGGAATTTTGATCTTTTAATAGCCATGAAATATAAAAAGAAATATCCATGGTTCGATCGGGATTGTAAAAATGCAAGGTCCGCTTTTTTAAAAACAATAAAACTTATAAACTAAGTAATTCTGATTAAGATAGGGTTTTATTTTTAAAGACAAGAAATAATTATACATATGTCAGAAGAAAAGCCAAATTTCAATACAAAAGAAGAGAAGCTTTAAAAATATCCGAAATGAGTAAGACCGATAACAGAAGATTTTGGAATAAGTATTAAAAGGCTGAACAAAGGTACTGTTTATGATATCGCGATATCGGCACAGGATTTTGTTGAGCATTTTAAGAATTTGTCTGGAAGAAATATAGAGGGGTTAAATAGCACAGAAAGCATTGATCTACCCGATACTTGCATCGACGATTTTGACCGGCCTTTTAATAATGATAAAATTATCCAAACCATTTCTCAGTTAAATAGAAGTAAAAATCCTTGCTTTGACAATATCTTACCAGATTGTTTTTGTAGACAGTAAAGGGTTTATTGCTCCATATCTATGCAGTGTATTTAACAAGACCTACGACACAGGGGCATATCCGGAGGCGTAAACAAAAGGGATTATTTTCCCGGTCTTTAGAAAGGGTGAAAATGATAATCCTCCGAATTACTGCGGCATAACGCTAGTCCACTCTTCAGCAAAAATATTTTCACTACGCCTCAGGAATAGACTTAATAAATGTTGTGAGAACAACGACATCTTTACTGATTTACAAAATTTGGCTTTAGAGATAATAAAAGCACAGTAGCTTTTATTCTTATTCTGCATTATATGATCCAAAAAGTTTCAACATTGAATAAACAGTTGGTTTGCGCTTAGAAGTGTTTTGACAATATAAATAGAGATCATATGTCACAAAAACTTGTAAATACAGATTTAAGTTGTAAGCTTATTTGCTTGGTCAAATCACTCTACAACAGTGCGAATTCATGTATCAAAGTGCCTCCTGATCCCAACCTTTCCGCTTTTATCGATATAACATTTTGATTAAATATATTCTTTATTTCCTCCAAATTTGAAGATCGAATACACGGTAACAAACAGTTACCGCTTTATATGATCGGAGCACTGATGAATCTTTATCAAATATTTATTAGAACGAAACTTGATATAAAAACTACTCTTTGATATATTGATATCACCAATTTTCCTATATACCGCTGAGGTATGGGATATATATGATCTTAAACAAATCGACAAGCTGCATATGAAATTTTGCAAAAGAATCCTCGGTGTCCGACCACAGACCCAAAACCTTGCGGTAGCAAAAGAACGAGCTTTGAAATATTGGGTTAGGATAAAAATCACAGCGGACAGCCAGATGTATAGAGTTTATAATGATCAAATTTCTATTGGAAATCAATTCAATCATTAATGGATCAATGAAATAAAACAATAATTGGATTATAAAGGATTATCATATTTGTCAGAGAAAGTAAACTTAGACGATGGATATTTTAAAATAGTTAAACAGCGCATAAGAGATGATTTTATACAAGAATGGAACAGCTTTATAAATAATTGTTCCAAATTAGAATACTATTGCAAGTATAAAGAATATTTCGAGTTCGAATCTTACTAAAATAACCTAAAAACTAATCATTAAGAGTAAAACACACACAGTTTAGATTAACATCCCACAAACTAGAAACTGAATTCTGTAGAATTGATAACGTACAAAGAACCGACAGAATTTGTCGACTATGCGATCGTTCTTTAATCGAGTATGAATATCATTTTATATGTTTATGTAATAGATATAGTGATCAATGACATAAGTATATTCAATGAACATTGCCTAACATCAATAAATTTATTAGATTACTAACGTCTAAAAATACGAAGATACAGATAAATACCACAAAATTCATTAACAGGAAGCCTTTCAAATTAGAGAATCTTATTTAGTTTTTCACAATAATGTTGATTAATTGTTTGGTTAAATACAATCTGCTATGTTAATGTTTATTCTGTCATCGCCATATTTCCATGTAAAAAAACAATGTCATATACTTTTGCCAAATGCCAGATAAATAGAGTTTGAAAGAGTTTGTTAAATGAATTGATTGGTCAATTGATTATTTGATTTACAGACGCATCGGTCATTTGTTATTTCGGAGTGCCGTTTGATAGATTAACTCTGAAAAAGGCATTTCAGTACGAGCCTCTCGTTTTGCATCGCAATGTACTCTTTTACACAAAATCAAATTACTGAAAGTACTGTAAGCTAGCAAAGCTAAGTTTTGTAAAAGAAGGTTACGAGGATAAATAAACGAGGTTAAAGTAACCCAGGAATTAACCCATTACAATATTATAAGATCTTAGACTGATTCAAATTGAAAGAAGTTGCTGACAACAATTTCAAGTTGATGGAATTTAGAAAATATTTGCATTGAAGGGTAGAAACCATTGTAGACATGAAAGAAATTGCTTCTTTCAAGCAATTTCTTCATTGTCCAGAATGTTTTCGAATGCCTTTTCTTGAGATGCTTAAAAAGCGGGATTGGGTGGGAATGGGTTAAGTAGCATGCGTTTGTAGAAGTTTTATACAATTTGAATAAAGTTAATTCATGTGGCCATACAAAGCAGTGCGCATAATGAAGACTCTAAATAGACACATTTTGAACACAATATGCTCAAGGGAGCTAAAAATAGCTATGAGATTATCTGCAACATACCTGATTTACATAAGAACTACTTTTTATAGCGTAGGCATTCAATGGATTTAGTGGTTAAGTCTCCAGTGGCAGTTTGCACTCGTTGAACTCTGAGAAGGCCTCAAAATTTGTCTGTTAACGTAAGTCATTAAAACTTACGCTTTGCTAGCTGAAAAGCTGTCTTACAAATTTTGTTTAGTGAGACGTTTAGTCTTGATACACATGATGGCTACAGGAAGCCATGTATATATTCCAAGTCGACCTTTTTTCTTTCTTTTTTTTTTCAATGTAATTTATAATTTATACTTTCATTTGTATTGTGTAAATATTCGTTACATAGTTGTTTGCTAGTACACGTGGCAATCCAATACATGTATATGCCTATGTGTTGTGTCTATGTACTTTTTGTTTACGTCAAAAATTAAATGTCTGTCTTTCTGCTTGTTAATATTATCCGGTTCCGTAGACAGGCTCTTTCCTATAGCCTTTGGCTCACACCGGGGTCCAAAAACTCCTGGCTTTTGGCTGGGTAAAGTGGATCATACAGATAGTTGGCCGATCGCTTACGCCGTTGGGCCCGCCCGTTGACTCGGACAGTAAGTCCGGCTTCGATTTTAAACGGCGTTATTTTGCAAAATTCATAGCCAGTAGTATGTAACAAGAACGTGAAATAGTTGGTTGGTGACTTAAACGTCGTAACTGCAGCTTGAACAAGCTGTAGTTACGACTTATAGGTCGCCAAACCAACAAAAATGTTTCACAAAAATGGCGGCCAAAGTAGGAGTTCAATCTGAATCCCAGGCTGGAGTGAATGATATGATTGGTCGATTGTATAAAAATGATGAATAATGGCAACAAGATATGTTTTAACTAATTTTCCAACCTGTGAAAGGGTTCTTATAATTAAGCTCAGTATATTTGTCCTCGTGTTCTCTTTATATCGCCCTCATTATATGCTTGAATTAACATTCCTATGTATGCATTAAATAAAGGCCAACCCTGAGTTCAAAATGGTTCTAATATTGACGGATTTCCGCGGTCAATCAAAAATCGACTGACCATCTAAGCTGTTCATTAACCCATTCCCATACAGGGACGCTTTTTGGTGCCCCTAAAATCATTTAGGAAAACATTGTATGAAATAAAGAAATTGCCTGCAATTTCTTCATTTTCCAGAATGTTTTCCATCCAGAAAGATGAGAAAATAAAAAAATCATAAACTTAAAATTGTCCTCTGTAACTCCTTTAAATTTGGACCTGTCTAAAAAAATTCAGTCTGGTAACGGGTCAAGCCTGGAAGAGTAATATGCCCCTCTGACATCTAAATAACAGAATATTTCGTTGGTAGTCAACTAAACACTTTCCTAGACGACCACATTCAACACTGGTCCATTTTGGAAGATGTTACAGATGACAAATCAAAACTTATCAAAATTCAAAATACCCACTGTTTAGGGTATAAAACATTGTGGGGGGAAAGAAATTACTTGTTACTCCTTTTCCTGCAATGTTTTCTCTATGATAAAACAACATGACCGGGAAAACATAATGTGTGGGGGAAAATTAAACGAAGCATATACGGCTTATTGAAACAATAGCTACGACGCTCAGATCATTTAACTACGCTTTTCTTTTTATCGTATGTCCAGACCTTATGCCTTTATTTTTTTAATACTTTTTATTGTTATTTTTCCTTTTTCTATTTCAGACAAACAGTCTTGTCTGATTTTACTGGGCGTAGTCAGGCATCCAACAATTATAGCCTTTTTTCATTATTTTCTTATTCTAACACAGCTTTTGTATTCCGAACAGTATTGAATATAACGTAACATGTCACTTAACCATTTCCTATTATGAAATTCTTATTTTTTTTTTTTTTTTGATATTTTTTATTTAATCTTTTATTGTCCTGCTTCAATTGAATTTGGTGTCAGGGGCCCAGGGATTTGATGATGTCATCATCTTCAATGAAACAATTCCCTCATTTGGATTTCTTGTCGAAAATAAAGAAATATATTACGTATTTGTTTTTCATGTTTAACTGAAAGTGCAATCATCCTCTATAACTGTAATTGCTTCTTTTTTTCAAATCATATCGACCGTTTTTATAAAACTCAATTAGAATTTCTGAAGGAAAGTAATTTGAAAATTTCTGTAGGCATTTCATTTGGTGGCCCCATTGTCTCTAAATACAAGATTTACTAAATACAATGTATCAAATATCGATATTTTTTTTTTTTTTTTTTTTTTTAAGTTTTGGTGAGCTTCTGTCGAAATACAAAGGTTTAAAATGAATACTATGAGGTAGTAGTGATACAAAACCTTGTATTGGATTCTCGACGCTTAGCAAAATTTATATTTGAAATATCAGAAGTGTCCTGCACAGATTCGTTAATGTAAAATGGATAAATACACTGTTAATCAAAGCATTGGAAGTACTGTAAGCTACAAAAGCATGGTTTTGTTAAGTAATCCTCTTTGTCAAGGGTTATCATGATAAATAAACAAGGTTAAAGAAACCCAGGAGTTGACCCATTAGAGCATGTCAAAATCTTATACTGGTTCAATCTGAAAGAAGTTGCAGACAAATTTCAAGATAGTGGAATTTGGAAAAAAATATTGTGGAATTTGAAGAAATTGCTTGTTACAAGCAATTTCTTCAATGTCCACAATGTTTTCTAAAGCATTTTTCTTGAGATGCTTAAAAAAGCGGAAATGAGTGGGAATGGGTTAGATAGCATGCCTTTGAAAGAGTGCACTATTATTTGAATAGAGTTAGTAATATTTCTGAAATACATAAGAACTACTTTTTATGGCGTAGTAATTCTCCAAAAACCAATGTGGTATAAACATGTAATTCAAATTTATATAGAGACATGTTTATTGCACAGTCAATCCATCAAAGACATTAGATGTTAGACTTCCGAAAACTGAGGTCATTTCCGTACATTTATCCTTCTCTGTCTCTTAATACCGTCTTATCAGACTTAGAAAAACACCAGATTTAGAGAAAGAAAACTGATAAAACTAGTTCATTGTGATTTACTTTTTCTAATACTTCGTTAAATAACGTTATTGAATTGTAGCTTTCAAATTTTTTAAAAAAGAAAAAAATTGGCGTTGAAAGCTTTAAGATATGAAATGCTTTAATCCATTCCCTAACATCAAAATTTGAACTAGTCCAAGTGAAAGACAACATTTCAAAGTGTACGTGATATGAAAAACAATGATAAGACATGGTAGAAAACACTGTGAGAAAAGGAGAAATGGCTTGTTACAAGCCATTTCTCCTTTTCCCACAGTGTTTTCCTTAGTATTATTTATGGGGGTTAAGCTACTTTACATCGTATACAAATGGAATAAGGATTGACATCACCTATATGACGATGTCTGCTCGTTTGAATCCATTCATACTAGATACAGTCTGAAGCGACACGTTTTATTTGCACGTT